>VWZS01007741.1:599785-653789 GCA_013397075.1 Rhabdornis inornatus | reverse complement strand
AAAAAAAAAAAAAAGAAAATCAGGGTCTGCATATATTCATGCTGCTCCCAGAATATATGTTCTGTCTCAGCAAGAAAAAACCCCCAAACTCACCAAAACAAAATAAAACCCCAACCAAATAAAAACCAAAACACAAAACCCCCACTGTGTTCTTTAGTAGGAAGCCTATGTGCAAAGGAGAACTTAAGCAGTGACAAGTGCTAAATGTACAGCTCTGGAGTTGGAATTCACCACAAATACAGAAAGGCACCGTTCCTCTTGTGTTTTGAAGAACAATTACGGCACCATCACAACAACAAAACTGAAATACTCTCGATATATAGTATTTATCTCCACGATACCTCCACATTTGCCTTCAATGCTGAAATGGCCAAAAACTGTTATCTTGACACCCAACTTTAAGCAACTTGTTTGACCAATATTTGACATATGGCACATGTAATCATACCATGTAAGACTGCTAATTCTAGCATTACATTGGCAGCTAAAGATTTAAGAAGAAACACATCTTTGTATTAAACTAACCTGAACTTTACACCTGTTTAACAAATTAATTCAGAAGCAATGTTAGCCCAATATTAAAAGTTTAGCTACTTGAAATCCAAGGTAACAACACTAGAACTGTGATACTCACACCTGATTCCCTTGACAGGGCATGAAATACAGGTCCTTGGAGCTAGATATCCTATGTATCTTATTTTCTTGCCTCAAATCTTGAGCTGTTTAAAACAGGAAACCAATACTTAACACGGCGAAACAGCTCTTAGGAAGGCAGTAGATGGTTTCTTAATCAATTAAAGCAAAAAAAAACCCCTGAAACTTTTCAGTTATGAACTACTACCAGGTAAAGAGAGTACCAAGGGTGCAGGTTCCATTAAATATTGCTCAAAATAAACTGCAAATTAAACTTCTCACCTTCCACCCTGGTCCAAAAGGAACGCAGATCCATAATGACCAGAATTAAAGAACTCTGCTTCAAGATGCAAGACAAGTTTCTAAACGGGTACTAGGAAAGTTGTGCATAAAAATTCTCTTCCAGAAATACTCTTTCTACAGATTTTTTCCTCATAGATTTAGATGCTCCTCTACTAAGCCACCTATTAATAAGCAAGAAACAAAAATCTTAAAAAGGTTAAGTTTAGGTGAAATCAGCTGGCAAAGACTGCATGACCTTACAAAGTTTCTTTTTCTTCTTTCTCAGCAGGAGATAAAGAGGCTAAAAGAAAAGCAACTGAAACTAAGCATACTGATCTTTCAGTCACTTGTTTTCCCTTAATTTTTTCTCATTAGAATTGCAGACTCCTGTATATTGAAGCTCAATGGTAATAAGGCTTTTCTTGTCAATTATTTCTCAAGAATCTCTTAGATGTAATGCAAAAATCTCCAGGGGTTCTGCTGATTAGACTTCATTGTAGCTTTCAACCTACTAAAACAGTCTGCTTCGGAAAGGGACTCATTCCTGTAGATACCAGTAACAATTGACATGCAAATGCAAACAGAAAAATTTAATAAAGCTTCTGAACTAAGCAACGTCAATGCAAACTGAATGAAGCAAAAAAAACTTCCCCTACCCCCATGCCTCTGTAAGCTTCATACTGATCTAGAAATTGCAACTCAAATCAAGTCTCTCAAAATTAAGTGTTTGTTCCTGTTGTACTGCAGGAATGCACCAAATACAAACAGTGTTGAGAACTGCCCAGATTCACATGTAAAATCCCGTGGTTGCACAGACTCCACAGCCCTCAACACACCCTGCTGTAAGATCTGAGGGATCTGAGCATATTTATAAGAGGAATTATTTTAATTGGTCTTTCCTATTCACAGTTACAATCTCGCAAAGCTGCTCAAATGTTTGATGGACTCCTTATTGGAATGATTTCTATTATTTCAAAGAGCTGCTTTTTGTCTGACCACAACAGCTTCTGTAGCTAGGAGCAGTTGCAGTTATGGGGAACCACCCTGTATTCCATCACCTTAACCATCAAGCTATATGTACAAACATCTACACGTTCTGGAAGTGTGTAATGCAGGCAGTAATGCACGAAGGCAAAAAAATACACAGAAAAGGCAAGTGCTGTTCTCAAGTGCCAATTCTGGGAAGTGCCGAATCTGTTCAGAATTCTGCCGATTGTACATCCTACAATACTGCCAGCTCAGGTCAAAATTTGGGTTTTCTTTACTTCCTCATCATTTCAGCCATCCTGTTCTACAGCAATTATCACATAAACTACAGTAACTGATGTTTCTGTCCAGTAAGCAACAAATCCGGGAATACTCCTATTTTAGATTGCATTTGAAAACAGTTCTAGTGTCTAATTATTATCTGCCAATCAACAGGTAGATTCAAAATATTCTGGCTACATCCACATCTCCACTGAGCCCAAGAAGGTTTTGAATAACAAAAGCCATCAAGGTACATCATTTCAAAGACAAAGAACGTTTTTATAGCATTTCCTCAGATACTTGCCAGTAACGTGAGGGTGGAATCTAGTAAGTTCATTAACACTAAGCAAGGGGCACGTATTACTTCATGTATTAACTGGGTTATCCATTACTATTAAGTGCTTAATGACCAAAATGACCAGCAAAGTACACTACGTAAAATTTGAGCAAAGTTCTCGTTTATTGGCTTCCTCTTAATTTAAAAATTTAAGAAAAAAATACTCCAAAGACACTACCTCTTAATTTCCATGAGAAACTTAACGTACTGCAGAATTATTTCGAATATTTCCTAGCCAGTGCACAAAAACAAAAAGTCCCAATATGTACAAGACTGTAATGACAACAGCCAGATATATTTTCCATAAGCTTATTGAAATCTGTCTCTTCCATTTGTGTTTAACTGTATTCACGTAAGGCCACAAAGAAACATAAAATACGAGCCTTCTTGTAGGTTTACAAAGTTGACCTGCTAACCACAATCATTGCACTAATGCACTGCAACGTGGAGTACATTCACACGATTATTTGTAGAATTATCTGCTGCTTACATGTTCAGCTACAAAAAATATCATAATGCAATGCCAGTGAGGAAGGGGTGAAGAATAATGCATGCCATTATAGAAATTTTTTCATTTAACCTCACAGAAAGGAGCATTACATCACACTCTTATAATGCAGGAGGAGGGGCCTGTTCTCAGAAAGCAAGCTCCAGCTATTTCCCTTTAATTTTCTGCTTGGTTCTGGAGGGAGTTGCAAAAATAACTCGGANCGCGGCCCCCGCAGCGCTCCCCGGGGCTCGGCGGGGAGGCTCCGTCCCTGCTCCCACGGAAGGCACGGCCCCAGCCGGCCCTGCTCCGACCCAGCGGCAGAAAGAATGCCAGCTCGGCTTTATACATGCAAATTTTTGCAGCAGATTTAAGAGCTCCGAGTGCTGTGGGGAAGAAATATCTCTTTAAAAAGCGTCTATTTAAATAAAACAAGATTTTCAGCACTATCTTGTACTTCACCAGCTCGGAAAATACAAACGATCTTCTGTAATTTGCCTAGGTGTTTTAAATTACAAATATATTCCAAATCCACACCACACTTGTACGGAGAGCTCCTTCTTAAAAACCCCAAAAATCCACTAAAAGTGCCGTACACGTACAAGCAGACAACATCTGAAGCATGTCTTTGTGCTAGAAAAGACACCTCTGCAAAACCACGGATGGAAACGGTCAGCTAAGTCTCTTAATAAAAGAAAAAAATCAACTGATACGTAAAAACAATAAAACATAAACGTACCACTAACCTCATAAAGTGCAGCAGTGCTTAAATCCAGCGAGTTGAGGCATACAAGGTAGAAATGGAAATGAAAAAAAAAAATCCAAAAATGGTTTTGTGTTTTTGCTTTTTCGTTTAGTTTTTTTTTCTTTTTTGTTGATTTTTAGTTTTTTTGCTCTCTCTTTTTTTTTATTTCAAGCGTTCAGAACCCAGCAGACGCTCCGTCGGCCATTTTGGCTGCGCTCCCTCGCTCGCTCCTCTCGCTCCCTCCCTCTCGCTCCCTCTTGCTCTCTCTAAAGGAAGCAGCTTTTTCGTGACCTTCAAATACGGGCGGCTCACGTGACCCCGCGCGCGCTGTCACTCACCGCCTTAAAGGGACAGCGCCCTGCCCGCACCGGGACGGCGCCGAGCCCTGCGCTCCGCCGGGATTCTGCTCCCCGCCCTCGGCGGGCCGACGCGAGGCACAGGGAGGGTTCAGAGTGNGGGGGGGGGGGGGGGGGGAAGCGAGAAAGCGCAGCCCTTTGCCTACATTTATTAAGGCGGAGATGAAGGCTTGCTTTCCGTGGAAACACAAAACCCCGGCAGTGGCCAGCATCCCGCACATTCCTGAATACCTGGCGCACGCCGGATGGGCCGCCAGCCCCGGCCGANACCCCAAAAATCCACTAAAAGTGCCGTACACGTACAAGCAGACAACATCTGAAGCATGTCTTTGTGCTAGAAAAGACACCTCTGCAAAACCACGGATGGAAACGGTCAGCTAAGTCTCTTAATAAAAGAAAAAAATCAACTGATACGTAAAAACAATAAAACATAAACGTACCACTAACCTCATAAAGTGCAGCAGTGCTTAAATCCAGCGAGTTGAGGCATACAAGGTAGAAATGGAAATGAAAAAAAAAAATCCAAAAATGGTTTTGTGTTTTTGCTTTTTCGTTTAGTTTTTTTTTCTTTTTTGTTGATTTTTAGTTTTTTTGCTCTCTCTTTTTTTTTATTTCAAGCGTTCAGAACCCAGCAGACGCTCCGTCGGCCATTTTGGCTGCGCTCCCTCGCTCGCTCCTCTCGCTCCCTCCCTCTCGCTCCCTCTTGCTCTCTCTAAAGGAAGCAGCTTTTTCGTGACCTTCAAATACGGGCGGCTCACGTGACCCCGCGCGCGCTGTCACTCACCGCCTTAAAGGGACAGCGCCCTGCCCGCACCGGGACGGCGCCGAGCCCTGCGCTCCGCCGGGATTCTGCTCCCCGCCCTCGGCGGGCCGACGCGAGGCACAGGGAGGGTTCAGAGTGGGGGAGCCTGAGAGTGCGGAGGGCGGCCCAGATGGAGCTTCTCTCTTTAAAACCGGCTAAAAAGCCACCAGCCAATTAGGCTAATTCCACATGAGGGCTGCAGAGCCGACAAGCGGCGAATGGTGAATGTTAAGTCCCTCCAGCCACAGGCGCTGTTCTGCGGTGCGGCGGGAACACCGACCCCAGCGCTCGCTTGGAGAGGAGCCCCCATTTTAAGCCCAACGCCCTGACTCAAGGACAAGAGGTTCATGCTCAGACCAAAGTTAATCCAGGCTGTAAGCAGACTGCCCACACCACACGCACGCATAAACCCGAGATCAAGGTCCAGACACGGGAACACCCGCAGGTCAGCCGAACAAATTCGGTCTCTCCTGCTGCCTCGCCTGCTTTAAGTCTCAGGCTGCAACTCAGCCATTAGGCAGACACTCCACAGCCTCTTCCCGACAATTTCCATAGATAACTGCTCTAACAGCGGTTGAAACAGAGAATCCCAGCATCCTGTAACATCAAAAAAAAAAATATCTGCAGGATGTTTCCAGATGTTACCTTGAATGTGCAGAAACAGTAAAGAATACAATTCAGCAAAAGGATACGGTGACGCGGGTACGATCCTGCTGTGAGGCGACTTGCTCCTGAGTCAGCCCAACACAGGTAGGAAATGCTGGAGCTGACTGCAATGGAGCCATGCCTGGTGAGGGAACCGACAGCTCGTTCGGGAGCACCCTCAGAATCGAACCCTTAAAATATACAAGTTTTTAATTCTTTAAGTTATGCAACGTAACTATGTAGAAAGTAAAAATGCCAAAACGCACCTGAGCATGAGGAGAATTTTTAACACCTACGCCTTTGTACAGACTTTGTGTCTGGGTGTGTGCAAATTGCTTTAAATATGCTACAGCAAGTATAGTATGAATACGGCCATCTCAGATCTACAGTTACATTGTTGCTGTGCTTATACAAACTTCTACTTAATCATTCTGCGTAAAATTAGCCAAAGATTAAGCTGCTAAATCCTTTAGACACAAAACCACTGATCAAGTGTGAGGCTAAGTCTGGCAAGCGGGTGCACTCTGAACCTCGTGATTCAACATGAGGGTCTCCCTTATCCTTCGCCCTCTTTTTTTTTTTTTTTTTTTTTTTTTGTATTACCAGTCTCTGCACAAATCTTTTCAAATTGATTATGACCTGATTTTCCTTATGCTTCATCCAGGTTGTAAGCAACAGAGGGAACCTTGCCATCAAACTCTTTTAAGCTATGCCTTCACAAATTTATATGAAAACTTGCTTTTGCCAATAATTACAGAACCGCAGAATATTCTGAGTTGGAAGGGACCCACAAGGATCACCAAAGTCTAACTCCTGGCTCTGCACAAGCCACCCCAAGAATCACACCATGTGCACGAGAGCATTACCCAAATGCATCTTTAACTATGTCACAGACACGGTGCTTTTGCCAATACCTTCGACAGGAATTCTTTAAGCATCTAAATCACTTATTCACGACAATACCATGGAATGAAACTAACTTGGAGATCCATGGGAGAGCACTCCAAAGGAATGAATTTGAGGGGGCAGAAGCTGCACATCTTATGAATGCATTAGTACGTATTATCATAGAACATAAGCCATTGGCCTCATCAGGAGGCCATGGAATGCTAGTGTAGCTCTGTTTCTGATATGTTTTGCTCCCACCCTTATGATAAAGTACAGAAACACCCTCAGTGGGGATTCTGCCACTGACAGGATTTCTTCAACAGGACTACAGCCTGCACTGTAATCACCTGTCTCTGCAGGCTCAAGAAACTCTGGTAACAGCTAATGTGAATTGCATTTTTGGGTACTTAATGAAATAGAAGTAGCTGGATGTAACTGCTCAGGTTGCTCTGTCTAAACCAGAGCAGAGAATTGCCCTGCTGGATGTAGTAGATTGGAGTGTTTTGTGGCTGGTCTAATCCAAACACAGCAATTTAGGAAATGTGGTAAAAACTCAGGGAACATCTTATTTGTGGCAAGACCCAAAGAGAATACCACAATTGCTCTAAATCCCTAATGACAAAATTCAAACCTACTGCTAGGCATCTGATTCACACAGTTTCATAAAAGCAAATGTATATGCATATCTAGGAAACAGCTACCCCCTCCTGAAAAAATACATTCAATACTGCAGCTACATGTTCTATGCATATTCACAGTGAGTATGACAGCATGCATTAAGCTACAGACAATTTTATTCCCTCTCAAAAGCCAAATTGTTTTACTGAGACCTATAAATCCTCTTAACTTCACTAGGGTTTGCCAACGCTCCATTCTGAAGTCCTGGAAGCCTAACTCAAGGAGTTGATAATACTGCGATGACTTTCAGAAACAAGCATGCACTTGAGTTGCTATGTATCCAAGTGGAAAAAACTGCTACAAAATTTCATCTTACCTATGTTCTATCGACTAAGCTTTTTAAATCATAAAGTAAGCAAATTATCAGTGAACCAAAAATATTTAGAGAAGCCAGTATGGGTAATTCTTAAATAACTGTAGCTTTAATTGAAATTTTTCCACTAAACTACCATTTGAAAGGTATAAATTCTTTACCTATTCTTGTTGGCATATTGATTAAATTGGCTAACAAAAAGTTTTTGTTTTTTTGTTTGATTTGGGAGGCTTGTTGAGTTTTGTTTGTAATGCAGGACAGTAGTGAAGAAAATAATGGAGTAGACCATAAAAATACATAGCATATCCAAAACCTGCACACTCCTTTTCAGAGGCCAATTGCATTTCAAAAACGTAACCATTAATTATTCTGATGTCAACAGGCTGTTAATAACCAGTGTTAATAGGCTATAGCCTTGTTATGTGCTACTAAGTTACCTGATTACAAACACTTCATTTCTAAGCTCCTTCCATCTGAGGATCATAAAGCAGTTTAAAATCTTTAATGAAGCCTCATAGTGCTCCTATGAGGACAGTATCCAGTATCAGCAGACATATACATGCACATTAAGAGAGATGCTTACAATCGTGGATTCCCTGTGCTAGTACCTCAACTGAGACAGGAGAGGAATAGTTTCTTAATTCATATTAAGCTGTATTGTAGTTCTAGTAAGAGCTTATTCTTTTTGATGACCTATCAACAAGAATCAAGCAATTAGGCTTCAATATTATGTTCACAGGCATACTCCAATATCCACTGGAACTGAGGTATCCACACCCTCCTAGCTGTCATCTCAAAAAGGAGACCTCGTCTGACTGACCTATAGATCTTTACTCAAATTTAAAAGGATCTGAGTTCATCCTGTCCATATGCAAAACTCCTTCTTTCATGAGCTGGCATTTTGTTTGGGCTCAAAGTCCCACAGTTTGATGTCATATCTTACTTTGAAGGCTGCACCCTCATCGTCCCAACACTGGACCCCACCCTCTGGGCTTTCTATACTGCCTATACACCCATGGCAATAAATGCAAGACTTATTTTTTTCCCCCAGAAAGTTCTTCATAGCTGATACTATGACAGTGGAAAAGTCAAATAATCTCCTACTAACACAGCTCCTCAGCAGAAACCTCAAATATCAACAACTTTCTCATAGCATGAATGCCTTGTCACCAACTGTCCTTTCTCTTGCTGGTTAAGAGTTTGCCTCCTGAATATTAGAGGAAAAAAAGCAGATTTTATTGTCAAAGTGAACTGAAGCCTACACGCCCTCTACCCTACTACAGATCATCAGTTAGATTTCTCCAGATCTCCCTCTCCCAACCCCAGAAGTGGGGTGCAGTAAGAGATGCAAGATAATTGGAGGTAGATTACTCACCAGTTCCCCAACCAGTCCCCAGCAGTCCAACTGACTGGGATTACAATCCCACTAGGCATAACTCTTCAAGTTAAAAGGGAACAGGAAAGTGTCTGTCTTTCCTGAGATCAGGCTAAAAGCATAACTGAGGGTAGGGACATGGATGCAAGGACTATGTTTCATAGATTGACAATTCCTAATAATAAAAAGCAAGCAGAGAACTCCATAAATTAAGGAACAGAATTAAAAGTCTTAACTATTCATTGGCTGCTCTTTAAACTGCCGTATGGTTTATTTCAAGGGAACAATTAAAAAGTCTCAGTCCTGGATAATGGATGATTAAGACCACTTTTAAATTATTTTCTCTGAATAGACAGAGATGCTGAAGCCCAAGACTTGTAAAAATCGAAGATGATAGCTAATTCTGGTTGTACCAACATACTTAAAATTAAGTCTTCACAGAAATTTCACCCAAGCCTTTGTGTAAGAGTGATGACCTCTCTTTCTCAGGAGTGCAAAACTTTCAAGTGTTCAAACATTTTTCAAGGACAAAACACTCACTCTAAGGAAAACTAGGGTTTTTTTTGGAGTACTCCCCTTCCACACTTAGTAAATAGCGAGATATTTTACTCTGCAGAACAGTTAAAACAGAGCTGGCAGTGGCTTTTAATGATAGCAATCAAAAGTATAATGTAAATTGTTTCTTCAGAGGAAAATACCATGACTAAAAGCATCCAACAAAGAAAAAGCTTCCTTGGTTTCTGAAAAGGTTACAGCAGCTTTTGCATCCCTTACACAAAGGCACACATCAACACATTTTAGGAATTATTATTATTATTCAAAACTTATATTGCAACACTGCTTTGGAGTCTTATTAAGCTCAGAGCTCATTCATATTTTGCCAGGGACAAAAGAAGGAATACAAGGCCTGAAAACTTCAGTTTAAGAATGATACATGACTTCAAGCCCAAGCCAAGTTCTGACCCTACACATTAATGAAGTGCTCAGGAGAAGATAATGAGTCAGAAGGAAAACTTTATTCACCAAATTTTGCAAACACTCATTTTTCCACCTAATTTTCCTCAATTTGCTGGAATACTTTCCCTCATTGTTCAGCCTATAAATAATCTACGACTAAGCCTCTATTTCTTCAATTCCCCAAATGCCCCTTCCAGAGTGGAGAAAGATAAAGCTTTCCATCTGCCTTTTAACAAAGTGGTTGGGTGAACAACAGAACTGAAAGCTCATTTCCTACGAATCTCTGTCACACATCACTGAACCTCTACTTTCCACACTAATCCCAGCTTCCTGCACAGCCAGTTCTCCTTTGATGCCAAGGTTCTAACATTACATTGAGCTCTATGCAGAGCTCTTCCCATAAATTGTTTTCACCTCTTCCAGTGCCTGGGCAAAAACCAACATATATTGCAGCTAATCTCAAAACACACACGATTAGGTGTTAGAAGACATAACCAGAACAGATCATTATTTGTCTTGCCCTGAAACCCTTCTGTTAGTGGAGAAACCAACTTTGGTCCCTTCTCTAGGAAGCTATGGAAGCTTAATATATGGGTAATTATATTATTGTTTCTGACTTCTCTGCCTCACTTGACCAGAACTGGACAAGAGACTCCAAACTTATTTGGGAAAGATAAAGACACGAAAAGCCATTGCATGAGACTTAACCACTCTAGGAACTGAAAGAATTGACCCCCAACATCATCTTCCACCAATGAAGTTCACATCTAGATGTTGATCAAGTCTTTATATCCATATCCTTGGGCATCAACTAAGTACTTTCCAGTAACGTAACATGCAACTAAACTTCCGTAAATTAATATTCTTAGAATTTCTTTAACCTGCTCATTATCAACCCATCTTGATTTTGAAGGCTATAGTTCTATTCTAGCAGGTGTTCCTTGTCAGTTCCTAAAATCCTATAAACTGCCAAAATACCAATGAAATGGGAGATAGTTATCTGTTTAATGCAATTATATGAATGAGAGTGAAAAGAGAATCATAGAATGGTTTTGTTTGGAAAAGCCCTTTAAAGATCATCTGGTTCCACCCCCTCTGGTGTAGGAGGGACACTTTTCACCAGACCAGACTGCTCGAAGCCCCATCCAACCTGGCCTCAAACACGTCCATGCATCTTTCAAATAAACAGACATTCAGGAAAATGGTATAGTATGTAAACCTACCCATATATACAGCAAGTGTTGCTTTCTAATTGTTATTTGCAGCATGCGAATTACCATGCCAGTTACATGACTGATCCAACTGACTTCCCATCAACCATAGCTGCTACTACAAATTTTGAAAGGAATAGTAATTTAATTCATTAAAGCCTTCCTTCCTGTTTAAGCCTTGGAGCTTTAAACATTTTTAAATAGTAGCAAGCTTTTTCATCTGACCAGGTTAAAATATTTAAGAAAAAAAAGTCTTTCATGTCTACAAACATTTTACCATAACAGGACCCCTTCTTTATATGGTTGGTGCCTTTAGACATGCTCCTACTCTACTAAAAGCAGATTTCCTACAAATACTTTTAGGATATCTCAGAAAAGACAAGGAAGATTTTTGGACTGAAAGTCTCATTCTAACTCAATCTTTTTGTTTTTCCCTACCTCAAAGGAAGCTACGCTGCGTTCAGTGGTTTTGTGTCTTATTGTTTTGTGTTTTTTAAAAAATATGGTTTTGGTGAGATAGCTCATTATCACTCTACAGAGTTTTCTAACTTGTCTTTAGTTTTAGCATGGGGAGTTCAATCACTGGGCCGGAAACCTCTTGAGCAAAGGAATTTCTGGCATCTTGGTTGAAGCTGGCACCAACCCATTTTCCTTTGTCCTCATTAAAGGAACCATAATATGCTAAGTTAAATAATAATAATAAAATCAAGCCAGCCCAAAACAAGCCAAAACACCCAAAGTAAAAGCAGAATACGAAAAGAGTGTATTTTGAGTGGATTACTGTAAGGGAGAATTTCCCTAATTTGACTGATTTTTTAAATAAAAAAGCACTATTTATTGCTGCAAAAAACTGTAAACTGATCTTTCCAAGTGACTTGAACATCTTCCCTGAGTAATTCGCCCTCATGTACAGTCCTTCAGTTTGAAATGTCAGGAAAGGAACAGCTGGCTATCCAGGCAGAAAATTCTACAAGCTGTAGCTGTCACAAATATTCAAATGCACGCAGTAACCTAAAAAACAGTATGACTCCCAAATACAATCAACTTTGACTTAGAGCAAAGAGTCCAGCAAATTCAATCCATTTAGGTAGAAGCAAAAGAAATCATACTAGCTCTCCAGATCACAGCATGCCAGAGAAACAGTGCAGCTTAAGACCTACGAAATATCTCTGTAAACAAGTTTTTAATTCATACCATATTTACCACATAGTAAAATATTTTTAGTCATACAAAGTAAGTCATATCTTCCTGCATGGAAATAAAGAGCTTGCTTTTTTTCCTTCCCTCCCTTTCTGTAACCAATAATGGTCACTTCATCAAGGCTAGTATCTGCATCTTAGAACCAAGACCATTTACCTTTCTCTACTTTAACCTCTAGTATATCTAAGTCACAGCACGTAGTCATATGTGTTCTTTCCACACAAAAAGACATCACAAACTCATTTATATAACATAAAAGCAGTAGTGGCTTTTTCCCCTTTCCCTCCTTCATCTCCTTGAAAGGAAGATTCAACCATTCAACCATTGTGGGCGTACACACAAAAAATACCAAAAAATTGATGAACTTTTTTTTTTTGAGAGAATGAAGCAGAGAAAAAAGCAGTGAGCATCTTAAATTTGATGCAAAAAGGGGGAAAAATGTTTAGGACTGTAATTCATACACATTTATGATGCCACCGACTTGTGCTAGCAGTCCAGAAACTAAATCCTTAGCAAATCAAAATTAGTGGCACTATCTTGGTGTAGGTACCACAGAAATTCATCTAAACTGTATTTTTACATTAAGAATATAGACAAAATGCTAATTTAGACAGGACTCAAAATTATTAAAAGTCCTTATAGAATTGTATTCGGTTGGAAGAGACCTTCAATACCATCAAGCCCAACCATCAATCCAGCACTGCCAAGTCTACCACTACACCTTAGATGATTTTGCTTGCTATTCTGCAATTTGTTACCTGACTCCCATGGTAGGTGTCATCCAAAAGTTGCCATCTAAATAGCAATGAAATCCTGAAAAGAGAGCAATGTTCAGCCATCCATATAAATGATACATCAGAGGGCAGTTACCTCAGGCAGCTCCTGAGGAAGCTGGCAACTTTGGAAGAGAGAGAAAAGGAACAGCCTCTAATCAAACAGACCTAAAACTCCCCAGCTTCTTGGTCAAGGAATTCCAGATGTCAATAGAGTGTCCAGCATATAGTTTTTCCTGGAATTGCTGGAAAGGGACTAAAGGACACGAGTAGGTGGAGGAGTGGGTGGTGGTGTCTGGAATACAGTGGCTTCAGGATTTTAGGAATTTGATCAGTATGCAAATACTCCCCCCCCTTCAAAGTACAGTAAGCTCCGTAAGACAGCAGCAAATCAGGATATCCTCCATTCCACTAGCAATCAGAATTACTACTAACTGGATAAACTAGAGGTAACAATCAAAGTATCAAGGATATGCGGCACTATGGTTATTTTGCAGTATCATATTTATAAATCAAGCAATCTGGAGTGGAAAATGTATTTTTCTCTGGTTTTGCAAAGACAAGTGTGAAGCAGTCTCCTCATTAGATGAGACTGCAAATTCAGAAGCAGGCTCTGTGCACTTCCTACACAGGACAAATGCAGATCTTGGGGGGTGGGGAGAGCCCAAACAAACTGGCCTGTTCTCACCACAAGACATCTGGAAGAAAGCACCATAAAATCCTCAGAAAAGAAGTGCCAAAGCATTTACACTTAGAATGTACACTGTCCAAAATATTTTCCTCTCTCAATATTCAGCAGCAGTGTAGACTAAACACATTGTGATAATAAGTGGGAACTTCACTTCCAAAGTTGACCTTTTTCTGTGTGACTTCCTTTTTTTCCCTTAACGGTTAGTTATCTGGCTTCCGTTTCTTTCCACATATTAAGGAAATACTTGCAAAACAGCAGTACACTTAGTTGAGGTGTATGAAAACCCTATATTTGTTCATGGTTTGAAAGAAAAAAAAAAAGACAAAATCACTGAGGACATGAAATGTGGAGTCTTAAAAATCATGAAATGAGAATTGAAAACCTTTTCAAGTCTAACTTTCAGAAATCAACAATTAATTTTAAAATATTTTTGCTTAGAATACTCAGACAAGAGTCTTTCTGTGGGTAACACTTGTAATTTTAAGTATAAAAACCTTCAAAACATTTAAATATAACTTTCAACTGGTAAAATACAGATGACAATTAAGCTTTTGCCATTTTAAAGTCTTGTGCATAAATTCTGCATATTGTTCAGAAGTACTACATTGTAATGGCACAAGTCAGCTTTCGTAACTTTACTGACTTACAAGTCACAGCTAAAACACAGCTGCCTCTACAGAATCAGATTTTGCTCCTGTCTCATTCATTTCTACCCACTCAATTGCACAACAAAGGGCAATTCTTTTCTCTATGCCTCAGGGCCCCCTTAAACACACAGGTAGACTTGCCTTCAAAAGCAAACTTGTCCTGCCACTCACTCCGCTGTATGGACTAAAAACATTTGTATGGTATGAAGGGGATGAAAATATTCCTTAATCCTTAGCTGGACCAGTTTTCATTTAATTTTACTCTAATGGTCTCACACCCTTAAATACCCTATCAAATCTCTAAGGCTATAAAAGAAAAAAGAACTCTCCTACTCACACGCCAGTACCAGAGCAAGCCTGCGTTATCACTGGGTCTGAAACATAGTCTGACACTAAGAGAACTGCAACACCCTGTAACAGAGATGTCTGGTACAGCCAAAACAGACATCCCACATCTCCCTGTGGTGACTTGTCAGGATCTCAGGCAGAGGACTTAAATGTTTGGGGACATTTCTTTAGTGGGCTACTTATTCTAAACAGAAAACAATCAGCTATATAAAAACAGCTATGCCTTTATATAATTCTTGAATGCAATTCAAGAAATCATTTGCCATTAATTTCACAGAATTTGGGTTGATATGCAAGTTTTAGGTACCTCAAATCTGAGTTGATAATCTGAATTAGGATTTGGATACTACTTTGAAATCACAGCATGGATCTTCTGACAAAAACCAATCTCTGCTGAGGTCAGTACTGTCAGTAAATAAAAAAAAAAAGCTAATGGCACTCATAGCAAGTCTCAGTATCTTCTGTAATATTGAGTGTCCTTAAAACACCAAACAAATGCCCTGTTACACAGGCTTATAGCTAACTGTTTACTTTACATTTGGTAAGAATAATGTTTTATCCTACAGGAACAGAAGCTATGCTAGGGCTCTTCATGCAATTTCAAACGTTCAAAATAACACTGCAGTAGTTCTTAACAATGTCTATCATTCTCACCAACCAAACCAGATTACTTCAGGATATACCACTGCAGCCTTTTTATAGTTTTCAGCAACACCATGAAGGAGTAAGATTGATTCGTTTGTGCCATTATAGCAATGATGTTTACACATGCCCCTGACATCAGCAGGCTATTGAAAACAAAGACTGGCCTGTAAACTGGCTTCTCAACTTCACTTAGTTTTCACACAGCAAAACTAAGCTAGGGGAGGGGGAAGCTATTCTGCTGTCTAAGCGAACACGGTGGTAAGTTTTAATGAAGACTGGGCCATGTTCAGACACACATTCAAAGATTAAAGGCAATGATCATATATTCTTACTGAATATTAGGAAATTTTCTTCACGGTGAGGGCGATTAATATTGCAATAGACTGTTCAGAAAAAGCTCTAGAATAAACCTGAGAAGTCTGATACAACTTAGAAGTTAAATCTAACCTTCAAATCTGTCCCTCACTTTGAGCATGGTATTGGACAAGATGACTTTCAGAGTCTGTAATTCCTGTTTCCAGGTTGGGCCAATTTAGCTACTACTTTCTTTTAACTGTAGTGTTACACAAATCCAGGAAGACATTCAATGTTACTGCTGAAATGTCAAAGAAAAATAAGATACTATTACCAAATGTTAAACAATTTTGTGATGCTTAGTGATTCCAATCTCATCCTGGCATTACTGGAATTTTGGAGGGTTTCATTAAAAACACTTGACTCAGAATCTGTACATTAAACTATCAATGCAGGGAAAAGCCTATTCAGTAGGTCTAACCAATGTCACTTTCTAAACGACAGAAATTATCTTGTTTTGATACCTTTCTTACAATATGAATCACTTCCAAATGTACAAATTGTCAAGATAGCTGAAGACTTTTCTCTCCTGTTACTACAAAACAGCAGGTGGGGAATAACCAGCTGAGGTACTTCAAACAGCAGTAGCAGCTTGGCTTACCTTCCTACTAAGTGTGAGTATGAACTTGGCTCACTTTTTGTCTGAACAGCTACTGTCAAACAGACCTCTCCATGTATCAGTCAGGAAAAGAAAAACATTTCCACTTATCTTCGAAAAACACGTAGTTTTTCATTATCCATCCCTTTCACTCATAGATTTCACACATACATTCTGGTTGTGTGACAGCAGGTGATAATTTATTAGCAGAGGCAGAGTTGCTAATTAATGCTGCTACAGCTAGGAGCAGAACCTCAGTTTAAGGACTACAGCAGAATTCTTTTTTCCCCACCCCTGTCCCTTCTCCATGCTCATAAACACAAATTTGACTGTTTTGGAAAGATGTTTCTGGATCACATTTGCTTCTTAATCTTTGCTCCAGCAGTTACAAAGCAAAAGCCCTATTACAACTGATAAGGGCACAATAGGCTGCTGTCATGTAAAATGTAAGTATTTTGTGGAGGGAGATAATATTTACTCCCTAAGCATGCCATTTCAGGTCAATCTGTTTGTAACGGATGAAAATACGAGAGAATTCTTCTAACAAAATGTTCACCTGTAAATAACAACATCTTTCCCCATGGCAGGGAAGGAAGCAAACCGGTTTCGTACCAAACATATTAACCACATAACAAAATAATGTGACCAGGTGCAACACACAGTTATATCCCATGCCAGAGAGCTAAGAAGTGAAAAGGTTACAGAATACATAAAAACTGGGAAGTAACAATTTATCAATGAGTCATTGGCCCTCAGCCAGAGCAGGAGCATGGTCTGAGATGGCCATGATCAGCTCCAGCATTCCAAGCAGGCTCAGTTTTCAGCATAAATCACTTCACTGCTGCACAACCATGACACCTTTGTAACACATGCATTGCACATAAACTGCAGATCTTTCAGGACTGAGATGACTCTGCCCATTCAATTTCTCACTTCTACTAAGGATTTTGAATGGGTAACTTCCTCATAATTAGCTTAAATTGAAATAAATTATATCCATGTTGTAAATGATCAGTTGAAGATTTCTGAAGACCTTGTATACAGTTTAGCCAGGTAATTCCTTCCCATATATGTGACAGGTATCAGAAGACAGCACTTCTCAGGTATCACCTACAGTTCAATTAAAAATCTTAAAATGCTGTAGTTTAATACTAGAAGGCAAAAATGCCAAGTTTTCATCCCCAAGTCAAACTGGAGAAACCTGTTTCATAAAGTGCCAGAAATCATCCAAGGATGGTGGCTCCTTGTATTCAGTTTTGAAGCTATACTTTAGCAAAGGAAATCTCACATAAAACCAGGGCTAGGTAAGAACTACTGCATCCATTGAAAGTCTCTAGAAGTATCTTTTGAGTTCTGTTCCTTAATTGTGCAGTAAAGATTAATGCAGATAAATACTCAGAAATTTGCAGGGCTTTCTTAGGAGATCAACACTGGCAGACTGCTCAGCAGCTCTGGTGCAAGTCCACTCCCTCGCTGAAACTGTATCTTCTGAACACTTCCTCCACAATCTCAGGGCAGAGCTACCCAGTCCAGGCTGCCTAAAGGCAATTAAGTTACAAATGGCCAACTTTCCTGAAAAGACATTCCATCTGCATAGCCGTAGAGGCAGTGAATTCTACTAAGTCTAACTCCAGCTGGAAAGGGAAGGAAGCATCTTCAGTGGTGCCATTATTTCTGTAGAGAACATTTGACTCTACATTCAAACTTAGAACCTACCTTTCACTAACAAGCTCCAACTTTATTTCAAACCAACTAGGAGGACAACAGTAAACATGGGTCTACTGTTTCACCAAATCACTGAATCACTGCAGATGGATGGGATCTCTGAGGTCATCAATCCCATCCCTTTGTTCAAAGCATAGTTAACTAGAGCAGGCTGAAGCAGGATTGGGGTTGTGCCCAGATGAGTTTTGAGACATTTAAAGGGCTATGAAGGTGCAACTGTTCTGGGTAACTGCTTCCAAAGGTCTGACCACATTTAACAGTTAAAAAAGAAAATTCTTTTCCCTTGTGTTTGAGTGGAGTTTCCTGTATTTCAGTTTATGTCAATGGCTTCTTGCCTCTCTACCAGGCACCAATGTGAAGAATTTGGCTCAGTCTTCCTTAGTCTCTTCATCAGACATCTATACACATGGAGAACAATATCCTCCCTCAAGTTTTCTTATTTCAAGGCTAAACAATCACAGCTTTCTCTGCTTCTCTTCCGTCATATGCTCCAGAGTTCCTCTCTGTGCTTTTTTAAAAACCCAGTCCAGTAGGTTGATGTCCAGCTAATCCCCACTGCAAGTAAGTAATAATACAAAGAAGTAATTTCAGATTTTTTCTTCCTTCTCTTATGACAAGAGGTAAACTCTGTCAAAGCAGACAATTTTGTTAGCTGAAAATTTGATTCTGTGGGTAGAAAAAGATTAAAGCGATTGATTTAAATTTCAGAGCAATACCCACAATTGTATTTTGCTGGCATTATGCTACCAGTTGCATAAAACAACTACCTTCAACTCTTTGTTGCATAAAACTGCACCTTTAGACTTCAGTCAAAATATTAAGAATGATACTCCCGCAGCAGAATCTGTATGTCAAGGTTTCAGATGCTACCTGAACACAAATTTATTACTCAGTAATAAATCCCTTATATTACTCAGTATAATAATGTATTTCATTAAATGACTAGATATATAAAGAAACAATTCAGGAGAGCAGAAATCTAACTCCCACTTTTTAGTTCTGCACTGATTTTTTTCTTCTGGAACTTTCTGAAAGTTTCTACTTCAACAACTTCTGTATCTCTTGATACCACAGTTAGTTGCTCAGTCTGAATAGATAGAAATAACAATTACTTTGAGAAGTTTGGCTCATGTCCATGATAGAAAGAATGTGCATGTTCAGCACTAGAACTTTGCTGACCTCAACTTGCCTACCTTAGAAATGGTTTCTCACTGTCACAGACGCAGTGCACTTACAGTTGCCAGCTTATCTAGGAGGCAAAGTAGACCTTCACCCCAAGTCACATCCCAGCCTTTCTGCAACAAGTGTAATGCAGATCAACAAGAAATTCTCAGGAGGAGACATCCAATTAGGCTTAGGAAAAAAAGAGTCCTGTGATCTAGATTTTCCAAAGACCACCTTTTCGCTTGCTCCAAATGACAGGGAAAGAAAAAAATTAATTATGTATCAAAATCGAATTACCATTGCATTGACTAATGAAAAGAATACAGAACAACCATCACTGAAGTACTTCTAGGACAAGGCTCTGTTCTTTATATTTGAAAAAAAACCCAGGGAAAAAGTTCAACCAGTACTGGATTTCAGTTTGAAATCATATAAAAAAGCCTTTGCCTAACAAATCAGTCATTTTCTTCTCTGATCAAGCTGCTTTCCCTAAAGCTCTGTGTACCAGCATCTTACATTGTTCATCCTCAAAAGAGCATTTTGTTTGTAATTTTTGGTCCTTTATTAAAAAGCATTCTAAAGAAATAAGGCTCAAAGAGGACCAATCTGCCATATGCACAACAAAAGGAAGGCCCTGGTTCTTTCATATTTCACATTATTTCAATGAAGAGCAGCTGTATAAAAACTTCATGTACAAACTCAACATGTCAGTGCCAAGCTTCCAGAATGATCACCCCTTTTACAAAAATTTCTGATTAATGTTTTGAAATGGCAATGCTTATTTCTATGTTTTTATGTTTAAGGCAAATCAACATCCTGCCTCTTTTTTTTTTTCAGCCACCATCCACTATTATATATATATACACACACAAATATTTAAGGAACCAAAAGAGTGAGCACCAAGCAACCAACCAATGCTCCCAAACACATTTAAACGAGAGTGCTTCACACCATTTACTATGGTAAGGCCCTTTTTAAATAAACGCGTGACTCACTGTTTGTTTTCTTCAGGAGGTGGAGTCTTGCCATGCCCCTCCATTACAAAATCCTCATGTTCCATCTGCAAAGGCAAGCATTGCAGGTCAGAAATCGGTGGAGCAAAATGCACATCACCTAATGTGGCCTTTTTCATATGCAACAACTCAAAACAGCCACTTTATCACAGTGGCTGGTCCAGAACAGATAATGTAGTTTCTTAGCAACGTATGTACATCTCCAACCCCATTGCTATGGTATCATTTCATAGCACAAATTTCAGAAAAACCTTGCAAGGGAAAAAGAATGGTTTAATGGCTATAGCAGAATACTATCAGTCAAGGTACATATGTTTTAAGTTCTGCTCTGTTAAGGGCTTCCCTTGTCTTTCTATGCACTATTTCTACCACTTCTTCCCTACATATAAAGCAGGAATTTAAAAAAGGTTTATCAACATCTCTAGAAAAGAATTAAAATTTTAGAAGAAACTTACTAAGCACAGAAAGAAATTGCTGCAAAAACAGAGTACTTCTTGTGAAAAAACTTTCTTTGAAAAAAGACTTTCACTGCACACACACAGCTTAGTTAGCAGGGTAAAAAAGAGGCCTAAGGAAACCTCAAATAGATGCTGTTCCAATGACAACATAAGGTAGGCATTTCCTTTGGCTCTCTTGTTAGAAGATTCCAAGGGCAGTAAGGAAGTTTTATGTTTAATTGTTTGCTTTTAAAATATCAGTTTTAGCATAGATTTTCACTAATTTCTTTGGAGAGAAAGAAGAATTACATTATATTTGCTCATTCATTAATTATGCACTCTTCATTTAATCACTTAATTCACCCAGAAGTTCTTGCACAGGTAGCAAGACATTCTTCTCTTTATATAAAAATTCAATACATGAAATCAGTATTTTATATAAACATCCAGATACAGTTAGCAATGCTCTACTTCATGTGAAGCCAGCAAACAGGTCACACTGCAATACTCAATAAACCACACAACAAAGAACTGAATCATAATCACACACAAATCCATGCCACTACATTAAACTGGAAAGAGGAGAGAAGCACTATTCAGTCAATTAAGATAACACAGCTTAGTCAGTCTTTGAAGGGGGAAAAACCCCCCAAACCAAACCAAAATCCAACAGCCACTTCTCCTTGTGCCCCTGCCCTCCCCCCAAAAGAGTCGTTTACTTATTTGTGCATTAAGACTTTTGTTAGGTCAAGAATACTTTCAAAACCCCGAAATCTGGATATTGACACCTAACAACAATACAAGAAACTATGTTATTTGACTGTCCACGCATAGCCCTAAACAAAACCATGAATGAACCAACAAAGTGGTGAACCCAAAGGTGCTAATGACATCCATAAGACAGTCTATCAAATATGTAAATTCACATTTGTCAACACGTACCCCCATGTCTCCCAGTCCAAGTAGTATTTTCATGTAAAAGCAATGTTTGAAAACAAGAAAATTTCTATTTACAGTTAGTAAATATCTTATACTTTTATCCACTTATTCCCACCATATCAGATACACAAACCTATTTGTACTCCAGTCTATAGATTCACAAGAGCTCTAACAGCTGGACTCACACCTGTCTAGCTAAAGAGAAAGATACCCATTCTACTTAATTCTGCTGTTGAAAATGCTGAAACACCAAGCGTGTCAGTGGGTAAAATAGCTACAGATTTGTGGCCACATTGCAAAACAGCATGATTCTGTAACTTAGAGCAAATGTCTTAGAATCACTGTTACGCAGGAGGTATTTTAGCCTGTTGCTGATATGAGACAAGTACAATTCACAGGAATGCTAAGCAAGGGAACAGTTTATGGCCCAGTACTGGGAAGATGAAATGTAGCCTTTGGGAGTAAAGAAGCACTACATACAGCATATATAGTGCTAAACTAACAAGATTCCCATATAAAACAGAAATTCAGTGTAATGAAGCTGTAGAAAAGAAGATATCATAAAAAAAAAAAAAAGAAAAAGAAGTGAAAGAAGTGTAAAAGGCAATGATTTTAAACCAAACAAAAATGTAGGAATGGAAAATTACTTTATTAGATGATAATCAAGAAATCTGAGAACTGGAACATCTTGTAGACCACCACCAGAACAAGGCAATCAATGAAGTACCACTGATAAAACTGCTGCTTTATTACGAATTTTATACGAAGAACACTAGGGACATCCCAGCTCCAGCATGCTTATCTTTCAAAGTTCCATTTCAAAGAGAAGTGGGCAAATAATGACAAATAACAAAGGACCTGAGCTAAGAACAAGATTGTCGGTCCAGGCACAGTCTCTTTTAAAACAACTGGAGAACCCCATCTGCTTTAAAAAATGTTAAATCAGTTTGCTGTACTTCAGACAGTAGACAGAAGTATCTGAAATTACAAAAATCTGCATTATAAAAAACTGTAGAAGGTACAGCACAACAGCACAGACATTCACAAGAAGTCCAACAAAAAAAATTAATCACTGGGTAAGGAAGTACTCAGGAACACAAACTATTCAATATACAAAATAAAGATTAATTGGTAGGGTTTCATTGATAAATAAAGCCAATAACAAATGCATCAACATACTAAACAAAGTCACAGGAAGGTCAAGGAATTGACTATTAGTGAACTAGGAAAAAAAAACCCTTTTTAGAATGGATAAACAACTAGACTTGTAGGAAATACTTGGCTGGTCAGGCTCAGAGGACAAAGTGCTGTATGCCACCTGAAGGATGGTATTAAGTGAAGTGCTGCAGGAGTCTGCCCTAGGACAAATCCATGAAATATCTTTACCAATGACTTGAAGGGCCAGTAAGGTATACTTTAAGAATTTTAAGATGAAGTTCAACCGGAGTGAAGAGGATCAATCAACAAGTCTAAAGACAGGTCTGCTATTCAGATGGACCTAGACAGCCTGGAGGAATGGTCCCTACAGGATTTATATGAATTCACAGGACAAACACAAGACACTTGCACCTGAGAGCCCCTGGCAACAATACAGGCTGATAACTGGCTGGGGAGCAGTTCCATGGAAAAGGTCTTGGCATGAAACAAGCTGATCGTGAGCCAGCAGCGTGCTTTGTCAGGAAAGGTCACCAGCATCCCAGGCTTTATTAGTAAGAGCCTTGCCAGTAGATGAGGGAACTGATCGCCACTTCTACTCAGTGCTTATTATTCCAGACATGGTCTAATGCATATTGTTTTGGGCTCCCACAATACAAGAAGTACACCCAGAATGTTGACACAGCAGCCACCAAGATGCTCAAGGAGCCAGAGCACTTGTCCTGTGAGTAAAGGCAGAGGGAGCTGGGCTGATTCAGCCTGGAGAAGAGATGGCTTTGGGGAGACGCTAACAGCAAGTGTCTGTACCTACAAGGAGGTCAGCAAGCTGTCAGGCACACCGCAGGGGTACCCTGTGACAGGACAAGAAGCAGTGAGATTACGTTCAAACTAAAAAAGTCCAGAATGGATACAAGGTAACTTATTTTCACCATGAGGACAGTCAAGGACTGGAACAGACAGCCTAGAGTAGTTTCACAGTCTCCTTGCTTCAGGTTTCCATGGACTGACTAGGTAAAATCCCTCACAACCTGGTCTGATCTCATAGGTGACCCTACTCTGAGCAGGAGGTCAGACTAAAGACCTTGGAAGGTCCTTCTGAACCTGAATTTCCCAGCAATCCTACGAACACAAGAACAGATTCAGTTCAATATTGAGAGAGAACATACATGACAAAAAACCCTACTGAATTCCCAACCCAGCGAGAAACTGCACTTCAATCTGGAGAAGTCTAAGAAAAATATCTTTGAAAGCTGCATAATCAAAAAAAAACCCTCCACAACAACCCAAAATAAAACAACCACCAAGAAAAAATAAGTTATGCTGAAGAAAGAAATACCAAAAAGTCTGCCGCAGATCTATAGTACACCCTCTTTTATAATGGTGTGTATGAGTAGAGACAATGAAAACTCAAACCCCCTCCACAACACTCCAAAAACACAAGAGGTCAGAGCAAAGAAGGGTACAGGCAGAGGGGAGATTTCACATAAATAAAATCCAACATTTGGCCTGCAAATCTCCCTCAATGCAAGACAACACAGCACTGAGGCATATACAAAAAAAAAGCAGTGTGACAGTATTGTAAGAAACATCACCCCTTTGCTATTACAATACAAATAAAACCCAATTCAGTCTCAAAAGAACAACTGTAAGAAGATACACAGAGAAAATGTACTACTAAGCAGACAAAAAAAATATTTCTTGAACAAACAAATTGCAATACTGAACTTCACAAGTTTTTGCAGGTTTTACAGTTTATGTACCTATAGGTACAAAAATTTATCTGTGAATTAGAGGATTAGAAACAATAGCAGTATAAGCTTTTCTGTTTCTGGCAATGACATTAGTTCTACAAAGTGAAAGGAGAAGTTACATATAAGAACATTCATCAGTCCCGATCCAGTGCAGCAATTTCTGCCTTCCTCTTCTTGCAGAACCTTGACTCTAACTTTCTTTTGTTTGCCTGCATATGTTAAACAGTTTCATGATCAGCAATCTCTATTCTTCACTTGGGATTCTGCAGGTTTTAAAATTTTTGCTAGAAAGTGATACACAGCTTATTTAATAGTCTAAAACTTCTAGAATAAGCTCAAAGTAATATCCATTTCCATCTTTCTGCAACATCTAAAAGTCACTTCATTGGGTAGTTCATCTTAATTCAAAGAGATATATCTGACAGAGAGCCTTCAATGTGCAAGTAAATTACCAATAAAATTCCAAAAGCATTGCTTACATATTCATAAAGTTTGTTCCTAGGCCCAGCTATCTATTAATTAATTTTAAGATGAAAAAAATACTTCAAAATTAAAGCGTTTAGGTCTTATTTTCCCAATGACAGTAATGACATACTGCAGAAAGAATGAGAATGTGGTATTTTAAGTTTTTGATTAAGTGACTGAGGATGAATTGAAGAGAGGAACAACACATAAGAGCTACAGTTAGCTGAAAATGCTTCTTTTTCTCCTCCACCCACAGTCCTTATACAATTCCTATGCACACTCCTTCCCCACAAGTCTCTCAGTTTCTCTTCATTCTGTCATCACCCTATCCTGTTCTTTGAGTCTTTTTTTAAAGAAAACTGGAACCCTCGCTAAATTCCAGCCATCCACAGCACCCAGCAGCCTCACTGCAGCATTTCTAAGCCTTGAGCCTCTCTTGACTCACAGTGTACGTAGGAAACACAGTTGTCCTCAATGTGTAGGAAAATGGAAGGTGGAGCTAGGACAGAACTCTTGGATCTGTTGTATTGCTCCCAAGGAAAGGAGAAAAGGTGGAATGGCAGAGGATCTGAAACACTTTAGCTTCTCTTAAGAGGACTGCAGAGGGAGCCATTGATTCCAAGAGCAGGAATCAAAGGAAGCGCACTCCACACCTGTTTCTCCTGGCAAGCAACGGAGAAAGCTTCAAGATTCTGGCAGCTGGAAGCAGGAACCAGAAATAGACCCTGAAACAGCAGGGGGGGAACACTTTATTATTTCAAAGCTTTTTTCTCTAAAAATCCAGGCACCTCTGAATAGCCAAATTTCAATGCAAATTAATATATTAGGTGTTCTAAATAATAAAAGACAATCTGTTTTATTTAAGTTAAGAAAATCTATTCAGTATTAGACACTCAATACTCAACTTTTAGAAAAGGAAATTTATCATGAGCTTCAATGCAATAAACTATTCTATGTTTTTCGTCCAGAAGTGCAACACCGGTTGCTACAGTTTCATACTACTCTTTCTAAAAATATCTTCAATGAGACCCTAATGGATTTGATTAATGAGTAAACTTTATCTCCTAGATAAAGTCAGCAACACTCTGAAGGGTCACAAAGTTTCAAGGGCAAAAGCCTCGTCTTTCTTGAATCCCGATGTCAGAAAGCACATTTTCCTAACAACTCTTGCATAACCTATCCTAGCCCACCAAAGACGAATTGAGCTTAAGAGAAACCAAGCATTTTCTCAGGAAAAAAAATAGATATTTGTGAGAAATCCTTTACTTATTATGAAAAGCTATTAATTTAAAACTTTTTGCCTTCACCAGTACAAAGAAATGTACTAATGCAACTTCATCAGAGAGCTGCTATCACCATCTTTTCCTACTCGTTCCATAGTTCCTTTTCAAAGCTGTTGTTTTTCCGATTTAAAACCAAAACAAGCAACCCCCCAAACAGAAAAAAACAAATGGATTTCAGCCAGCCAGGAGACGAAGACTAAATTTTTCACTGACTAGCATCTCAAGCAGACGCAACACCAAAGCCTTATCTGGCACATGACCAGACTCTCTGCTGGGGACCAGCCAAGGTCAAATGCTGCTTTCTGCAGGTTGTGGCCATCTACTTCCCCTGCTTTATGATGATTTTCACAGAGCCTACCCCAGGCCCAGCTTAAGACTGATAAATCTGATGTTTTGTCAGAACTATTGCCTTTAACACCACCGTCCCTACCAATCAGCAGCAGCACCAACACTACTGTAAACAGGCCATCAGCACTTATTTTGTCTCACTAATAGTTGTTTTAAACAGAGTTGCACAACCCAATCCTCGAAATCCAAGCAATTAGTCACTAGTCACTACTGCTAACAGCGGTGGAAGCTATTATAAAAAAAGAAATCTCAGAGACCATTTGAGGTCTGACAGAAATGTAATCACTACTACAAATGAAAGGAAAGCTGAGTCACCTCTCTGCCTGGCTTCATTATAAACACTTTGGACAAACTGCATTGGAAAAATTTTTTGCACTAGGAACAGATTAATAAAATTTTAAATTTATTTTAATAAAAATGCAATTTAGCTGCTAACACTTTAATTTTTTTTTAGGAATAAACTAGCATTGCAAAATATGCATAGAATAGCACAAATTGTTTAGCAAAATTAGTCTCAAAATATACTTCTTAGATCAAATCTTAATTTCAGTACACAAATGAAAGCATCAAAAAAACCCCTTAGAATCTGTGATTTAAACTTAAAAAAAAAAAATTGAAGAAAACATCTCCTAAAATGAGAAAGCACTAAGTATTTTTCTGAATCACACAGAGGAAAGTCTTAAGGACAAGGTATGCATGAAATATTGTGTTGTATTGTGCAGCATTGTGATGTAACTAAATTTTCACATGCACCTATTTCTATTTTTTTCCCCCTCAATTTTGCTAAAGCATAGTCTTGATATATAAAAATCACCACCAATATAGGTGAACCATGTCCTAGCCCACTCAGGATTTTCTTGAAGCTTTTCAGCAGCATCTAGATGGAGTATTTCAATGTTATTACCATTACAGTCCTGAATGGTTTTCTCTTAGTTACAGGAGAAGTGAAAACTTACTAACATAATCTTTCTGCTAAATCACGCTTCACATTCAGTGCTCCCTGCTAATCATTTTGAATGCTAACACACTTAGACCACAGTAATTACCTTCAAAAGTTACTCATCTGCTACTGGTATTTGTTATATGCAGCTTAATGGTACTTTAACACCTGGCCCACTGAAACACTACATTAACTAGAAGAAATGCCAACATGTTAACATACACCATCATTAAAACATACATCATCCGTATAGAACAGCAGGACAGATTGTCAGTGGGAACTCATTCACCATTAACCTATGGAACCCAGAATATGTCATTTATGCTACAGCTAAACAAGCACAAAAGCTGCAGCAGTGGTTAAAGACCAGAAGTTTTGCTTTTAGTTTCAGCTGTCACCAATTAGTCACTAAGTAATTGCAGAAATAACCTATGGCTCACTTTCTACGTAATAGTTAAATTGTTTGTTAACTAATAGCCTGTGAAATACCCAGCAGCTTAGCATGAATTCCCTGCTAAGCTTAAAAAGTTTTATAAATATCATGAAAACAACAGTTGCACCTTGGAAATGCTAAAAAAGTTGAGATCCCAGCCACATTTCATATTGTAAAAATAGAAAAGTTTACTTAATAAAAAATCTATTACTTTAAAATTTATTACTAAGCTTTTAAGTCTTTAAAATACAATAGCGTATGTATGTGTGTGTATATATATAATAACTAATAAAAATCTTACTCTGAAAACAATTTAAACCACCTAGTTGTTTGCAGCAAGATACAGTTTTACCTTATGTCAGCCACCAAAGATGTTAAAATCACTCAAGCCATGGTATAACAGGATATCCAGAAATACCTTCTGAAAACTTCAACTCTGAAGCTGCCAAGGCAGCTCTGAATAATAATTCAACCGTCTCAGACACAAAAAAATGAATAAAGGGTTCTGAATCTAAGCAAAAGTGCTTTCCTTTTCCTGCTCCAATGTTGATGATCCATTTTTTAGTGTTCCATCCATACACTCCATCCATTTTGTAGTGTGTTCTGCACATACATAGTATGGATGAATCCCAGGAAAACACGAAATAAGTAAAACAAACAAAAAAAATCCCCTATTTTATTTAATTAACCTTTTATACTGTATTTCAGCTAAAGAGCAGAAGAATTTCACAAGTCACAAATTCTTGCTAAGTTCGGCTACTTTGGTTACCTTTTACACTTCCATAACAACATTTTTACGCTTTCCATTTAGGGGACACATCTGACCCTAAAGCCCTTGGACAGTTCACCTCCAACAGTACTTTCAGAAGCCACTGTACACAACCCAGTGACTCTATTTAGCCAACTCATTTACATTTCCATTTTAATTTACTATTTATGGTGCAGACACAGATGAACAAGTTATAGCAGCTTAAACTGACATCTGTAAGTGGCTGATATTCAGATATACACATTGTTAACCACCCTGACACAGAAAAGAGAAAACATACTAACTTTGTCCCACTTGGATTTGGAAATCTAGATGATGCATTGTCACAAAAGGACAACAGGCATGAACTGCTAAAAGAATTTTCAAAGGCTTAAGAAAGCAGATGATAATCAGAACTACGGAAAACTAAATTACACTTTTGCACTATACATTTAATCTCCTTTACTGCCACAAATACTGTTTACAGCGTTTGTTAGGAATGACTGAAAGTGACATAGACCAGGCACACACAAATTGGTGCTGAAGTTATTCTACCTTAGCACCAAATAGGCAGGCAATAGAAAGAAGAACTTTCTTTTCTGCGTGCACAGAAATCTGTTGTGTGGATACTAAACACACAGAAACTGGCAGTAGCCCAGAAAGTTCCTCAACAGCTGGAGGCTGAGAACAAATCAGTTATATGTATATATTAAGCCTGCCTTAGGTCTGTATTAAGCATCCACTTCTGACCACTGTCAAAAAGGAGAAAGAATACAGGCTACCCACACCCACAGTACACAGCTGCTTTCCAGTTTCTCCAGTTACCATAATAAAAATCCTAACTCATTTTAGTCACAGGGGAGCCACTGACACTGCTGCTTGCTTCTAAATTGCTACATTATTCCACATTTATCAAGATTATTAAAAAGATTAGCTATCTGACAGACCACCAAACCATTAAAATAGCCAATCATCTCTGGAGCAGAGCCTGTGGCTTTTCTACAACTTGCCCTCAAAAAACCCCCAACATACCTTTAGATGCCATGGGAATAAGTTATTTCTCTGGGAATTACATGTGGAAATTGTATCTGTTGAAACTAAACAATATGATTTCAAAGTACCTCTAAATATTTCTTAACCTAATTCCTACTGTGTCTGTAGACAACTACTATATTCTCCCCTCTTATGATACACCTTCTTGCCTACTGCTCAAATGCTTCAGTGAGTTTAAATAAATGCCAGGAAACACCGATATGCTTTTAATGTTGCTTTTATCCTTCAGGGGAACTGATGTCACACAATATGTTTTTGCAGAGTTCCAGTGTCCTTAGTTGTCCAGTCATCCTTTTATGCACTGGAATGATGAAGACCATCACCACTTTTTTTTACTACTACCATCACAAGAATAACAATCCACACTCTTCTCATCAAACCTCATGTGCACTTCTTCCACGTCCAATGAATGAAAAAAAAATTCTGAGAAAGTGAAAAAAAATTCATACCCATCTAGTTCACAAAATGAAAAGGAAATAGTCCTTGTAGGGTCATGCAAATCTACGAAGTCTTGCAAATGCATGAAATCAACAAGACCAATTAATTTTACACCTTTCAATGACTCAGCCAAACTAACATTCTGCAAATGATTTCTAAAGTAAATCTAAGACTTTTTTTTTTTTAAGCAGGGTAGAGTAAGCTTTAATGCCCTGGCTCAAATTTCTCCCCAAATAACTATTCCCCTTGAGTCTGCCGGAAGACAGGAAAATTGAAAACACTTATCAATACTTCCACATCTGTAAGACTTCATATAAAGCGACCAATTACAAAGAACTCTGTCACAATTCACATGGACTACAACCACTGCCAACAATTCTGTAAAGCCAATACCAAATGGAAAGAGATCAAAAGGCAATATTCTGAAAAGGCAGAAACCCCTCAAATTGTGTGCCAATAGTACACCTGCATGAGAAGAGATGCTCTGTAAGCAAAGCCACACATCAATTTCCCTGTCATTCACATCACAGTGGGACTATACCACATAAGCTCTCAAATGCAGAACCATTTTTTCAATCTTTAAGCAAATATCTGCTTTTTTGTCTGCTTTGCAAAGTATTATAAACAGGTGTAATCAACTGAAGAAGAGATGCTATTGATTGAGAAAAAAACTAATGAGACAATATCTATGAAAAAGAAAGAACCTGAGCAATCCATCTTGCCACTGTAGAAAACAGTACACCCAACTGGCAGAATCCTGAACTTGATCCTGGATTTCTTTTAAAATGTACAAGCAGCTAGGCCATCAACAGCATTCCTTTACAATAGTTCAATTAGTACTGTCTAGTTCCACGTTCTTTTTTGCAAAGTCCTCAACCATTTTACCTTATTTGTAACTGCTTTTTTATAGTGAACCCTGATAACATACTGTACTGGTTTTGGCTGGGATTGAGCTACATTTCTATATAGTAGCTGGTAGAGGACTGTGTTTTGGATTTGTGCTGAAAGCAGTGCTGATAACACAGGGATGTTTCAACTAGTGCTGAGCAGGGCTCACACAGCATTAAGGCCTCTTCTGTTTCTCACACCAACCCACCAGCGAGCAGGCCAGGGCTGCACAAGAAGCCAGGAGGGGACACAGCTAGGACAGCTGACCCCAACTGTCCAAAGGGATTCTCCACACTACATGGCATCATACTCAGCATGAAAACTGAGGGGGTGAGGTATGTGTGGATGTTGGCTGGAGCTAACACTGCTCAGAGACTGGCTGGGCATCAATTGTTTTGCAGTAAGCAATTCCTTTTCCATCATTTGTTCTTTCACAGGTTTTATTTTCCTCTCCTCTTTGTCATTGGTTTGGATTTTTTTGCCCCAAATTATTACATCGCCTTTATCTCAATCCACGCATTTTCTGACTTTTACCCTTGCAATTCTACCCCTCCATCTCACTGCAGGGGCAGGAGTGGATGGGTAGCAGTGTGGTGCTTAGTTGCCAGCTAGGGTTAGACCCCATACCATAATTATAGCTATTTGTTACAAAGCCTTGAAATTTTGAAATTTGAAGTTATAAACTCACAAGCAGGTTTGCTTGGGTTTTCTTCCCCATGTAGAAAGGTCCAACCGTGTAGTGTTTTGTGGGAAAGTATTTTAGGTTCTTTTCTTGGCCATAGTGTTGAAGTTCCAGAGGGAAACTAACCCAAAACGTCTGCTCCCCTTGACTATGTTAATTTATACTTAAAACAAGATGACTATGTCATAACAGTTTTACAAGCTTTTATAACATGTAATTAAAAGGCGTTTTAAGTAAATTAATTCTTTTACTGAGAGGTTAACTCTTTTTTTTTCAATACATGATATGCAAATATTTTGGGTGTGAAATTACTCTCCTAAGGAGCTGTAGCATTTTCAAGTTAAGAAAAGACATTAAAAATGAAGTAACTAAATCTAAAAAAAAAAACAAAACCCAAAGCCTAATGTCCTGGGACCAGTGGAGAAAGAACAGCCACGTGAATAAACTGAAACCTACTCAAAACTGCCAGGTACTCACAAAAAAGTACACTGAGGTTGAAAGCTCGCCTCTTGTAACAAGCCAAAATTTTCCAAGAATGCAGGGATGCATACTGCAGGGAGCCATCATCTGAAAGCATCATGTACCAGGCCAGAACTAGACTGGAAAACATTTTTTATAATTACAGTCACAAAGCATACTGCTCAATTTATAACTGTATAGGCCTGAATCTTTTAAATTATTTAGTGCTATCTAAATAGAAACCCATTTCTGTATCATAAGTAGGATTATAAGCCCCAGAGATACAGACATCAAGGTTTTGGATGCTATAAATTTAATTACTTAACTAAGGTTGTTGTTGGTTTTTTTTTCATTATATTAATTCTAAATCCCACAAAATGAAAGCATCAGCCTAACTTTTGCACTACTGTCATCGTTACACAATATCCACATCAGGAACCAGCACACCTTACCCATAAATGCAGTTAGTGGAACATTCCTGCTTTTAGGAAAGAGAACTCCTAACAACATTTCCTTGTGAATTTTAAGATTCTGTTTATAAATATAAAAATACCTAACTTAACATAGGCTTGTGTTCCTTTATTCTCAACATGTATGACGTAAATGCAAGTGTTTAGATACTTGAGTCACATACTTCTTAACCTTTTTATCATCTCTGTGTGAATGCTTCACAATAAAAAAAAACAAAACCAAACACCCCAACAAAAAACAGCCAGTGGCAACAGAGTTCTGAAGAACGATTTAAACAGAAGGCAAGGGCTAGCTCACAATTAGACACCAAGAGGCAAGAAAACTAAGAATTAACCAGGTTGAGAACAGGCAGTATTCAATAATGTAAGGGAGAGATTCACATTTACAGATAAGAACAGCGTGGCAACTTAAAATAAGGATTAACAGGTGGCCTCAAGACAGCTTGTAAGTGGCACTAGACAGTGAGACTGAAAAACAGAACAAGCCTCAGTGTCTATGTCACTGGTTTTGAAAGAGCCTATGAAAAAGTAGCCTAATTCCTGGCCTACCAATTCAGTTCAGTAATTATTTCTATAAATGAAAACTGCTAATGAAAACTTTGAACAAAATTACATTTACCTAACAACATACAATACAGAATCTTCCCCCTTTTTCTGTTCTTATTAAGAATTCAGTGTTATTAGACATCTTGTGCAGTCACATTTTTAATCACAATTTTGTGTACCTAGATTTTTAGTATACAAAACATTAAAATGGCAGAACTATCTATTTTTCCTCCTTTCCCTTCTACAACACTGAAGCAAAACCACACTTCATAAATACCTTTTTAGAAATTACTTTAGTCAAAGTCCCTCGCTTGCTCTGAATTCATAGGCTTTTACTTTGAGACATGAAGGAACAACTGGGAGGAAAGCACGAAATTCTACACTTAACATGAGCATTTTTCGATAAATAAGTTTTCTGCATAAACTCAAAACTCCTGCCAGCATTGAAAGAAATCTGAAAGTACTTCAAATCAGGCATAAAATTTTAGCTTCCTCCTGCAATATTTTACAGCAAAGGAAAAACTGACAAACCAAGTTTAAGTATTGTCTGTGCAGTAATCCTTAACTGATGGATCAAAACAGTTGAAATCAGTCACAAGCAGGAAGTTCAGTGCTTGTTGATATTGTCAGGGTACCAAGGTTGCTAATGGAAAAAGCCTAGTAATTGTTAGTAGCTAATTAGCTACCACAAAATATAATTAAAAATTAAAATAATAATTCAAATAATAGTAAAGGGTATAGGGAACCAAGCAGAAACACTGGTTTTCTTTTTCTCCTGGTGCAATGGAAAGGTAGCAGAAGATTTCAGTTTGAAAACAGAATGACCCAGTGCTTCCTGCCTCTGACTAGCAGCTCCAGCAAACATGACTGGGGAGAATACCATAAGGATTTTGCTTGGATTCCCAGTTCTGAAGAGATCAGTACTACAAAATTCCCTCGACTGTACCCCACTGGTGAGCCTTTGCCACTTCATGGTGGTATTCAAAGGTTGGACTCAACGATCTTGGAGGTCTCTTCCAACTGTAGTGACACTATCGTGCTTTTTTTTCCCTTTTTTTTTTTGAAAGGAAGAAAAGAGACCCTGAAAAGCCCACCCCAAACTATTCTAAAAACATGATAGGATACTTCACTGTATGATACTTACTAGCAGACCATTTGGATAAAATAGACTGGATATTATTATCAAGTAAGACTTCCACATCTACCGAAACTAAATTAATTTTTAAAACCCATATGCTCATTTGAAAAAACTGATTTCTGCACAGGTTCCACTCTGTATAGCACTAACATTCAGTAATCATTGGAATCAAGAGCATGCTATTGACATGTGTCAAGTGTCTTTACCATGCTGATGCCATTTTAAAGAAAGCGTATGCAAAACTGAGAACATGAGCACAACTCAACCACCACAATATCAAAAAATTAAATCACTAATTAAATAAAAATGTATATATTAACAACAGTGGTAGAAATAAACACTAAAGTGAGAACTGAGTCCATCAAAAACCTTCCTTAAGCTTAATTTCCACTGAGTTGCCACAGAGTTTGCCACTCATTTCAAGAGTGGCAAAGGCAAGCATGAAAGCTGACTTTACAACTGTCTCACCTGGTTAGGAATCAAGCAAGAACATCATTCTTTATGATGTCTGACTGCAGGGTTAAAATTTTCTGATCATACCTTACATGGTGTTAATTAGTTTCAAAGCCATAAATATTTAGTCTTTAAAGTGACTTGTTCGGCTCTACATAAGGCACAATACTTTTTTTTCTTCAAAACCAGAGGAAATCTCCTTTTATCTTCAAGTCTTGACCAGGATGTCTCAAAATACTATACAGTCTAGGATGCCAGAAAATCTGAGACAGTTATAGAACCAAACCAGTTCACAAGCATACAGCTTGACATATGATTTGTTTTCTACTCTATGATAGAATCTTCATGTAAAGCTTTTTAGGTTATTTTCAGGCTGGCACCATAAAAAATTAATTCTTGCAATACCCAAATATTTATATCCCTGATATTCATGGTATCTCTATGAAAGATGATTTTGGTCTCATTTCAGAATACTTAATTCGAGTATACCTCATGTCTACTGCCTGAAAAAGTTGGGAGTGGGTGGGGAGGGATGGGGAAATAATCTGACAAAAGGAAAAAAAACTGAACTATGTTACTGAAAAATCTAAAAAAAAGTATTTCACAGAAAAATGTATCTTTGTGAAAATGGGTCACTAAATCATGTAAACATTTGTAAATTAAGGGAATCATTTTAATGATACTAGGCAACATAGTGAAATATCTTATGCCTAAATTTTTCTAGGACAAACCTTCAACTGTTACAGATACAAAACTCTCCTGAGACAAGGAAAGAGAGGATAATCATTTATAACACTTCAGTGAGTAGTCCTGTACATCACAGAATGGGGAGAAGGACTAGATGTAGTCATGACTTTTATACACTGATCCTATATAGTCCTTTATTGATAACACTAAATACCAGATGCACAATTCCTGATCTCCCACATGCTTTAAATGCCAATTGTTTCAATGCAGTACTTCATACACATCTAAGTACTCAGAGTCAGTATAAAGAATTTGGTTTTAAATTTAAGCTTGTTCAATTTTTGGAGCAGAGATACAAACTTCACCATTTTATCCAGAATTAAGCATGTCAAAGAAAAACATACCTCCCATTCCATTGGAGGAAAAGACAGTTACTTCAATCTACATCCTGCCACACAGGCAAAAAAAAATGAAAGCTATGTATCCATAAATATACACACAGGCACCTGTTTGTATACACATAAGTGTGTGTTCACACACACACACACAAAGATCTTCTCTGTCTGGTGAAAAGAAAGCACCAATAACTATGTTAAAATCAGTAATTAATTGCACCATGATGTCTCCTCTCTCATCTCTACTCCCCACTGAAACCCATAATCACGTCCTTGTCAAAAGCTGCATTCAATAGCCTGGATTGCTTCGAGTACATCCACTGATACGTTCTCATTTTTCAGCTCCTCATCTAGAGCCAACCTTCCTTCAAAGCTACTTAAAATTAACACAACTCCTGAAGTACATGCAGCACAATTGCCAAGTCCTTTCTCTAATAACTACTTCCTAACTTGGTGCTCACAGCTAAAAAAATGTTTTTTCTTAGACCCTAAAACAATGAAAACATCTCTCCAAAGGTTTACCTAGGAAACAAATTTTAACTTAAGTCTTCTGGTTTTTCACTTCTCAGTCTGTCTCACACAAAGCTACAAGCAAGCTAACAATGATTCAGATTTTTGTGAAATGTAGGGAGCATGTTTTAAACACAGATCAGTTGCAATGTTGACACTAACTCACTGAGTAGTCAGGTCTCTAAACTGTATTTATAAACCTACAGAAGCATATGACAATGACTATGTCATTATGAAAACCAAAGTAATTTGTGCCTTAACATTTGCATCCTCAGGAAGCAGGCAAAAAGCAGGACACAGCATTGTATTCAACAGAACACTTCACACGCTCCTGTCCCAACAAGGTATGCTGAAAATCAGAGGGACCTTTAAAAGCAACACACAGCCCAGTCTCACAATGCAGCACACGCTGGCAAGTACAAGGAAACAAGAAGCAGGACACTTTCAATATAGGTCAGCCAGTAATCCACAGACACCAACACCTGCACCTAAGGGCCCACAGGTCCAATTCCTTAAGTTAGTTCAGAGGGTGGGTGGGTAGGACAAAGTCCTTCCACTTTTCACAAATGAAAAACAATCAGGGTTAGTACCTTTTTACAAGTTTTCTCTTTCCTTCCTGGAAATGCCTGAAAACATGTTCTAGTCCTTAGTGGGTAGCAAAACACCCTGTCTTTCTAAAGGTTTTTCAAAGCTTAATTTTCTAAGTGTCTGCATGACAATACATAGTAAGTATCTACACGAAGGTATTTATTTAAAATACCACCACCAGTCAATGGCCANTCAGTGGCATTTACCTCACTGACCTTGGGACTGCCTTCCTCCAGTATTTCTCCCTCATCAGTTTGCATGGGAACAGGATCTGTGCAAAGCTCTGCAGAAATGCAAAATACTGCCTAGAAGACAAACAACAAAGATACATTTTAAAAACAATGATTTTTCTGCCTTTAACAATGTTATGTGACATTGCAGTGCACATAAACAACAATTCTAGGCTATGACCTTTAATGCTGCCATTCTGCATATATTTGCTGAAATTATGTCTTACACAAACAAGAACTGTTATTCAGGGTAAGACAAAACTACTTAATTAAAAGAAAAAAAACACTTAACAGAAATATACTTTCTTTTTAACTTTCAAGTGTCATTGCTGAGTATTTAATTTAGTCACTGATTTGACTCATTAAAGCCACATTAAAGTCAGCAAGGAACAATCACATAGACCAGAGCTGAGCAATTCTTTCTTACTAGGAAATAGCTTTTGTGCAAATACAAGCTTCAAAGACTCAGCTTACAGACAATCTCAAGGTTATTAGTATGAAAAACTGTTAAGACATCTAGTGATCTCACAGTACCTCTGAAATCTTATTTTCAGGATTTTTCCCTTGACTTCGTTTTAAAAATAAATAAATTCTAGAATCTAAAGGGTTCAGGGAACAGATAAAGTCATTCACCTTCAGGTTTGCATTACCAATTTAACCCAGGTTAGCAGATTCCAATGTTTCCAATACTCAACACTACTAGATAACCTATTTTCAAGTTTGTTTGACCGTATCAGTGCAGTCCCTACTGAACTCCAAACTCCGCTCTTCAAATCGTAAAGTAACTTACAGAAGGATGCAATACAACTAGGGAGACTTTGGTGTTTAAGATTAGAATGTCTTCGACTCCAGAGGATGACGCATCTTTCAGGGGTAATGGATCAAATTAATCAATTTAAGAGATCAAATGCAACAGCATATATTCAGCAGGAATCTCTCGCACTCAAAACACAAGACATATGCCATGACCAGATCTCTAACATTCCAGGTATATGGAAAGTAAGGGCTCACACTGAGTACACTGAGTTAAGAATTCTCTTGAAGCCAAGAGCTGTTGGCCTGTAACAGTAGTCCCTCTCAAGATTATGCAACTCTTCAACTGTACCAGCATTCAACACCCATTTCAAGTCTCTCTACTGCTGCACCTCGGCTAAAGAGCTGCTGACTGTCACCTTTACAGCAGCAGTTCCAAGTGTGGAAACTGTCAAGAGAAAGCTTCTAAATGATGCAGCTCCTTCACTTCATCGTTAATGCCTGTTCAGAGCATAAGGCTTTCTGCACTCCAACCTCCTCCGTTACGTTGCACATAGGTAAAACAACATCTGTCATGGTTGACTCAATCAGTGAAGAACATGTTCTACAAACATTAAGGGCCTGAAGCTACAAAATATTACAAACAACTTAATAAACCTTACAACCAACAAGCTGTTACACTCAGTAATATCATACATTCTAGTGGAAGACACAAGAGTTGCAAAGAGTTAGAGTGTAATAATTCCCTTTTCCAGGAAAAGAAGGAATGAGGAGAAAAGCAAACTCTTACCCAAACTCTCACAAACATTCTGCCTTCAGCACATAATCAAAAATCAGAGGTATCAAATACTAAGCATGACATCTATGCCAAGATCCTCCTGCCGATAACAAATGTTTATTGCTTTTTGTTCTGTGCCCACAGTGGAGGAGACCAGGCTGGGCAGTCCCTGTCCATGGTACTTCTTCGCCATGCTCGGTTTCTGAAACCCACTGCAGAACTTTCAGAGCTCAGAATTTTGGAGCATGATTTTGCAGTATTACAGTCAAGTAATTGGGAAGCCCCTCAGATTTTTGTTAGAACGTCTGACATCTAACAGCGAAAACAGCTTTGGCCAGAAGGATTCCTGCAGCACTTACCTGGCGTCAAAGATAGAGAAATAAGCAAGACTGAACTTGAGCTACAAAACATTAAAAAAAGCTTACGTATAAAACAAGACCAGAAAGGTCAGACCAAGAGCACCGCAAGCGGAAGTCACTTTTCATTCAAAGTGCTGGAGGAATTCAAAACATAAGCCTCTGAGAAACGAATGTGTTTTATCTTCTGAGATCCCTCACTACCAGAGGAATTGGCAGTATTTGACATCAGTTTTTATATACTACTCCTAGAAGAAGACAAAAAAAAACTACCAACCAGTGCATCTCAAAGGAGGAAAGAGAAAAGGTCAGTAGAACTAAGAAATTTTAAAAAATTGAAAGGCTACAAGAACAAAGAAAAGCAAGCTCTTCCACTGATGACAGATTAAATACACTGGAACTATCCAGAACTCAGACATTAGAGTAGGAAATTGAATGAATAAACTCTTTTCCTTCTCCATTGTATTTTCTTCATTATAATTTCTATTTTCTCTCTTAATTTATCCTATAACTAATGTTTTATTTGCTTTAATTTTTTTAAAACTATAATATTATGTCATACAATACTTAGAGTGCACTCACTCACATGGGATGGTAAAAAAGTTGAAGTTCTAAAAGGCTCAGTAATTTCCTAGAAAACTTCACAAGGGAAAAAGAAAACCCACCAACAAAAATTTTTAGCTGGTGCAGGAAGACCCTAAGCCACAGACTACAAGATGTGTTGCGAGAGGAAGTTTTGCTGAACACTATCCTTTTGTTGTTTGGTTTGGGTATTTTTTATACTTTATTGCATTTGCTTCTGGGTTCTTTCAGGAGACAAAACATTCTGCAATAAACTGTGAGCCCAATTCAGCAATTTTGATGTTCTTTTGCATACATGAATCATTGATTCCCTTAGCCACTGGCACAAGAATGCTGCATTGCAAGTTGATTTATTGCCAAAAGGAGACATTTCAAGATTCCTGAATTCATGGGACACTATCTCTGTGGCAGATTCCTGTAGCAGTCATTTATGACTGAGGGTGACTTCTCAGCCAACAGAGTGCTTACTGCCAGCACATGAAGAAATAATTATTCCACGTTGCCAACATCACCTCTTCAGCTCACCAGCTTCTGACCAGAGCGCTGAAGGTGACTCACAGGGTCATTTATTATATACATGGAGGATGCACAGGAAGTAATAATTTGTACTAGCATCCTATAGGATCAGGAAAATGTCAAAAGCCTAAATGCATTTGTTCACTTATATTAAATACTTAATGTGATACGTCAGGTTCCCAGGCGACAAAAAGAAAGTTTACAGACAATCCATTTAGATTTTCAGATCCAACACCTATCAACAAAGTCACTCCTGGAAAAGGTCAAAAGTAAGATAATCATCTTCTTCTACCCTTGCATATATTCACCCAAACTACTTGGAATGTGACTGAAATCCCCCAATTTTTTATTCACCTGATATCCTTCAGAAAAATTAACTAACTTCAAATGGAGTAAGCTAACACTGAGGAAGGCCTGACAAATAGCAATGCACTGGAATGCCCACATACAATGTGGCAAATGCACATCTAAACTTAGGAACAACTTTTATTTAACTCTTTAAAATGTAATATAGTGAGGAGAATCTATTCTCAAAGGTAAAAACATTCATTAATATGAACCGGCTGGATTTCTTATGAACTTTAATGCCTACTGCAATACTGTCCTGCCATTAAACAGGATGGTTTTAGGACAATCCAGTTTGATATTTAGTCCTGTTTTTGCTCCACCTCCTTCTGCAGCAAAGATGCACTAATTTTGTTTACTAGGACCAGCAAGATGGATGCAGCTATCAGCCACTCAGAACAGCGCAGTGTCCTTATGGATACCATCTCTGCACCACTGCATTCTTAACACACTCTGGCAAACAAAACCTGAACAAAATTTCCATATACTTATAAATCTCTGAAAACCAATACCAGTGAACAAGGTACCTCCTCTAGGCCTAATTTTCCCTCCACAAAAAAAGGTCCCAGCATGAAAAAACACAAGGTCCTCAACAGCAAGAGAAGAGAGCTGGAATTCCAATGACTTCAAATTTGGTTTCATCACACAGGCAGCACTGGGACTAAGCACTTTGTCTAATCAAGGGCTTTTCATGGAGCGACCTTTTTTTTTTAGATTGGGAAGAGGAATCAAATATGGACTAAAGAGAAAATCTGTTCTTCATTTGATAATGAAGAAAAAACCTACTTCAAGCTTCTAAAGAGTGCAGCTGTGAGAGAAGCACTTATTAATGTAAAACCAATTGTGATTCGTGCGAATTCCCAAGTCTAAATTGGATATGACCCACTAGAAACCCCCTGAAGGAAAGTAAGGCTGTGTTAACTGTCACCATTATACACACTAAGCAGAAACTGAATGTAGGTCCCAAACTCCCTCACAAAGCAAAACAGCCACACGAGTGCTCTTCCAAGACAGTGATCCTGTATACATGGCATGCTCGAAAAAAGAGCAGTTAGAACAAGGCACTACTTGACTAAACTGTATCTTGAATGGGACTGTGCTTATTTGACACAATTGTATCAACACATGATCACTGTCACCAGTCTCTAGGTATAGATAAAATGTTCATTTTTAACACATGATCCAGCCATATTGTATTTAATTGATAAATCATTGTTATACATTGAGTCTGTTAAGAACCTACAAAAGCAACATAAAATTTAATGTATAGAAGAAAAAGAGAGTAATTTTGCCACTTCAAGTTGCTCTGAAAGCAAAAGCATTCAGAAGATAAAAAACCCACAACCATAACTTTATTGCTTATAGGAAATAATCACTTACTAATTCCAGTGACTTAAAAAACATAAATCAACAAATTTCCAAAGTAAATGATACATTATACATATCAACTTCAGCTTACAGAAACAAATCACATCAGGCAGTAACATAAACTTTGCATGCAAACACACGGGAAATAACACACTAGAAAGCACATGAAAACAGATACACATCCAACAGTATCTTAAGAACCAGCATAGGCTATTGTTCTTTTCACCTCCAACTTTCAAGATCACAATACTGAGCTTGGGTTGATTTTTACCTTTGACAGTTTCCAAGGGCTGCCAAAGCCCACAAGGATCCGTCCTGGCTACATTCAGTGCAAAAACGAAACCCTAAAAGAAAAGAAAAAGAAAATTTAAAACATTGACCAACTGTGGTCATTAGTAAATTAAAAAATATAAAACCAAAAGTCAACTGTCTCCAAAGCAAACCTAGGTGCACAGAAGTGAAAGGATTAGGCTGCCATCAGGAAAATATTCTCTTAAAATTCTCCCCACAACCTCCCATCCAAATCTGGAAAAACAGTAAATACTCATAGTATGTGTTAGACAACAGAACAGCAGGAGGCTCTAGAAACATAATTTCTATTCACAACTGGGCAAAACATGGGGTGAAACTGGTTTCTTCCACAAGAACTGAGAAAACATACGTGTGTTTCCTTGCAGTCAAGGGAAGTGATTATGTAATCCTACAATAACTGCTGAATATTAAATATGTGTAAAAATGAATCCCATACCTACCAATTGTCAGGTATTTAATCCTATTTTGAAACAGTAACATAGCAGCACTGCACTGGCTAACAATCAAGCCCACTTCAAATCATATATAATCTGTCTTAACCACAGCTAGTATTAAATACTTCAGTTTTGGTTTTGCAAAACATAACCAGCTTGCAGAAATTAAAAGAAGTCCAGAACCATCAGCTTACCACTATACATCCAAGTTAACATCACTAAAATCTAAATTATTCCAGTTGCCATTATTCAGGTTTGTTGTAAGGGATATGAACAAGTGACATTTTTCTAAACTCCCTGCATCGTTTTGTTGGCTACTACTTCTTAACGTACAGCATTATTTAGGAATAAAGCGTTCCTGTCATTGAACTAACTGCCATAAACTGAATTTTTTCCCCTTGATCTTCTAGCATTAGCTAAGAGCTTTCTAGGCATGATTTCCATTCAAACAGTTTCTGAGTAGAAAATACATTTGGTGATAAAAAGGAGTCTTACCTGCCACTGTGGTTTACCTGTCCCTTTGCTTAGTGAGTAAATGTTTTACTGACACAAACTTTAATTTCGAACTTGGTTCTGACTTTTGCTTTGGGGTGATTCTGATAAAGCAAGCAAGAGCACACTCTGCTCAAAAGGCCTCAAGCTGTCTTTAAAATATCATCTTACAAAATTCAGCTGCTGATGTAAATAAACAAAAACATCACATATTCAATCAGGGTATTGAGAAGTTGGCTTCAAGTCATTCACAACTTCAGAACAACACAGAAATATTTCATGGTATTTCATTTACAGCACAGCAGCAGTGTAATAGTCATGATTTACTATTAAAAACACTCAGGACAACTCAGGTCTTACTGTGATGGTAATTCTCCACTTCACTTTCCAAGGCTGAAGATGGAAACATAACTTGTAACCAACAATTTGGTAGAAGCAGAGTTACTACTAGTGCTTGAGAAGAGGATTTGCAACCTCTTTATTTCACATGGTTTAGAACAAGCTCTTTGCATTACTTAGGTAGAAGGAAATCCAGGAAGGATTAGTACTTCAAGGAAAAACGAACTAAAGATACCACTCTAAACGAAGCAGCCAGAAGGAACGAGAAAAGGCAGAAATCCTCTATCTGTCACCAAAAAAAAAAAATTCCAGAGAAATATTCAGGAATGGCAGTCACATACCCCACAAAATCAATGTGGTGTTCTACAGCAAAACATGACATGAGAAAGGGTGTTCATTATGTTTAGTTTACTACTGGCTGCACAATTTCCTATTTTGTTCAGTATTAAATTCTTTGCACTGATGTTTTTCGTAACATATGGAAAACATTTCAGCTGTTCATGTAGATACGACACAAATACTTTTAACATGATAAATAGCTGTAACTTGGAATAGATATCATATACATTAGTCTGCACTGCTCTTCTAAAGTAACATGAGAACAGAAGGACCATAAAGAAGTTAGACAACCTATATGAACAAAACACAAGTCCCACTTCACAGCACTTAAGTCTTTTTACATGAACAGCTCAAATATAAACCATTCCATAAAAGAGAGCGCTCCTGAAGATGTCAGGGGGTTTAAAATGGACTACACAACATGATCTGCTCAAGAAAATCCAATAATTAATGATCTTGTGGGTTTTTTTCTCATCAAAGAACATCGCCCTTTTTGATTCATCATTAAGGGAGACGTGAAACATGCAAAAGGATACTTCTCAAAGAAAAAGATTTTCAATTTAGAAAATCCTGGCTCTAGCCTTTGAGTCTAAAGACAGTCTTGAAACATAAGGACAGAATACTTCACCTTCCCAGTGTTCCAAACCATTTACATAAACAATATTTAACGTGCTAATGTTCCTCCTCCCAGTAAAGGAAAAGGAAATTGAAAAGCTTATTTTAAAAAATGTTTTTGCTTACACCTTTTTGCCACTTTCTACTGTACAAAGCAGCATAAACCCCACTTCTTTTCTGCTCATACCGATTTTGCTGAAGAAGCCATTAAAGGTTACAGTGAACATAAAAGGTGCTTGTCCTCACTTTTGCTACAGTGGCCTAATGTATGCTACATACACTACACATCACTTCTCAACTGTAATCAAGATTACATCCCAACTACAATCAGCCAAAGGCTGCCAAGTGGTTAAGTTTTCTAAAGTCCTTTGTGCTTTGTTCCACTTTGTCTTTTCACTATGACTGAAGCATATATACACACACATTTATGTGCATATACACATATAAGTGGGTAGATACAACATATGTAGGTAATACTCTCAAAATTATTGCTACTTTTTTTCTTCAAGACCTTCAACACTCTACACCACAGTGTTTACGGAAACTATTAAACTGAGGGTTTCAGGAGTAGTGTGTCTTACTTAACTGACTGACAGCATCATCTTGACAGTCAGCATCACAGTAAGAGCTGTGATACCTGGAGCAGCAAGGAATTAAAGCATCGTGAGTTGAGAATACCAGCTGCTTTTTATACTCCACATCAAAATTTAACCCACTCAAGAGATTTGTTTTGCAAAGTTGGAAACAAACTATCACTTAAAAAAAACCAACTCATTCTTTTCAGTTCATCTCTGATTCTATTATGTCTTGCAAATTACCGGTTTTCAGGCACAGAAAAGGGCTACTTCACACTGCTAATGCTGCCACTACTTGTTAACAGTAGCAATGCTCGGAATCCCAATGGCACAAAAGCAGTCATTACCATAAGTATTACAACTATCATGGCATTCAATGGTGCCCCAGTGGCAAAAATGGCCCAATGCTCAAAATGCCAGCAATCCATGTATACTAGCATTCCCAAGGATTCAGCACTGCTGGAGCTACACCAGTGCAACCAAACCTTTATTTCACGGAATTTGCAAAGTGACAGTCTTCAGAACACAGAGGACCAGAGTTTTCTAAGGAGACATGAAGACTGCATGTTATACTAGACCAGAGACACGAAGCATTTTTCTCCATCTTAAGCAAAACGCTGTGATGAGTGAGAAGCCTGCTTCTCAACAGCTCAACTTTAAACCTCAAAGCTATAAATAACTCCTTTACTGCTGATAATCCCAACAGAATCATCCTGTCAGATTATTCATACCACTAAAGTCAACTCAAGATCGAAGGTTCCCTTTTGAACCACCAGTAACACTCATCAAGTCCTATACAGCAGTATATTTATCAAAACCAGCAGCAGTAACTAAATTAAACTGATAAGGTGGTAAGCAGCCTTGTGCAGAGGAAAGGGGGAAACGATGGCTTATTTACTTACAGCAGCAACTACAAGAGCTAAAGACAACACTACTAAAAACCACGCACATGCAAGACAGGATTGGAAGATACCCGTGCACTTCAAACTATCTAGTTCTTACAATCTTCCTGTATTTAATTAGAAGAGTATCAAAGTTTCCTGTGTTAAACTATCCTTTTGCTTTGTTTGCTTTTACAATAAGAGCTGTGTTGTTAAGGAATTCACACCAGCGTGGCAATACTGGTGCTAAATCCTCCAGCAGCCATGAAGGCAGACAAACATCCCCTGCTGCCCGAGAAAGGCTCTAGGTCTCGGCACTGCTGCACCTTGTAATGCAGCCTAGGGCACAAGATTATGGCCAGACTGAGCCAGGAGGAAGGCATGGGGAGTGTGATGGAGAATAAAGCTTAAGTTACAATCTGCTTTTTCTGTTTTTTAAACTTCACTCTTCTATAGCTTACACCCTGAGATTTTCCAAAATAACGTTCCATATTTATCTCACTTCTAATGATCAATAACAGAGAGGTTCCCTTTTACAAAGACGTTTTGACTTCCCACTAACATGATTATACATGCAGAGAAGTCCAAGATCTTAGCACTATTATTGTCAAAGAAAACAAATGCTGAGTTGTTAAGCAAATAATTCTAAACTATAATTGCAAACACCAACTTTGAACACAACCAGCTGCCAAATAGAACTTCATCAATATTTATAGCGTGACATCAGTCTGAATTGTACTTTTCAGCTATTTCAGCACCTAAGAAAGGAACAGGAAGCTAATTTTCAAAAATCTGTTTTATATTCAACGATGTTTTTTCAATCTTCAAAGAAATGAGGCAATACACTCATTTTTATGGCTAATTTTTAAATTTAAAAACACAATGCAAGTTATTAACAATACAATGCTAGTCCTCAACACTGCAGTCTTTGCTGAACATGTTTAGTTAGTACTACTGAATTTGGAACTACTTGCAAGAAGAGCTTCAGACCTGCTCAACTATGTGTGAGGTCAGGGCAGTAAATTTTCAGTCTTTTGGCACAAAAGAGTTCTTCAACTTTCTTGTGTTATTTCCCCTGAAAGTGGCATTTAAAAGAAAAGTAATCTAGCTTTACTATTGTGACCAAAACCATAAAAGTCTGCTTTTAGGTGACCTACTTGAACTACATGACAACTGATTTTCACAGTAAAGCTCTGACAACACATTTAAAAACCTAACTCTTGAAATTTCCTCCTACTTTTGAATGTTCTCCACTTACATGTTACTTTTTGTTCATCCTTTATTAAATCTGAAAATGCAGAAACACAAATTCTCAACTATTTTTTGTCCCAACTTAGTAAGACTAAAGCTACTTTTAGTTTATTTACATACCCAGCTATGGCAGGGGTGAGATAAGCTGATAGACATAGCCATACACAAGGCAGTGCCAGTTTATCTAGTTACCTTCAACTGCTGAAAGCAACATTACCCAGAATTGGCTAAGTACAGGGTTAGAGCTGGAGAGGGAACAGACTAATTATGCCACTGTATTCTTGCCCTCGAGCCACCACGTCCTAACACTGTCAGGGGCGTTTTCCTTTGCTTATTAGACAATGTTAAAAAGTATTTAACACTATGGGACTTCCATCTCTTTTCTCCACAGTCTAATTTAGTTTTCAATCAACAGGAAGCTTCTCTCAATATCAATCTACTTTCAGCAATACATAAATTGCCAGAGACGGGGAAGAGAAAGTTGGACTTTTGAATATGAAAGAACCAGAGGAGTTAACTTCCAACAAATGAGAGTATTATCAGCCAGTTTCGGTTGTGTCTCTGAATACTCTGAAAATTTAAAAGGCCAAGCAAAGAAAATGATAGACAGCTAATCTACGGCAACTATGGAGTTGAAAAATGTATGAAAAAGCCTAGCTCTGCAATAAAATACATCTTTCCCCTTTCAAGTACCATTTGGCAAAGTGAGTGCCATCAGAAACAAAGGCAACTTCCCCCTAGCTTTTATTAAATATAACAGAAACATAGAACACCAACTAAAATCTACACCTGTTCTTCAGGCTGTCACCACCAGCTGCAGAAAGTAGATGAGCAGATCTTGAAGCACCCAAACATTTATCCAAGCAAAAAAGCACAACTATAATAAGAAAAACTCAATTTTAGCTTTATTATCCCACTTTGTCTTGAAGGGCTAGGAAAAACATGAGCTGAGCCTGTATAAAATCACCACAAAAAGGACATTTGTTATGAGGGGCAGGGAAATACTGTAGTATTATAGGGAATAGTATAGACACGATCCACTTTAAATGTGAGGATCTATTTCAAATGAGAGAAAATATTAAGCATTGAACTTTTTTGCAGTGTCAATGAAAAATGGGATGAATCTTAATGAACAGTCACAAATAAGCACTGTGGCTTGACTCTCATTATTGTTCTCTTCAAAAGAGACTCATCTGCATTTTTAATATGCAAGAATAAGCATCTGATACAATGCAACTCAAACCTGATAATGCAGAATCTCAGCCATTTGACAAACAAAAATACTAAAAGTCTAATTTTAAACAAATTCATCTTAGAACCCAAATATATATGGAAGGATAAGAATTTAAATTACAATGGCTGTAATAGTAAAATATCCTGCATAGACACACATTCATGCCAAAGCACTTTTTTTACCTTCTTACTTGAAGCAGTTAAGTGGAACTTAACAAACAAAAACTCCAAAATAAAACCCCAAACATAGTTATCAGCATAAACAGATTCCCAACACAGACAGAAACTGCTGTATTGACAGCAATGTAAGAATGCTGTTGTAACAACATTAATACACCCAGGAAAAATCTCAATACGTAAAAATCCCAGAAAGGGTCACAAAGAAAGATACTAAACCCCATAAAAGTAGCTGAAAATGCTCTAAAGCAACTATTTAGAGCAATATGTACTACGGCTTTCTTTCTTAAAGGGATTTTGAGCTGCTTCAGACCAAAGATGGATGATCATTCATTCTGCAGTTAAGTATATTTCAGTCTTTATAAGAACCTGGGGTGAGGGGACACATTTCCTTCCTCTATCTCATAGGAAAATTTTTTAAATCAAAACATTATCCTAACACTTTTTCCCAAGTTCCTCATCATTCCTCATGCTAGTTGCACCCTCTAATACTATTAACTTATGATTTCTCAAGTCACAGTGTTCAAGCAACAGAAACCTCAGAGATTTGAAATAGTGTTTCGCTGTAATGGTAAAGTGAGTGTATAGGTGATTTAATCTTCTACAAAAATCTAACTTCTGGAAAAAGCTTTTAAATCATAAAGTTACTGTACTGCTGTATAAAAAGCAGAATATACTGTCAGCTGTAATAAGAAAATAAAATGTACTCTGTGGTACTTCCATCTTCTCCAGAAAGAGACATCAGATAGTTTCTAAGGATCCCCAAATGGCCCAGAAGACAGCTAAAAGGTTCTCAAATGTCCAGGAGAAGAGGTGGACAACCTGGGTCTCTTCAGCTCCTAAGACACAGAAGTTCATAACTAGAGGACACTGACACCAAAGTGCTGAGTAATTTGTATCTCTTGGCTGTAAGAAGCAGCGAGACAAGAGGACCTATTGCCATTATCATCGGTGGATCACCCTAAGGCCAAAATATATTTAGTCCACAGCAGACTGGCAAGTCCCTGAAGAGTTCCTTCTACTCCCCAGAGGTGGTTTTCTCTTTCCTGCCACTCATGTGGTACTGTCCTGAGACTTATGCAGAAAGGTCACAGGGCCAGGGAAGCTGGCAATGAGATTGCCATGGAGCAGCCCAGGAGTTTCTTAGTTCTGACCATGTGGAGACCTATTGGACCAGTCCTAAAACAACAAGGCCAGCAAACATTCAGCTTCTGGATTTAAAATCATACATTTAATTTAACTAGTGAAACTCTCTCACAAAGTCTGCTTTTGCCACATGAACAACACATTAGAGAACTGCAGGTACAACCAGTGTTTGTGGTAAGAAAATAAGAGTAGGAAGAAGAAAAACCCTGCAAGCCTAGGAAAGATGATCAGAGGAACAGGAAGAAGCATTTCCAACAAGCAAAACAGAGGCTAGAATCTGAAAAACCTTCAAACGTAGCAGAAGAAAGCCAATGGTATTCGCAAAAACTATGTTCTTTGTAGACAACTATGAAATCAAAGTGCATAAATTTCTCCTGTTACAGAACAGACTTTACTAATGAAAAACCCAATACACTACTGAAAAACTCTGCCAGGTTGTTTATCTTTATAGCACTTTTTATGACACAGTGAAGAGTCATGACAATATTACAGAAATTAAATGCAAGTAAAAACATCAATGACTTTTACTCCATTACTCATTTAGATGGATTAGAGGACTTCCCCTCACACAAGCAACATGATATTATTGTATCACCTTTTGACTAATCCTCTGTCAGGCTATCTAAAATTATCAACACTTTGTTTTGCAACTTTGCTTCTTATCCTTTCATCCGCTAATTAGATTTCCAGCCTCCCATCTTCTGTCTAACACAGACAAAATATATCAACCTCCGGGTTATTTTTTACACATTTATTCTGACCAGTATCCTGCAGCATGCAGCACAAGTGCTGTCTTACGATACCTCCCCTTTCTCCTGACAAGCAGGATGTTGCTCCACCGACTCAAAAGCTAAACTGGCTAAGAGCTGCTTTCAGATCCATCTTACTTTTTAAGTAGATATTTTAAAAAATTTAAACAGTGCAAGTCTTGGATAGAACATTAACTTGCTTCCCAGGTTTTCTCACAGAGGAACTATTGTGTTTTTTTCTAATCCACAGACATTAAATCAGGAAATACATGCACGATATCCAATTTCAGAACTACTAAAGCTGGCAGGGCCCAGAAATGCAATCTGTACTGACTAGCTGAAACTGGAAAAGGTCATCTCCATAGCTCACTACATGGTAAACACGGAGAACATCCAAACTCCAACCACAACCCTTACACTGATGAAAACTTAAAAACCTCAGAACATTCCCCTACAACACGATGCAAACCATAATAAGTGCAAAAACACCCTCTCCCTCTAACCGCTGTAAGAAAGCAAAGGGAAAAAATAAATTCAACGTACTCACTGCCTACTGCTCTAAAGGAGAAAAAATAAGTGACACCAACACTTGAGCAAAGCACGTTTACTTCCCTGAAGAAAAAAAAATAATGAATAGAAGTGCAACACAAAGAAGGCATGAACAGAAGAGAAATGTAAGGAAGCATAAGAGCTTTACGTCCGCTGAAAGGGACAGGGAACAGCAATCAGAATATCCTGATTACTCTCACCCTGGTCACCTCGCAAGCAGAAATACCAGCAGGCAACTACTTGTCTGACAGTGACAGCTGGCCCAAGTACCAAAAAGTGCCCCTATTTTTATTTGCAGATAGCAGCCAAAAGTTTAATTTCGATTCACAATAAATTAACATGAATTTTTCAGTCCATATTCCACACTCTATTTGCTGAAATAACAAGCAACCTTAGCACTTACTGTCTTTCTCCATTTTCAGATAAAATGTAAGTGCTAAACTAAGGAAAACTGTTAGCAAAAATATACGTATTTTTCAACCACAACTAGTGAAACTGTTAGAAATGCATGTTACTGTTTGCTCGGCATCTCTGTGCTAGGTTCTTGCAACTAGAACTGAAGACTGACATTCCCTTGCTATTCTTTCCCTGAGACAGTGAAACATTTAATGATTAAAATTTCTGAAAATGCTAGAAACAGATCATTAAAAGCAAATACAGAGCAAATACATTTTATAAGCACTGAGGTGACAGAAAACTTTTAGCTTTAAAGAAAACCAGCGGGACATATGTGCTAGTATCAGGTATTTCCCTCCTTTATCTATGTGCTAAACATGCTTAATTTATCCTGTGAAAACAAACAATGCCAATTCTTCACAGAAACGCATCTACTGACCCAAATTACACACAGGTTAAGGCTGAGTCAAAAATAAAAACTGATGATAAAGAAGTGAATAGCTCTAAGATACTAGGAATTCTGTAAGTAGAAGTACTGCAGAATTCGTGAATCTAATAGCAGCACTATGAGCAATGACAGAGGAAAGCCATTGCAAAGAAACTGGAAAATGACTGTTGGTTGTTATTACCGCACAAAGCTGACAATATCTATGGATAAAAAAGATTTCCAAGAAAATAAACACAATAATGGCAATAAGTGACTAGAACAGACTCTGCATCCAAGCATTCTGCAGAAAATGGAGAATAGAGTAACCAAACCATTAAGCAGACTATTAATAAACTCATTCAAGTCAATAAGTAAGCTTCTTAGACTTATTCTATGATCTCCAGTTCATACTGCTTAATTGTAAATCCAATCTCTTCTGTGAGCAGAAATACATCAGCTTTACCGGAGGGAAAAGAAAAAAAAAATCACTCAAAACCCCAAGAGAACAAACCCCATTTGAACATATTTTCAACTTGCTAATTTTATAGCAGTCCTTCAATTTTTCCCATCATTCTGGCTGCAGCCATTCATTCATTCTTCTAGATGCAGCTATCTCTACATACTATTTTATTATGCATTACTTCTGAAAAAAAAAAAAAATTCTAATTTCTTACTTGCTATGACAGTAGGCAGATATAAGGTAAAATATGCTACCTCAGAACTACACAAAATTCTCTCCTGAAGCTTCCTCCTCTGAAGTCATCCTCCAACATGAAGTTCTAATGATGAAATAAGCATCATCAAGCAAAGCCACGACACACACTCAACCTAAGTGTTTTATTGGACTATTCAATCGCACAAACTCTGGCAGATTAAGCTTTGTCAAGACTTTTATGTCCAAATGTCTTGACTTATTATTTAAATCAAAGTGCAGATCTCTAGCTAAATCTGCAGGTATACAGAAACCAGAGTAATGCATTAAGTCAAAAGTCTGCCTAATCAAGAGACACTCACTGGTTTATCATTACATTTTTACCAGGACTTGCATATTACAGGACTCGGGTGATTCCCTTTAAGCATCTCAATAACTTTTGCCCATCAGCACACAAGCTGTATAGCTAAACAAGATAAAACTAAATGTATAAAGGATGACCTCACCTACTCTCTACTAAGACAGATGTGCCTGTACCTTCCTGCCCAAAAACCTCACAGCAGAAAATCCAACACACAGCTAACACCTCTCTGGGCTCCCTTTCCCCCATTTCCAGCCTCAACTTTTTGCAGGGTGATTTCTTCGCTGAGGAATTGTGTAGTTACATCTGCAACTCAGTTAAACTCAGGTGAAAAGTCACCCCTGCAAAGCCCTCCCCCGAGATACATCCACCCAACAGACTCTGCACTAGCCACAGCTCATGTAGAAAAACTGGAGCTTATCTTATAATTCGGGGCCTTGGGTAATGCAGGAGATGAGACCATTCACTCACATCTCAACCACGCGCATTCCAAGGAATCTGCACCCTTAGAGTCACCGAGGAGAGGAGGGCATTGCTGAGCAACTTCAGTATGGACAACCTAACTACAAAGCTGCTTGAACTTGTGTACGTATTTAATGACCCTATGAATCAAAGTTATCACTTGCAGCAGGAACTCATTTCCAAAATCCATTCATAAGGATAGCGATATTACTGGAAAACATCAGGTAAAACAGACCGTTCAAATACAGACCTGTACAACCCCCAAAGACCTACCTACAATTTTGCAGGAAAAGTCACAGTTTTTGTAGAGGTTGTAAACGTGACACTGAACTCTAGCAAGTCACGATTTAAAAATAGCAATCAATGGCTTGTAAAAACAACAAAAATGTCAACTTTACATAGAAATATTTTAACAAATGTTCATGAGGTTAGTGAAACGTTACCGTGGAAAAACAAGTACTGTTTACAGCAGTAAGCATCTTTTCTCTAGCTAGGAAAACGCGTTGTTGAGTCTTCGGTTTATTCAACAAGCCTCAGCTGTATGCTGTAGTAGATCCTCCTACATGCACTTTCATAAAGCATCTGAGCTTGCAAGATACCGCGCTGCAGGCAGCGCTTATCCACAGCCAGCGAAGCGTCTTCAGAAACAAACATTCCCTCATTTTGCTACAAACAGCTGGGGAAACTTTTCTCCCTACTAGGACACATCTCTGAACACGGTCACTCTCCCCCCCCCCCCCCACCCCCCCCAACCCCCCACACACA
>VWZS01007741.1:219576-599753 GCA_013397075.1 Rhabdornis inornatus | reverse complement strand
CGCCAGAGGCCCCTCAGAGGCGGCGCGAGGGTCCGCAGGGCGGGAAAGGCTGCCAGGGAGTCCCGCGGCGGGAGCTGGGATGGGGGGTAGGTGGGGGGCCCGGCCCGCACTCACCGCCGAGGCGCCGCTGCGGTGCGCTGAGCCCCCGTTCTTCTCGGTGCCGGGGGCGGCTCCGCCCGCCCGGGAAACACGAACCCCAGGAAGCAAAGGCGAAGAAGCTGCGAAAAGCGTCCCCCCCCCTCCGCCGGCGCCGCCCAAAAAACACCACCGGGGGGGGAAAAAAAAAAAAAACAAAACCAAANGCTAAGAACTGTTTAGTCACCTGGCTCCAGACACAGTGACTTGAGGAGTCTGGTATCATGGTATTTACTGAAAGTGCTATTTATGTTTACAAGAACTGGCAGCATCCTGGTCACTTGCTTGCTTTCTATCATGTTCCCCCCATCACACACACACACACACACACAAACACAAACACACACACACACATTTTAACCAGCATCACGTTCCACTCATCCAGGGCGGTTTGCAGTGGTACCAACGCAACCTCGGCTCCGTCCGCATACTACAGCACTTTTTTTTCCCCATCCACACAAGAGCTCCTCGGAGTCTTTCTTCCACTGTACCTCCTGCCCNAAAACCAAAACCAAACTTTCCTCGCCGCCGTCTCTCCCTCCCCCGAGGAGCACGAACCCAAACACACCGGGACACGCCCCCGCACCGCCCCTCGCACCGCCCATTGGACGGCGCCCCGCCGATCCTCGCGCTGATTGGTCATTCTGACTGCTCGTCTTCTCCTTCCGCTCCCCTTTCCGCCCCTTCACGCTGCCCATTGGGAAGAGTCTGAGGGATCTCTCCGCCCATTAGCCAAGGCGCACGTCAATCACAGCGCAGCACCGCCTTTCGGTGCTTTTGATTGGGCTCTCGCGTCACTACACGCTCACTGATTGGTTGTATTTGCTGGCTGTCACCGGTTAGCTTTACCCCCCCCTTCACATCCCTCACTGGCTCCCGCCCCTTCTTCCTCTGCCAGTGGCTGCGAGATTTGCCCCTTAAATGGGGCACTCGCTCGCTCGCTCGCTTGTACTCGTCCCGCCCTTCCGTCCTACGGATTGGGTTGTGGGTCGTACCCTCCGACTCCATTAGAGAAGGAATATGCTGGTTACACCGTAACACGGCGGAGACCCGCCCACCGAGCTGCGCTTCTCGGCGGCCCTTGGGACCCTCGGCAGCCGAGACGAGGTTACGTCAGTTTGTGCACTCATTTGCCGGCCGCACGGGCGGGGCGCCGTCACGGGCACAGGCAATAGCGGGTATGGCCGCGGCTACGGCCGCTCAGCGGCGCCGCGACACGGCACCGACGCCACACTGCTCGCCATCCCCAACAACATCTCCGCTTCGCCCCGCCCCTCCACGTACAAGCGAGACAGCTATTGGGTAGGATGGGTGTCAGTTGGGCAGCTCGCGAAGCTCATTGGTCGGAAGTCGACGCCTGCGCAGCCAACCGGCGACCGCCCCCCCGACGTCACCCGGCGGATGACACAGCAACCGTGAGCTGGGGGTGGGGAAAGGCAGGGTCATGCTTTTGATTGGTTGGTTTCACTGTCAATCTCCGTGGAGGGAGGGCGGTGGGCGGGGCGATGGCGCGTGCCCGCCGCCCCCCACGTGGCCCGGGCAGCTGTGCACGTGACAGAGTCCCGCGGCGGGGAAAAGTTATGGGAAAGGGATTTGCGGTGACCGCGGCGTCATTCCTAAATGTAATCGTTACCAGTACACGCTGATGTTCATTATCCGTGGAGTGGGCCGAGGCAGAAACAGGGCTATGGAAGTGTTCGGGGAGAGGCTGGGGCAGGAGCGGGCCCGGGGACGCTTTCCTGGGAGGTGGCGTGGAGGCCGGGATGAGCAGCTTCAGCCCCGGACTGCAGAGCAGGGGAGGGGCAGCACTGCTGGATAGCAGAACGGCAAGGACAAAATGGGAGCTGCAGAAGCAGGACCTGCATGGCACAAAGGATTAGAAGAGCAGGGTCAGAGGAGCAGTGAAATCTCGAAAACTGAAAGGGAACGCACGCAGGGGACTACGTTGATAATAGAAACACGTGCTCTTGCTTGGGAGCAAGAGTTGTACCTAATTTCTTGCTTGTTCTCATTCTCCTTAATCTCTAGTATATTTGAAGGCTGCTGTTCCATTGATGAGTGCCACTTCCTGACCTCACCCAGGGCTGCAAGCCAGTGCAATGTTTCCATTTGATCTCCTCGGGAGAACCCTGTTACAACCTGATCAGCAGAACCGTGGAGCAGCTGAACAGAGAACTCGAGAGATGTGATGTGCTTGCCACCTTAGTGAACAGGTCTGTGGGTGTTGGGTGAAAACATGTTCTTGTCTTGGAAGAGCCACAGAGCCCTTGACAGGTTAGTCACCAGCAGGAGGGACAGCTGGCAGCACAGCAAAGCCACGTGTGTTGGTGGCACAGATAGCAGACGAGATCCCTGCAAACTCAGGCTGCACAAGTCAGTAAAGGGCAGTGAATCTTTTGATGGCTTCTCCATTCAGTAATGGTAATTGATTTTTACATTGATTGGTGAGAAAAGAGCCCCATTAATATGAATAAGATTTCATACTGGATATGCACATATTTGTTTCTGTGGTGCTGTAAGAAATACAAAAAGCTCTGTATAAATCAATATGAATTAGTGATATAACTTTTGTATACACTTTCCCTCTCTTCCTCATTCTTTATTCAATGTGTAGGAACTGTCTGTATCTTGTCTATCCACGTGTATTTTTCATGTTGTAAGCAGAAATAACCAATACACCAAGAGTACAGGTTGCACACTTTAGGAGAGAAGGATCTGTCCAAGATGCTGACCTTGTCTTTGCCGTAAGTTANAAAAAAAAAAAAAAAATCCCTCTTTAAATTCTCTTTCCCCTTATTGGTGTTCTTTTGTGAGTGTTCCTTCCTATGTTTTGCTCAGGGCTTTGGTGTGCATATAGCAGGTGAAGGAATATGATTTATTTTGCATAAGACTAGGGAACCAGATATTTTCGTTTTGGAGGAGCAGAAGAAACCACTCTCCATTATCCCTCTGGTATCACACTACAAAACAAATTTGAACTGTAGAAAGCAAGCAGATGTTGTTGGTTTGTCTGAAGTTATAATGGATGACTCAGGAATTCCCACCCAGGTTCACTTGTGGATTTGGAAGGAATCACAGCTCCCAGACAAGTTCTGGTTCTCATAAAAGTCCAAATGCTTAGGAACAAAATAGTTCTTCCTGTTTTTTTCATGCCTCCCCACTACCAATCCTATCCAAAAATGGGACCAAGTTGGACAGTGACAGTGCATTTTTTCATCCACTGGGTGTCAGTATTACACTACCACTGTGGTGCCTTTCCAGGTGCTGGGAAAGGTTGGATTTTCTTTGGGGTGAAGGTCTTTCCTTTCTGATAGAGAAGTGATGAGAAAAGCCATTATAGCTTTGGAGAGTGGTCTCACTGCAGTATGGGTGTGCCCTTTGCCTCCTGCAGAAACAGGCTGGGACCCTACCTGCAGACATCCCAAGTATCAACCTCACACAGACTGTAGCCAGAGAGATAGACTTCAGAGTTGGGGCCAATTCCACAGCCTTTTGACTCAGGTTGTGAAAATACATCACCTCTTCTTCTTTAAAATTACGTTTATTTGTTATAAATATTGCATCTGACAGGGATACAGTCTAGAAAAATCTTGCTTCTCTAAACAAACAAAGAGTGCTTCCAGACTGGGGCAATTCTGGATGCAGGAACGAAAGAGGACAAGAATTTAGAAACAGCTTTGATACTTGGAATTTGTAGTCAGGGTTTTTGAGATCTGACACTGGTTTATTATTTTCAAAAGTGCCATGACATGATTTTTTATAGGCTTGCTAAGATTTTTAATCAATGTACCCGAATGGACTCTGGATAGTCAGTCACTAAAAACTACTGATATTTTTAGAAAAGGTCTTTTCTAACCCTGTCTTTTTTTCTGCTTTGGATACCCTAAGCAGCAGCTGTCTTGTGGACACAGAAAGGAACCAAGTCCTTACCTGCATAGTGATTAAGAGAAAGGTTACTTTTTGGAAAGCCACAGTCAAGCGTGTGCTGATGCTCTTTATGGTGTCCTATGTTTTCACATGAAATGTGACATTTAACATACAATGCTGTACTTTATCTGTGTCTAAAATGTGGGCAGCACTGGAAAAAAAGATTGCCATTGTTTAAAAGATGATTCATAAAAAAAGTAATAAAACAATTGGTGTTCTCTTGTTTTATATAAACATGGGCTCATTAGATTATTTTCTTACTTACATCTTTCCTCTGGAAGCTGCTTTTTAATCCATCCTTTTCCTAGAAGACTTCAGGAAAGTTTCAGCAGGTATATGGCATCAATATATGAGGGGAATAAAACATAAATATTTACAAAGATTTTGATCCCGTTTAAATACCAATTATCTTTATTTTAAAATATTTATCCTAATAATTACTTTCAGCAGAGACGCCTGCTAAGGATTCAGCATTTCCTATTTCCTTCATTTGAGTGGTGAGAAGTTCTCAGTTATTCTTGTGCATCCTTCGTGAAACTTTTCAGGGAACAAGCAAGAGAGAGGAAGTAATACTTCATATGCCTGGGAGCTGTAAAAGTGGGGATGGAAAAAAGGAATTTGTGTTTAAAATAGAGAAGTGTAGATTTCAATGCAATTATTTTTTTCCTTTCTAAGCCACCCATAACAGCGAAGAAGAAACACAAAAGAGCAATTTAAGGAAAAAGAAAGTAATGAATACTGGAATTAAGTTTAATAGCAAGAGGAAATTAGGGAGATGTCAGATGTAATTTTCAAATTTGTATGTTGGTCACATGATTAGTGCTAACATTCCTGCTTTACAAAAAACCATAAAAATATCTTTAATGACTGTTAGTGCTTAGGACCTGAGCTTTAAGTCCCAGTCAGACGCCTCCACATCTCTAACTCTTCTTTATATAGTAGGCTTATTTTGACATTACCTATTTTTATGTGTCATACCCAGGAAAGACATGCAGCTGCAATAGAAACAAGAGTAGTTTATGCATGTCTTGGGCAAAGTGCTTAGCAGAAGTTTCAATTTGTTGTGCTGTCAAGCTCACATTATATTGTTGGAAGGAAAAGGGAGGAAGAATTTTGTCAGCGCATAGCTAAAGGGAAAAAATTGTTAATATGACGGCAGTGGTTTTAAATAGAGAATAATTCATAATACTACTTCGTTTTGTTTTTCCTGGAGGCAAAATTAAAACAATGCTTCATTAACATTATTTGAAGTTATTTTAAATACAGCTATTTTCAGCAAAACAATGCTAACATGGGGAGGTTTTATAATGAAAAAAACCAGACCAGTAGGAAAATGTTTTGCAAAATATTGTAGTCTTTTATGCAGATTATTTTTGGCATTTTTTCACTATGTTTAGTCCTGAAAGTGAACTAGCATGCATATAGGAGTTATCAGCTAGCAATTATGCTGAGGCTAGAAGTAGTGCAGCTCTTCAGACAAGATTTTAATTAACTTTTAATGTTCCCATTCCACCAACCTGGTTGGACCTATGATACTCAACACCAGTAGCAGCCTGTGCAAAACTGTTTTGAGTCCCCTTTATCTAAATGGAAATGAAAGTATAAGTAGGTGAAAGCAATTAAAACATCATTTATGTCACCCAGCTCCATCCCAACAGAAAAATCAGGTTTTGAAGAAAAAAGAGGACTGGGCACATTCCCGCCAGTTCCTTCCCTATGCTACAGGAGCTACAATATACACACACACACACATATATATATATATATATATATATATGTGCCCTTGCTCTCGCAGAAGGGAAATATCACACAGGTATGATCAATACTGATGCTGGGGAAAGCTCCCACCTGTCCTTCTATAGCAAACTCTTATTAGGACAACAAGACCATGGGATTATTTTTTGTTTCTTAAATTATTATTATTTTCTGGGAGTTGTATCTGTGTAGTAATTTAGGATGGCAGCTTTCCAAGGCTTTGCTGTGGTTCTAAATTAATTGAGTATGCTGTTTAATTTTTTAACTTAAGCCTTTTCCTCGTATTCAAAAGGGCTCCTGTTGTCCCTTATTATTAATGAGATCAAAGCAGGCAGAATGGCTGCCATTTCTCCTTAGTCTGGAAGTGCAGCTATCCATAGTAGAAAAGCACAGTGCTGTCTGCACTTGTCAGAAGCACTGAAAGCAATACCAACAGCAAAGCGTCTGCTGTTCTTTGGTCTGGTGAGCTGGACACGGACAGTGAGCAGGAATAATGATCACCAGAAAAGCAGATGAGGAAACAAGGATGGCACTTGCACAACGGGAAAGACTGAAGAGGTACTGTGGGATGGGGCAACAGACTGTGCAGAATGCAGGGCTGAGGGGGAAAAATAAAGTTTCCTTTTCTAATATGTGGGAAATTGTGCCTCCTCCAGGCAGCCCAGGTGAAAAAGAAAAAAAACAAGAAAACCTCCAAACCACAGAAGTTACTATCAGTTTTGATTAGGAATCTAAAGATACAGTATAGCTATTTGTACTCTCATACTCTCTGGAATGCAGTAGTATTATTCCTCCTTCATGGCTTCCTTCCCAAAGTTNCTCTTCAGACAAGATTTTAATTAACTTTTAATGTTCCCATTCCACCAACCTGGTTGGACCTATGATACTCAACACCAGTAGCAGCCTGTGCAAAACTGTTTTGAGTCCCCTTTATCTAAATGGAAATGAAAGTATAAGTAGGTGAAAGCAATTAAAACATCATTTATGTCACCCAGCTCCATCCCAACAGAAAAATCAGGTTTTGAAGAAAAAAGAGGACTGGGCACATTCCCGCCAGTTCCTTCCCTATGCTACAGGAGCTACNGGACACGGACAGTGAGCAGGAATAATGATCACCAGAAAAGCAGATGAGGAAACAAGGATGGCACTTGCACAACGGGAAAGACTGAAGAGGTACTGTGGGATGGGGCAACAGACTGTGCAGAATGCAGGGCTGAGGGGGAAAAATAAAGTTTCCTTTTCTAATATGTGGGAAATTGTGCCTCCTCCAGGCAGCCCAGGTGAAAAAGAAAAAAAACAAGAAAACCTCCAAACCACAGAAGTTACTATCAGTTTTGATTAGGAATCTAAAGATACAGTATAGCTATTTGTACTCTCATACACTCTGGAATGCAGTAGTATTATTCCTCCTTCATGGCTTCCTTCCCAAAGTTTCCAAAACTGGCCTTTCACGGAGAAGCATACCGTTACATTTTTATAAAAGCCAAAACAACAAAAAACTCACCACAAACCCCATGCACATCTGAGTTTTAACTGGACAGCTCGCTAGCAGTTGCAAAGGGGCCAGAGTCCAGGGTGGCAGGACCTGAGGGCAGAAAGCGAGAATAATTCTGGAAGGGAGCATCATCAGTAAGACAGATAGAGGAAAAACCTGCTGAAAGACAACGTAAAACTGAGATTGGTAGAAGAATGTGGTTTGAAAGTGAAAAATGTGAATGAAGGTGATGGTGGGAAAAATGTGGGTATCTTATGTGGCAGGGAGTGGGAAGCTCTTTGGGAGGTTTCTTGGATTGTGGGCCAGCATGGACACAGAAGGAGGTGTTCTGTCCTCTCCTCCCAGCCCCGATCAGCTGCACGGTGACCCTGGCCAAGACCCTGCAGAGAGAGCTGCCTGGGGAGGCAGGAGGGAGATGAGGACAGCAGCGGGGTGTGAGTGCCAAGAGGAAGAGCTGTGATGCAAAATGGCCCGGGGTCACCCTGTGTGCGGTGGTGTGAACCCTGAGGAAGGCGGCAAGAGCTGTTCCCATGATTTTGCCTCCAGCAGCTCGGGAACAAAGAGCAGCCACACTGGCTGAGCCAAGCTCTTTTTTTTTTTACTACTCAAAGCTGATTACTTGCAAACCCCATGACTCACTCACTGTCCCAGCTCTGCTGCTAACTGTTGCAGAAGCAAAGTCAACTCAGGTTTGTGAGTATGGCTTTCTGTGTCACCTCCTCAAGGGAAATCTGCCAGCAGCTTCTCTGTGGCTGCCACTGGATCAGCTGCTGGGAGTTCAAGGTGGAGCTGCGTGGGCAAAGCCCTCAGGACCATGCCTAGGAACAATTACAGGACCTCCTGGTACTGCAAAATGATCACTTTGGACACACTGACAAATTGTGCGCAGGCACCACTGGAGAAAAAAAGATGCGTTTGCTCAGGAGCTACAACAGTATTTGGTCCACTGTTCTATTTTCTTTGTGCATGAGGAAGGAAAGGTGATCAAAATTCCAATGGATTTCATCAAGCACAAATGGCCCTTCTAAAAAACACCAGGTCTCACTTCCTCACTTCAGAAAAACCCAGGGCTTTTCTCCCAGTCCTGCCCTGAAGAGACTTTTGGATTGGAAGAGGAAAGTCAACATTATATTGAAGCTACATTTATTTTTCTTTTCCTGAAAGAGAGTAAAATGTTTCTTTGTGACTGCAGTTCTGGGTTCAGAGAACTTGATAAAAAGAAAGATTCTTGCTAAAAAGAAAGTGTGTTCCCCCTCAAGGGCCCTCAGTAGCTCAGTTCTAGTCTGTTTTCTTCCTCTGTTTAGACCACACTTAATTTCTGTTGCTGGATTGCTTATTGTCACTGAGTATCTTATAGACCCTAATCCAGGCCTGGTATCTGTAGTAATCTATGGTCCTGCTTCCACAGGGTAGTGCTAATGCTCAAAGAGCAAGGTAAATACACATTTAAGTTTCTTTTCCAAGATATTCCAGACCAGAGAGGTGTTCAAGAAGACAGGGAGACTGTTTATTGGGGGAGCCCAACTCCTCCAGAAGACTTTCTGTTGCGGTAATTGCTTTTGCAGCAATATTCAATGCAAACACCCTACAGCATTTCCAAGGGTGTCCTCATGTTAACAACACTGCTGTGCATGGGTGAATTCCCAACTACTTATACCAAGCACTACTTAGGTGGAAGATTTTGAAACAAGATGGAACCTGCCTGGAACAACACCCTCATTTTGGCTGCAGGGTGCAGCATCTGTAGCTGGCGCCTGTGCTTGTCTGTCTCTTTGTTCTTATGAGTCTGTCTCCTTGGATGCAAAGAGGAAGCTGTTGGTCATACTGGGTTGTCAGTAACTCCAGTTTGAATCCAGAGTAACCCCACTGGGTGCAGGGAAATTAATATGGCTTTGCAGAAGTATAACTTTAGCTCTGTGGCTGAATCAATATCTTTAAAAGTGGTGTAGAAATTGGTGAGAAACCACTAGATATCATCCCAACTTTTCCTTCCAGAAAACTTTGATTTGTTGAAATGCTGCAGTCATAAATACTGAACAAAGGAAGTGAATATATTACAGTGTCCTCGTTGTAAAAGGGCAATGGCAGGTGCTTTGTTAAACTAGGAGACAGGTCATTATTTCAGTGCAATGCCCGTCAGAACATCTGTCGCTCTCCAAAAAGTTATTTTTTAACTTCCTTCCTATGAGATTTGTTAGACCTTTGAAGGAGAACATCAAATGAGTGGTAGCATAATTTACCAAGTCCTAGAAAAGTTATATTGTACTGAGGCAATGGACTAGATGACCTAGTGACCTTTCCCATTTCTAATGTCTATGATTATTGCTGTTATACCTCAGGACACTAAACAGAGACATTTTCTTCCTTTCAGTGGCAAAATGTCACTAATGGCCATGCTAAATCAGAGCAATTGATCCTTCTGCAGATGTGTTGTGCACTTAGCAAGGCAGCTATAGATGATCACGCTTTGTTTAGATTTGCTGTTCTCTGTTTCTGTAGTGCAAGTGCTCAGCACAAGGGGACTGTCAGCCAAGGGAAAGATTTTCTGGTAGGAGGTTAAGGATAACTAAGGAAATGGTTGCATGACCTATAAAGAGAGGATCATAAATATTGCAACAATAAAACCAATAGCTCCTTCAAAGTTTAAATAGCTTTTCTTTTCAAACACTTGAAGTAAGTGCCCTTTTCCCAAGGTTGTCTAGCACCTACACGTTAAGATTTCACAAGGTTTCACCAAATATATTGTAACTTCTCAGGCAACTACCTTTTTCTTTTAAATAATCTTTATTTGTGGAAGCATCCCCTCCAAAAAAAGTTTCATCCCAGGTACCTGGAAGTTCTTTATCCTTTCCTCTAGTAGTGAAGTTTGAGAAAAGCCAGAGCATAACAATAATAAAATAGCCCCTGCTGTGTTGTTTCTTAACCACAACACACACCAAACTATGCAAGTAGGGGCAAATAGGGTTCTGCCCTTTATAACCAAGCAGCAGCACTTTATTTTTTCTCTCATCCTCAGGGGAACCTCAGACAAAAAGGTCTGCCTCTATAAACCCTCAGCTAGAACATTTATATTCCTCACCATCCCAATCGTGTAAAACCCGAGACCTGTGCTGCTGCAACTCCGCTGTCACAGACAGCTGACATTCCTATTCCACACAGGCTGATGGTGTGAAAGACAAAGCCTTTGTTTCTAATGCTTGGTGCAGGATCCAGCTCTGGAGCAAGCAGCTTGCTCTCCTGTATGCTCAGTCTTTTTTCCCCATTCCCCATGCTACCCTGAGTCTGTTGCCAGCTCAGGAGAAACATAATCCAATGTGTTCCAGCAGCCAGATCTCACAGAGGTGCTCCTATTCCTTTGTTACCCCGTGTTCTCACATACATTTAGCTCATATGTCTTACCCCTTGGGCTGGGAGTACTGCTTTGGGCACTTTTAAACAAAAGTATCACAGTAGCATCTTGATATTAGTGCTGTATCCTGCAATCAATTGTCTGTTGGTCTGATTGCAGAGAGCAATATCCTGGCTAGAAAAGCCACTCCAGTCTAGGAAATGAAATAGCTGAAGAAACAAGGGTGTTCATTCAACACACAGCAGGCACGTGCCAAATCCACCCCCAAGCCCATGCAAAATGCTGATCAGTCCACAGCCCACTGGTGCAACATACATTTCTTTCTTACACATTGGAAATTTGCAACTCAGAAGCTCTTTTGCTTTAAATAAAGTAAAAAGACAAGGGACCCCCTGAATAGAATCAATACTCACAAACAGAAATATCCTTAACCTGACCTCCCTGATCCTTCCCTGTGCTACTGGATGTAAATGCTTTGAAATCAGTTATCATTTTTTATGTTCTAGGTTTCAAGCTCTCTGTAACAGCCACAATCCTCATTATGAAAATATTGTATTTTGCCTCTATGCTTTCTGCACAAATTCTTTTGGTTGTGTTTTCCTGGTTATGTGCAATTTCACATGTCCAGTGAAATTTCAGCCTCTATTAAAAAACTACCCAGTGTTTATAAAGTCATTGCTTTCAGCACTCTCTGTCATCTAGAAGTTGCTGCTATCTACCCAAGGCAGGCAGGAGGGCTGTTTTATGCCTACAGTTCTCCTACCAGTGACACTTGTAATGTTTTAGAAAAAGAAAATAAAACCTGACAAGTCAGATGAAAGGCAGAAGTTGATACTGCAGACAGATAGGCTGGAAAGAGAGAAAGGAGTAGAATTAGAAACATCTCCAAAACTCAAGACATTAACACATTATGCGATGAGTTTAGGACACAGCAGATACTGTGCCCCTAAATTCTTGTGCAGACACTTCCACCTACTCTCTTACTTCCTTATCTTACTGAAAAGCACTGCAAATTTGCCCACACTTGGATGCTGAGTGCTCTATGTCATGTTTGCTGTGGTTTTCTGTAACCAAACTCCCCAAGCACACATGCCCAGACTTGCAAGAAAGATGAGAAATACATGTTGTGCAAAGAGTTAGGTAAACCTGTACCAGCCTTGCTACAGCCATAAAGGCTTTACAATTTCATCTACATCCATAGGTTTCTCTTCCAAGATGGTTCCTACAGACACTGACTCTGCTTTTCTTAAGCCTTGCTTATTAATGAGAATTTCCAAATTTGCATTTCTTCAGCAGGCTAAGGACAGGGGACACAAGTTCTAGAGACACAAAGAGGCCATTCAGTCCTGGACTGCTCCCTGATTTTGCAAGAGCACAGACAAAAGTGTCAAGAAACAAGAGTGTAATATTAAAGTAGCAGGGAAATGAGGGGAAGGATAATCTTATCTTTCTTTCTTGGAGAACCTCCCTAAAAGAGAAAAAGAAAAGGCAGAAAGTCATGGTGGTGCTAATGCTATAAAGAAAGAAGCTCAGGATCCACAGAGCCCTGAGATATCTTGTGAAACAAGCTTGGATTAGACAGACTCCTCTTAAACAGTACAAATGCAATTGCTACATGGATTTAAAACACTGAAAGATGAAGATTTTGTTTATTACAAATACTTTTTTATGTGCCCTACTGCCCAAAAGTAAAATAGAGGCTGGATTTATTCTGAAACATGGTCAGGAATTTTAAAACAGGCTTTTGTACATGCAAACAAAGGAAGCATGGGAAACAAGAGCTTGTGAGTTGCTTAAATGTCAAGGATTACATTGTACCAGGTAAAACTGAAATGTAGCATAGGAACTCAGTTTCATAAATTAAATGTCATTGTTGATGGGTACAAATTATATAAGAAAGATGGAGAGGAAAACCGAAGTGGCACTTTGTCAGATGCATTTATAGCTGCAGCAAGATACATTTCAGCTGCAAAGTAATAATAAAAAAACCCGACAACAAAAAAAACCCAAACGAGTAAAGTGAACATCTGCTGGAGCCGACTCCAGCAGCAAGAAAGCAGGAATGAATTAAACTCTCTTAAGGTACTCAAAGCCACAAAACACTGTACTTGCAGAGAATTTAGCTGCCCACATTTCTTTTAGCAAATACCACCAAACACTAACCAAAGAAGTTCACCAGTTACACAGAAACCTGCTCTAATCCAGACAGTATGGGTTCTCACCAAATAAACAAGAAAAATGCCCCCAGCCCAGGAACTGTAGCAGAGAAATTACAAGTGACACCATGAACACAGTATCTAAATGTAACATAGTAAAGAGTTTATTTGTTTGACTTAGAAAACGTCTCCCACATAATTAACTGGACTCAATAAACATTAAATATACAAATGCATACCAAAAGAAAGACGGCACGCATTCAGCCAAGAGGCTCCTTCTGAACCACTCACCATTGCAGGCCAGGAGGAGAGAGCTGTAAGCCCCAGCATCGTTACTTTGTCCAAAACCAGAGCCAAGCTGTAGGCCCCATGGTGCTCCACACAGACCAGCCAAAGAGGAAACGAGATCCAGAGAACAGGTGTCCTCTTGGGATTGTACAGGGTCAGGATACAGATGCCAAAGAGAGCTAATCTGGCTCTTCTGAGTAGCAACAGAACAACAATTCTGATCTTTCCCACCCTCTCGGAAGTTGGTGACTTGGTTACAAGAGGGCCATTTCGGGCAAGCAAATGACAGCTTATTTGAAAACTGCTGTACCTTCAACCTCTGCTGGCAGACTTCCAACACAATTCCTAAGCACTGCTCTTTGCCCCTGTGACCCCCAGCACCACCAACCACATTTTACCTGGTGAGAAGAGAGGTTCATTTTACAGGTCACAGCCTCAGGTTTCTAGCACTCATCAAGAACCACAAGTAGCAAAACCTAGTCAAAATAAATGTGGTCACCTAATCCAGATTCACTTCTGTTGCCATAGAAGCAGGTAAATAGCCCAAGTTCAGCAGATTTTATCTTCAGGGAAGAACTAGTTCCACCAGAGCCTGAAACCTCCACTCTGGATCAACAAGGCAGTGTGCGTCCTCAGAGTCATGCTAAGTTTAAGGTGCAGATTTATATCATGCAAAAAAGCAAGTCTGTTCTCTCAAATTAAGTAATTAAGCAGCGCGTGATAAGCCTAAGGAATTCTACAAGCCCCTGGAGTCAAGGCATGAGGCTGACTTCCATGGAAAGAATTTGAAAACAAGTGAATATTACCTTTCAGGAACTGGTGTGGCAACGAAGAAGACAAGCAGATGAGAAACTTTGTCTGGAAAGGATGTCCTGTTAGTTGACAGGTTAAAGAAAAGAGCTCTGACATCCTCCATAGGGAAGAGAAAGTAAAGCATGTTAATGCATAAGCAAAGAAGGAAAGGAAGGGCAAGTGAAATCAGCCTCTTGGACTATTTGTGATTTGCTTCATCAAAGATGAAGCAACAAGAAGATAAAGGACTTCCTGGGAAACCTGACCATATATATATCAACATGGTGCTAATGAGTTAATTAACCTATTGCACAATTAAAAAAATAAATATTTTAAAAGCATGTGAGGACAAGGAAGCACCAGATGACACTGTTCTTATCAAAACAAAAAGTGGAACAACATCAGCCTAATAAATTTGTATCTGATCTTTGCTAACAAAGTGAAATAAATTCAAAGACAGAAAAAAAGTCTCCTAAACATCTAGAGAGTAACCAAAGTATAGAAAAATCAAATCACTTTCAACAAGCCTGCAAACACAGTGAGTAGCTTTAGGCACATGAGCTACATACATGAAGCAAACAGGATAACTCAGCTATCAAGTCACTTCTACATCCAAGTGACGGTGCCATTTCCAACACCTCTTTTTTTCCCCCATTACCAGAAACAACTTTATGATACACTGCTCATAATATGAGCTGACAGACCCAGCCGTAACACTACAGGTCATTCCCAGAAGGCTATATAGAATATTATATAGAGCAGCAAGCATTTAACCCATGGAGTGAGGATGAGTATGTTTAACAGAGAGAACAATACCTTTCGTATTTTAGCATCTCAAGACATTCTACAGGGTAAATAGAGTAAAACAGACCTGTTTGTCATTAAATATACTTCAAGGAAAGGCAATTAATCAATCAGTGAATCAATCAATTGCATTTTATCATCAACTACAGACAGCTGTTTGAGTGTAACAACCTCTACTGCAATCTAGCACCTGAAAGAGTGATTGGATCAGCTGCTTTTGTGTTGGGAGTGCACCAGTTGCCTTTGCTGTGAATTTATTGTGCAGCTAAAATCCCAGATGGTTTCTCTAAACAAAAAGCAAGAAAATGAAACCTGTGTTTTTCTGATGTTTAAATATTTTTTTGGCAAGTCGCATGTTAGTTTTCAGGTCTTTTCTAATAACGAGGATCTAATTTTTTTAGGTATCACAAGAGGATTTACTTATGACAGCAGGGTATGTAATTTAAATGGCAAGAAAGCAGAATGAAATGTCAATCTGCCCACTGTAGAGACAAAACCAATCTGTTTATCCACTCTGTTAGTGATAAAACGGGAAAAGGGATAGTGAACAAGAGGACAAAAGTGCCAGTCAGATCCCATAGTAGCTATGAGGAAATCATCAAGGGAACCATTAAAACAGCCTGACAACAGTTCTTTTTCGTACCATGCAGTGAATTTAGGGTTTGTTACCACAGAACACTTGGGAGGCGAAAAGTAAAAAAGGATTCTTAGAAAGGAACTAAGTGCATTCATTAAGGCCAGGTCCAGAAAGAACTGTCAGGAAGCTGAGGAAGTCCATAGACTGCTGGAATGGTGTCAGAGAAAGACCACTATATACAAGCCTTGTGTTTTATGCTTCTGTGATCACCTTTTACAGGCTATTCTCAGAGGCAGAACAGCAGATCAGATGGCCTTTGCTCTGATTGCACACAATGCTTCTTATGGATCAAAGCTCTCAATTTCAGCATGATTTAGATTTTGGAAAGGTTAACTTGAGAAAAAAGAAGGAACATTTGGAAAGCTTGCATGCCTCCTCTGCTTCCTCTTTCAACCCTCAAAGATGTGCTCCTTAATCATTCAGTTTCCATGAATGGTAAAAGTATTGCTGAATTAGCACAATGAGGATTTCATAACAGCCTCTGTGTTATTGCTCCTAAATCCTGCCCAGGCCCCTTATCAGGCATTTCTCCTGACCCAGTCTCAACTGTACATTAAACACTGCCCTATATTCCATATTTTCTCTTTACCACATTCTTGCTAAATCACTTTGTTCGACTGCTACATTTATGACGTGAAACAGTTCTGATACTGCTCTGTTGGCCACTGTTAGCTAAACCCTTCTCCCAGACCACTCATTTCTGCATGGGCAAGTGACAACAGGAATCCACAGGAAGACTCCTTATGGACAAAGGATTGCTCCACTGTCTGTAAACATCCTTATTTCACCCAGAATTCGCCACTTCAATTCGATTCAGCCTTACAGCCAGTCAGATCAATACGTTTTTGCAGTGCAGTAGAGTAAACAATGCAACACAGTGATTCCTAGTCTGTAGCTAGACAGACTGAAGTAGCAGCACAAGTCAGAAAATCTCCTGCATTTCTCTGGGCACAGAGTGAGCTCTGAGACCAGTCATCACAGTTGTTTTTATATACAAAATATGTGTGCATATAGACATATGGACTAATACATTCATCACCAACCCTCATTTAAGAGACTGACTATCCAAAGTCTGCTCATCACCCAGTAAATGTGCTTTAGCTGGGGGTGCCAGATGCATCCAGGACTTGCAGTGGCTTTACAGATCACTGCATGAGGATATGGCTGTAGGTTCACAATCAGTCAAGAAGTTACTGTTCCAGCTTGTGATTCAGTCTTTAGCTCTCCAGGCAATCCTTCCCAATCAAGATAACACACAGGTAGATTGTTTGTTTTTATCGCTCATGGTGGAGTTTGGATTCAGGTTACCTGGAATGAAAAGAAGTTAAAGTAGTGTTAATGTCAGGTAAATAAGACCTGGATAAAGTTCAGATTCATGCTTCACTCTCATTTTTTACTATACACCTTGTGTTAGGCCTACATAATTCTTCACTCTTTCATGGCTTTTTTTCTACTGCAGTGAAATGAAGGAACATTAAAGTAAGAGCAAATGCAGAATATATTGTAGAGGAAACCACTAGAGAAGTATTTCCAGGTTTTGGCTTGTACTCAGTCCAGCTTCAGCAATATCATTAGGTCCCAGCTAGCACTGAAAAATAGTCTGGTCGTGCCTTGGGTGGGAAGTTTTCCAAAGAGTGAGGTATGGAAAAAAACCCCAAAAACCCAAGGTCATCTCATCCATTTGATACCCACACACATTCTCAGTAGAGGCTTTTTTCACGTTTTGTTTCAAACATCTCTAGTGCCAGTGTTTCAACCACTGCCTTTGCAAGACAAATCCCAAGGTCTCTCACTAAAGCGGCCGAGTATGCTGCCTCCATTTTTTTATAATAATAGTTTTTTTCACTGCTTAGTCTATGAATTTCTTCTACTCCCAGTATCCATACCTTTCAATGCTTGCACTTCTGGTCTCCATCATTACAATCAGAAGCTGATCTGGATGCCCTAGCATACCTGTTTCAAGCACTGTACAAAAGTGTGTTCAGAGGCTTTTGGAAGTAAGAGAGCTCATCTGTGCTCTGAGCTCAGCAAAGCTTGCGTGAGTCTAGCCCAGGGCAGCAGGGACTGAGAGGGGCTGCCACGTGGATTGAAATCACTCTGAATACAGGCAGGCCCTGCTCATGTATTTGTACAGAAGGAAGGTACAGGTGCATCTCCCAAGCACTTGGGGCCAGATGCCAGTACAGAGTGAAAATAGAGGGGGAAAACTGCCACAGGTCATGGTGACATGCTACTGAGAAATATCAGCCTTGCCAAGTTTAGGGAGCATTCAACCCAAGCACAGCCTCTGAACTGGGCTTCAAGTGAATAATTTTTAATGTCACTCTCTTGCTTGTGGTTATTTGATCAATGCTGCCCTTACCTGTAGGCAATGGGGAAGAGAAGAGCTCTCTTTTCTCCCCCTCCTCTCCACTTTTTTCCACACTGCATCTTCTTGATGTTCACCTGGGAGGTTGCACTGCAAACTGCCCTCACTTCTGTGGCTGCTCTGTGTGCTACTGCCTCCTCCCCACCTCTCCCTGTGGCATTTATTCTACCTGTCCCCCTCTGACACATCCTGCATGCTAGTATTATCATTACTCCTATCTCCTCCCTACCCCTCTTTCCTTCCCTGTCTGTATCACATTCAAGACCCTCGTGTTTATTTTGAAAGATGTCTGTGCTTCTCTGCTTAATTTCAACTCAGAGCCCTTTTATTCTTGCCACTTTCTACTCTTGTCTTCTGACCTTTTTCTTCATATCCCACTACAGTTAGAGCAAACACCCTCCTTGTACGTACCCAACAACGTTTCCCTCTTTCTCTTTAGAAAAGAGGCTGAAAATTCCAGTTACCACCCTTCTATGATCTCACTTTGGCTAAATAACACTGGTGATTACTAAGCAGCTATTTCAATGCCATTGTAGTGCCCACTGTAAATCCCATTTCTTGCTGCAAGAAGCACACAAAACTGAAACACAAAATCCTTCTACTAAGTAAGTGTATATATTCTGCAACCATTGCTCATGAGGAATGAAGTTGATGCATGGAGCAACTCAGGACAGCAGACCCTTCTGAACAAGGCCACTTTGCTTCTTCCAAGGGAGAACTAACTAACTAAACAAAAAGTCTGCACCTTCTGAAGGCACACACTTCCAGACTTTTGCAGTGTTTCCCAGAAACTGCACACAGAAGTCACTGTCTTTGCTGATCATAGTCTGCCCACCACCAGCTTGAAGTTAAAAAGATTCTGGTCAGGTTCAGAGCTGCTCTTGTGTTCCTCAGTGGGCAACAGTGAAATTCAAGGGTGCTGTTAATTTGATCATGTGGTTTGAGAAAGCCATGTAAAACAATGTACAACTTCCATGCCATGTGCTAGGACACCACCTCAGAGTATGAACTCAGGTACTTAGTTTGGGACATTACTTACTATCTGTAGCCCTTGTATTTTCCAGACTCCCAATTCTGACTTGTAGGAATCCTTTTCTAGCCTGTAAATTCTGCATCAGATTTTCAAACTCCATCACAGCACACACTTTCACCATTTCCCTTCCCAGTTCAGATTCTCTTCATCACCACTTGCTCCTACAAGACTGAATATGACTTTTAGCCTGCTTGAATAATGTCTTTCAACTACTCCATGAGCTACTTGGGCGTGGATCTGGTCTCCCCATGCATTTGCAAGGTGAGATGTGTCTCTGTGGTGCTAGAGAATCAATAGTGACTTTGTTGGATGTGTGTGCAGGCAGGCCAATGGGGCTTAAGTGTGCTGTGTAATCTTTACAAAAGGTAAGGGCAGTTGTTTCAAACTGTGAAGCTCTGACTAATTGCATCCTAACCCGCCTGCATACCAAGTACCTTCTCCTTCATTTCCACTTCTTACCTCCCTTCTGTCACTCAGAGTATCACAGCACCAGTTTTTACTAGCTTTGCTCAAAGACAACTTAAACTTTTAAAAATAAGTCAGCCCTAACGTTACTCAAGAACAAAGTGCCTCCTATCTTTATACGGCGGCTGGGACATTCCATGGTTGTGTTTAAGAATTTTTTATTAAATCCTTTTCTGTTCCTCATGAGTCTCAATCTATCTAATGTGCCCTCTACCATCTCTGTTCACATGCCACTTTGGGACTATTAGACTAGAGAAGTTTTTCTCTCAAGAACAGTGATTTAATTCAAAAGCAACACAGAATTCATGATCTTCCTCCAGCCTTTGATGACACCAGATCACCAAAGTCTACTTACCCTATACTTCAAAAGTGTGGAGTCTCCCACTGGCATCATGAATGGGCATTCTCAATTAGCATAAACCAAAAATACTAGCAAGGACTCACTGGAAAAATTTATCAGGTCAGAAAAAGCACATGGGGGAGACTTGTGTGTTGGACCTCAGTGCCTTTCCTGGATCTGTTCTCAATTCTTCCTTCCCCTTTATTGAAAGAGTTGTCAGTCTGCAGGAAGTAACAGTGGCAATAAATAAAACCTGAACATAATAGCATGGTATTTGTGGAAACGATCTAGACCAAGCATCAGACTGTCTGGCACAGATCCACTGTGTTAGGAGGAACAGGGACATCCCTGCTGCCCAGATGGTGCAATGCCCCAGCAGAATGCAGCAGCCCAGTGTCCAACCAAAGACGTCAACCTCTCGTGCCTTAAGCTGGGCCTGATTTCATCAGGACATTGTGGGAATGCCAGGCTGGCTGTTTTAAAACAGGTGACAGTGAGAATCCCTGTACTGCAAAGTGGTGACGAATCAGAGATGACACAATTCTCTCCTTCTGTCACTAGAGGGCAGTGCAAGCACTCAGGTCCATTCCTGCGAGTGGAAATGCCCATACTTCCCACAAGTCCTCACTGATTTTGCTTCTCCTGGCTTTGAGAAATGGGGCCCACCAGCATATAATGTCTGTGCTCAAGACTTACTTGTAGAGAGGACCTCTTTAGACCAGGGTTAACTTCTGCCTCCCCCCAAATGCCAAATGCAGATTCTAAAATGGATCTACTACCGTCTTAAATAAATTAGCCATGCCTTCTTACAGTTCATCTCTCTTGTTTCATTTGGCATTTTTGAGTGTGTCTTTCATTTAGCCAGAAGTATTTTCAGGAATCTAATTAATTATTGTTGTTGACTGTCCCAATACCCTGCTTTTCTTCTTGGTCCCAAGAAAATGTTTTTCCATTTCACATCATGGTAACTGCAAAGGAATTCAGTCTCTCTACATCTGCATTTTGCATTCATCAGAGCACAGAATGGTCTCTGGCTTGAAAAGTGGAGGAGAAATTTTCTCCTTGCAATTAGTTTATTTTCCTGATGGTGCAGGATGTATTGACACCCAACACAGCTCACTGAGAGGAAGACAACCAGGCTGAATAGTCCAAAGATTTACTTCAATCTCACAAAACATGTGAAATGTTGGGGAGTTAGCTGTGAACAAATAACCTGCTAGAAATCTTTAGCATTTGTGTCTTCAACTGATTGAAGCCTTGGAAGGACTTAGTGAAAATACCAATCATGCATTAGCAAAGAGAGAAAAGTTGAAATCTAGTGATCTACTTCTCTGTAGCTTCTATTTTCATGACCTTCTCCCCCATTTCAGAAGGTGGTAAAGGAGCAATTAAGAAGACTTGCACTCTTTCCTCCACTTCTTGTCCCCTCATCTCAACATAAACACATTTTCCTCTCTTCTCCACCAGGAATTTGTCACAGGAAATACACCTGCCTAAACTCTAATGAGGAAAAGAGTGATTACACTGAAAATCTGTCTGTGGCCTGCTAGCCACTACAATAGAGAACCTAGTGCAGCTGTATATTAGGCAAATGCACTTCATGAACTGAGCACTGTCTTACACAAGGCAATGCTCACCTTTCTCTCCCTTTGTTGCTCAAAAGTACAAGAAACTTCTACAATGAGCAGTACCAACTTAACAGTAAGACTGCCATTAAATTGCTTTTCAATTTAAATTGCCTGTATCTTTTATACAGCTTCTACCCTTTGATCTAGCTCATTTTGATTCAGAGAAAATAAGAGGATCTACTCACAAGTGCTTGTAGTGGGTATGCTTGCATCAATCAGTCAAGCTCAGAACAAGAGACACAAACAGCAGAGTGTGCTGGTAAAAGGTTTTACCTGAGTTGCCTCCAGTGCTCCGAACGCTGGCATGGCCAATGCTGAGCCTCTCATATTCCAGTTTCATGTTCCCAAGGTCTTCTCCTGAATGTCCCTCACTCGCAAAAGAATTGGCCTCAATGCTTGAGCCTGGAGACCGCTTGGCCTTGCGACTGAAAAGCCCACTGGCAAACCGCTTTCCTTGCTTTGCATTGGTCTGTGCCTCTTCCTTCTTTATGTCACGAATAGACTCTCTGGATTTGGATTTATTTTTCAGGTCCATGTGGAGCCGAGACAACAGTTTCTGGGGGCTCCGATTCAGCTTGTTCAGATTCTCCAGAGGTGGATCTATTTCTGGGTACACTTGCTCCAACGTGACCAAGTCATTCAGGAACTGATTTAACCGTTTCTTTGACTCACTTGTTTCCTCCTTTTCCATGTTTCCGTGATTGTCTTGCCTGTGCCTTGAAGCCCAGAGCATCATATCACCACGGGTTGCCCCTGCTACTAAACCATACTTCGGGTTAATGAACTTCCGAGCCACGGTGGAATGAAAGCCTGGCTTCCCAATTCCAAGGAGGAATGGGTTAGCAATACCCAGTTCCTTGTATAAATTAACTTCCTCTGAGATGGCATAGAGCTCACGAAACTCAATGTCAAACATCTCCACGTGCTGTCCTGTCAAGACTAGCAGGATGTTTCTGTCAATGTGGGATGAAGTCCATGTGAAGCTAAGAGGAGGAAACAGAACTGACATTAGATTTTGGGGTGCGTAATTGACCCAACCTACCTAACAAAACCTAAGACACTACAGGGGAATATGTAGCATTATGCCATTTGCTATTATATCCTTGGCCAGATGGGCCCCAATAGATACACGACACAACATTATTGTTCTTCTTTAGACATGTAGACCAGATTTGGGAGAAAAGGCCCTGAAACTCTGAAGGACAGTTTACCCTTTTAAAAAAGCTGCACTGCATCAACAAGAAGAGTCTTGGGACTGAAAACCTCACTGAAGAGAACTGAGTACAGGAACTGGTGGGGAGTCTGCAGACCCCTTCCTGACGCAGTGTGGAACTGTCTCTAGCCCTCTGAAATGGTCTGCCAGGATGGGTATGTTCCATTCTCTGAGTAGGGCTCTGTGCCACCTTCTCTGTTGTCCCACTCCAGCTTCTACAGATGCCACACAGATTACAGAAGCTGGGATAGAAGGGAGGTGACATGTGAAGAAGACTCTCAAGCAAAGTCATGACCATTCTTTAAATAAATGCCTTAACGCCTTAGGCAAGAGTAACCCACCTGTATGATCCAGTGGCCACCTTTTCACCATCCACCATCAGGAATCGGGATGCCAATGTGCCTCTGATCTTCCCTGATGGCATGTAGAACCCAACTCCTGTCACAGAGCGTATGCGGATATTCTAACAGAGAGATGAAAAGACAAAATGTCACAATAAATAGGGCAGAAAATCAGGTAATTGCCAGCTCCAAGTCTTAAGATGTCACTCACGTTATCTCACTACTTCTACCAGAAGGGCTGCAAAAGGAAAGCACAGCGCTGTAAGTCCTGTTGTCATCCCCTGCCTACACAGGTCACTCTTCTCCATCAGTTTATGGCTGTCCAAGGGGTCAGCATCATCAAAACCCTGCCTGCTGTCTTCAGCTATACTTGAGCCACTGGCAAGACAATGCTAACAGGTAAGTGCCTCTACTAATGTCCTGAATAGAACAGCAAAGAAGAATTTTTGAAGACAAGGAAGGAGAATATTTTCATAAAAATGTATGGAAGTAGTTAGAAAAAGAATACCTTTTTCCAAACCTCACATCTCACACCCTTTGGTCAGCAAACCTACAAGTAATAAAACAAAGCACTACCAGACACAGAAAAACCACAAAGTTAAGGTCAGATGATTTTCAACAACAGATGTGTGCCTGTGTATACTGTAAGGATATATTTGCACATTGGACTGAGGATTACTCTGCTCATGGGTCCTGGCTGCACAAGGCTTAACTGCCAAAGTGCCTAACATGAAACATTCCCCCTCCCCCCAAACCCAAAATCATTGAATGTCAGTATAAGTTTGGAGCAAATTATCTTGTAACTCTGACATAAAAATCTAGACCATTTTCTTCATTCCACCATCTTTTTATGTAAGGATTCCTTAAGAATGAAAAGCTAAAAGGCACTGTGAACTGGAGTCATAAATCCAGGGCTGGGAGACATACAGTCCCACGAGTAATTGCAGTTCTGATACTGTTCCCTGTGATGTTCTGGGAAAGTCAATTCACCTTTGTTTCATTCTTCCCCATCTGCAGAGCAGAAAAATCAGGAGGATTTGACTAATGCTAGCACAGCCTCAGATCCCACAAAGAGCTAAGTCCTATTACTATAAACCTCACTGACAGCTTAAATACTGATAGGTTATAGAAATCAGCATGCAGGAATGAGTGATTATAAGAATGCAGACTTCTTTCAAAAGCTGTTTTTCCTGAATATAACTCCTACCTTTTGAATCCGCTCCTATTCCCCCCACTAGAATGCAGCAGTGGAAATACAAATTCTGACTAACAGTAACTGATGATAGTACTGATTGCATTCAGCTGCTGCTTGATCTGTCTGGAGTCCTGTGTGGGCATTAGCTAATTAATGCTGCCAACACTGCTGAAAGTATTATTACCCTGTTTTAAAGATGAGGAGCCTAAGACAGAAAAAGATGAAGTGGCTTGCCCAAGGCCTAGCAGTGAGTCATATGCATGGGATGCTGAAGGCAGGTTGGGTAGAGCACAGGAGAAAGGGTGTCCTTTCCAGTAGTTAAAATAACATTTGAATTTGACTGGCTGATCACCTGAAATAACTTTTTTTCCTTGCTGGTTAGCTGGATGTGGGATTTGTCAAATCATGTTATACTGACTGCACAAGACAAGAAGTCAGTCAACAGCTCTGATGTGATTATGTACTCCTGTGAATAAAGAAGTATCAGCCTGTGTGAGCAGAAAGTTTCCCAGCATATAACAAGTGTGGATCTTACCGTGTTTGTCTGTTCTATCACCTTCTTTTGGTGGAAAGAAAGCACACTTGAAATTCTGCAGTAACTGAGCTGTATGCAACACTTAGAAAGGCGCGGAGGGGATAGAATGGAACAGCTGAGTACATAAACCTCCTCGAATAAAATAGGTACAGGAGTGCATTAATACATCTTGAAATGCAGGAAACAAGCACAAAGTCATATAAACATCAAGTCACTTAGCAGGTTATTTGTATAATATTTTCTGCCTTGAAGGATCTTGGAACATTTGTAGACTGCTAAGTCAAGCTGTACGGAGGAAAAACAAGCCTGGGTTCACATACCAAAGACTAGAGAATAATCAAAGAGGAAAGACAAATATAAACGAGGTGAGATTGAAGGCATTTTCAGAGGGCACTAGAGTTACAGTAATAACAAATATTTTGAGTAGAAGACCAGTTCGCTCACCAGATAGAAGTGACACCTCCAGATCTGTATCATTGCAGAAGCCTGCTTAAGGTTTGTTTTATCATATCCTGGCTTATGGGAGATGCAGCCTGCATTAAATTTCCGTATTTCCTTTCCACAGACTTGCACCACTCCTCATCACAAGCAGTGACTAACATCTCCCTGGCTACAACCTAGTATTACTGGTAACAGTCAAGCCTGACAGAGTGTCCTAACACAAATAGTAAGGAATTGGTCTTCCCTGCTTTGTGACTTAAGCCTCACACTGAATCCACAGAAAGCTAAATTACACCCAATTTACAAAGTCAGTAATGCTGTGGCTGACTTGACAGACCTAGGCTGTAGTGCTTACAAACTGGGGCTGAGTTGGGGGTACACACAAGACTGACCCTAAAGGGAGGTGTAACTACTTCAACCAGAGAATCCTGTGTGTACCTCCCCTCTTAGAACTGGGAAATCCTCTGTTTGCCCTGGACAGTTTTGAAAAAGGCATGGTTATTGACAAAATAGTGCAACTTGCAAGTATTCAGGTAGAACAGGACAGAACGCAGCTAGCTGGGACGTGGCCTGCCGAGATCATTACTGAGTATTATCTGTGTCTTTACAAAAAGAAAGCCTTGCAAGCTCCCATTCTCAGAAGGTCACAGAAAGTCTAGAAGAATACTCTAGACCATTAAAAATGCTAGCAGACCATTAAAAAAACAACAGCACTGCTTCACATCACATTCCGCTCCTCCCTCATCTCAGGTAGGAATCAATGATGAAAAACATAAAATACTGAAATGAAATTCCAAAAGTTTCTTAGGCAGAAGCTTTTTAGACTTTCTGAAGTGAAAGGAGAAACTCCTTACATGTTGGGAGAATGAATGTAAAAATTAATGTGAAGGTGAACTTCCTGCAGATAAGTCATTCCCTGGGCTTGCTTGGAACTCTAGAATTCTCTGCCTTTGGGGAGGAGTGTCTGTTGCTGTGGTCAGGGTTAACAGAAACATGAGGACAAAAAACACTTATCTAAAAATTGGTGGGAACATTCACCCTCAGGTCCTGAAAAAAGAGGAATTTCTGAGGGGCTGTGAATTTTGTGTCTATGAGAACTCTGATTCACTGCGATCTCCGAAGAACACTCTTGTGTCAAACATAACAGAAGTCTGACAAACCATGTCCTGTAGGCTCAGGAAGCCATATGACTCACACACACAAGACAGGCTCTTATGAACAACCCATGAACGTTCTGATGATTGAATTCAAATACATTTCTAGTGAACTCTGGCCTTCAGACAAAAATTGAGGTTTTCTCATTTCATGCTTGGAGTTGGTTAAGGACTTCTACTCTTTGCAGGGTGAGGTACTGTCTTCCTACAGCAGTTTCCCTCCCATGAGACTGCCAGCAGATCATGATACCTTGCCATCTCTACAAAAATAATACAATAGCCAGGAATTTCGTGAAAATGTCCATCGCTGTACATAGACAAAGGGCAAAATCCAGTGTTAACAGTAAATCTCCCTGTATTAGGACTTTTGAAGTATTCACTTGCGTTGAACGAACTAGGCAATGGGACAAAAAGGGCAGCAAACACAGAACAAAATGAGTATCTGGTGGTGACAGAAGACAGAACAAACGTCGTGACCTTGCAGTTCATGGTAGTGCATCATTTCTCTCCCCCTGGGATCAGAACTTGCCTCTAAACCTTAGAGTTATATCTCACGTGGCTGCTACTTCCTGAGAAAAAAAGCCATCCTCTGTACCTTGTACAAGCATTCCAAAGGAAAGGTGGGCAGAAGAGCAGGAAAGGAGAGTATGCAATTCCTTTGCTGGCAAACTATGTCTGGTGAAAACTGGTGAAAATCTTCTAGAATAAAGCAAAATGGTCATTCAAAAAGGAAATAACATTTTCCCTGTTGCTAAAAATCTGTTGAAGAAACTCATACATCAAAGCAGATGTCAGGAGAAAGACCTGTAGATAAGAAATGGGTGAAAATGATAGAACTTACTCAGCAATTTCAGTATCCCCTGTGATCAAACAATGTGGGACAAAATGATTCTACCTGAACAAGAAACGAGGCCCAGCTTGCTTTCTTGCTTTAAATCTGGATCTTCAACCCTTGGCACATTACATCGACGAGGAAGGGCTGGGGGGAGTTCTCAAGGGGAAACCCTAACCTTGCTGGAGCTTCCTTGGGTATCCAAAGCCTGTTGCCAGGAAAATCCCTATATGTGGTTTCTGCCACACTGACCCAAGCAGCAGCAGCACAGGCACATCCAAGGCAGTTGTGGGTGGGATACTAAGAGAACATCTTCCTTGAGAGGCAAATTACTTGTTTCCCCATTCCATGAAGAATCTCCCTGGTCATTCCATAGAACCATATACAGGAATTAACTGCATTGACCTTAGCAAGACTAACAAAAACCTAAGCCATACTGGAAAAGAAAGATAACAACCTTCAGGGGAATTTAAGATCCAGTATGAGATACCTGGGAAAAGAGGGGAAAAATTTGGAGGCCAGCAATATGTGGGCTGAAGCTCTGCAGAATAGTGAACAACTAGGTCAAAAGATGTTAAAAATTTCTTCTCAGTGGACTTCCTTCAACTCAGCTTGTACTGTTTTTAGCTGAAGAAGTCTAAAGAAAAACATAGCATGGGCTGCGATGAAAGAAGGGAATCACAGAAGGGACATAGAAAAGTTTTTTCCTTCTTTTGACTGCATCAGCCCAAACTGCACCTCCTTGTAGAGAGCCATGCAACTAGACTGCTGGAGGACCAAGGCACTGCTGTAGCACATCACTGCGATCACTGGTTTAGGAGTGCCAAGTCTGTGTAGATGCCTGTGGAGAAGGGTAAGAGGAAGAGCAGAGCAGAAGGGGACCACTTACTGTTTAGAGACAGAATAGACAGACTGAAAGGAACTGACCTTTCCAATAGCAACCCAACTCTTTCTAAAATACCAGGACATCTTTTAATTTATTCTGTCCAGAAGTTAAAATATTGTAGTACTGATGACATCATTCCTGTACATGATGACACAGTGAGGAAAGTACTGGGAAACTGGCACCAGAGCAAATGGAACTACTGCAGTGATTTCAGAGTTATATACCAGAGAGACACAAGCCTAGGACACACAATACCACTGGCACTTGAAACACATCTGTTATAATGAGATCTGTGTCTTGCTTTCAAAGACACCAGAGGGAAGGAACTCCCACCACTGTTTTGGAGAAAGATGAGAAAACTTCTCAGTTGGATGCCTTTTTTTATGAAACTCAGAGCAGAGTGGTAGTTCACAGCACTGAGAGCACTCTTCAGATATATGCAAGTAATTTTCATCCAGATTTAAGACAGTTCTCCTAAAATGATTAATATGTGACTAAAGTCTTCAGAGCTTCTTGAGTTTTGGTTGTGTTTTGGGGTTTTTTTTAACTACTAATTGAGTGTTTATGGAAAATACACCTTTCCTCGAGGCAAAAAGCACTTTTTCCCCCGCTGCTGCTCAGAACAGTTGGATCACAAAGAGGCGTGAGTCTGGCATCCCATAGGTTGTTTCCAACCTAGCAACTACTTTCAGTATTCAGAACAAGTCTGTAGGAGCAACAGTGACTAAAAAGATGGGGGGGAAGGAAGGAATACAATACTAACAAGAAACACACAAAGGATTTCAGTCTGTACGTAATGGAGTGAGATCCCTCTGAGGCTGCTTCTGCCAACCAAGCTAGACTGACTACTCTGCTGTGCTGCATGCACTGTATGAAGGCACACTCCGGTATGGGACTGGGCAGCAGCTGTGGCCCTCAATCCCTTAAATTCTTCTGCAGAGAAGGACTACAAACTCATTCACTCCTGTATGATCACTGCTGCATAGGACAGTCTTGATTTCACAGAGTATATGTGTCCTGTAAGAGGGTTCTATGCAAACAACTCAAAGAGCTACTTGAGACTCCAGTTTGAATCCTCACACAGAAGACTTACAAGAATTTTCTCTGATAATTTTCTCCCCAAACAGGAATGTTTAGGTCACAAGAGCCAAGAAACGACACAGATCCCTGTCTTGGGTGAAAGGCAAAAAAATCCAAACCTTTCCTTTTTCTTTCCTTCTGTATAATCAAGCCACTCTGTTATCCCTCTGTGTTCCATCAACCCTCTCTAAGTGCTGTGGTATGACTTGTAGGGAGGAAGAGATGTGCTTACTGGTCCAAGCAAGTTCCAAGATTCATTACAACTGTGAAAGGCCATTGACCTGCAGGAGATAATGGTTCAGTACTGAGTATCTTACCCGGATCTGCAAGTCACTGAGGTCAAGGCATCTGCACATTTCCAGGAAGAGCTTCACACCCTCCTCATCTAGGATTATATAGACTGGGATCCAGCGCTTATATGCTGCATCAACAATATCACGGAAGATGTCCCGGTCCGTAAATACATCCATGACCACTGCAATAATCTGGAAACAAGAAGATGGTAGACAGGCAACTGAATAAATACTACAAACTGGAAGGAAGGCCCATCCCACTGGTGCAAAACAAAGAAGAGCACTAATACCAGATAACGGAGGAGAAGCCTATAGGGAGACAAAAGTGCAGGGATGTACATGCCCAAGCGCTACCAATAATTGTAATTTTCTGGGTTAGCTGCTGCACTTTGGAAGCAACTTAGTAAATGTCTATGAGAGTTCTCCTTCTTCCAGGTGAAAATGACTTCTTTTAGCAGCCTGAAGAATGCCAAAGCCAAATGCCTAGTTTTTCCTCTATACTGAGAAACTTTCACTGTCTCTGTAAAGATTCACTTAAATGAAGAAGAACACTGAAAACAGATTGAAAAAAAAAGACTGAAAACACAACTTTAACTTAAGCTGAAGGTGTCTAATGGAAGAATGAATGTGCAGAGGAATCAGGGCCTGCATCCTCAGCCGTGATGCATAGTGTAGACAACAAGAATTCTGTTTTCCTTTTTTTTCACAAATCCCTGTGAAAAGTCTGCTCTCAGGGCTGGATTCCCAAGAAATTATTTATAGAGCTCAAACATAAACACCTCCTATTTCTCAGGAAGGGACTGGAGTGTATTTAAGATTCGGAGGCAAAATGATCATTCCCTCTCTTCCCATGTACTGTTTTTCTGGTATAAAACTAATCCTTCTTTCCAGGCATAGATTTTTACATAAAAACAAAAGGTTTCACTGACGTGAGAGACAAGCCTGAACATTTATAGGATGAGTAACGACAAAACCAAGAAGGTTATGGGTAACTGTAATGCTGATCTTACAGAAAGGGAGAGAAAGACAAAACATGTATCTTTTAGACCATTAGAAATACCAATTAATTTTTCTGCCTGAGTTATTCCTCCCAACATTTTAAAGGTTATCAGTGAAGGAAACCACTGTTTTTCTAGTTCCTCTGCATAACATCAGCATGCCAGGTCAGAGCTGACCATGCTGACAGTATGCTGGGAATAGAGTTGTCTAAATTTTAATTTCCCTGGTGCTGGGGATCACAGTAATAAGCCCATCTGGGCTGGGGATGGCATATACAGGTGTGAATGGAGCAAAACACTGAATCACACAGTAGGATTTTCTTCACTTGATGCCTGGAAGAGGTGCAGCTCTCTTGCAGGAGCCCCCTAAGGAAGTGGGAATAATTCTCCCCAGAGACCTCTTTCCTGTGAAAAATGCCCTTGAACAAATGGCTTTTGGGAAGGCGATGCCACAGAAAACATCCCCCACTGCATCTGCCGAATCTCTGCTGAGTCTCTGCTTGTACGGCAAACAACAACCAACACGTCTGCTCTGTCAGGCTCCTTCTGTCAACAGTGCTTACACCAGCTTCCCTTTGTTAGAGGAAGAAAAAAGAGCTGACATTGTATTTATGATCATCATTAACAGGTAAGTTCCTGATACAGGTGAACTGTGCTGGAGCTACATCATACCAAGTCCCACAGTAACTTCTACTAGGCAGGATTTCAGGTCCTGCCTTGGTTCTCCCTTCCCAGCAGGATGCAGGGAATGTTACCAGAACCTCTGAAAATTAAAATACAGTGAATTTGTGCCATTTTGTTTCTGAACAACTCCATATACAGACAAATCATAACTAAAGGCGTGAACAGTTTATGCATTAACTCAGGCCTGTTACGCTCCCTCTCCCCCTGCACACAATGGTATGGATCAGCTATTTAGGAGAAAGGATGCCAAATAATATTCTTTTGGAGTAAGAACATCCACATAGGGAATAAATAGCAGAAACACAAACTTCTTTTCTCTCCATCCCCTCCATTTGTAATGAGAGTAATGACTGCAGAAATTACACCCCATCCTGGACAAACCATTAATTGTCAGTACTGGCTTTGCAATGTGAAGGGATGGTTCCCTCCAGGCTGTGGGGCCCTGGGTCAGTTCAGGCTTCTTTCCAAGACTGGGGACCATTGAGAACAGCAGCCAAAACTTCCCATGGGCAACGCCTGTTGTGTTTGCCATTTCAAACCCCTGTCACAGCTGGTGATCTGTCAAGATCACCTAGGAGCGTTCTCAAGCACAGCAAGTCAGAGCATGAGTGTCTGCCCCTGCAAGAGGTTTTCCCCATCTCTCTTCCTATCCTATGGATAATAAACTTATCTGTAGGGCCCATAGGTGTGCCTAGCTCTTCATAGGAATCTTAAGATTGGCAAGTTAATGCTTGCTAATCTCATTGCAGCAAGGTAGCTTAATTAACATATGTTTGTAAAATACTGATGATAAGCCACCCACAGACATGTGCCACATATTATCAGTATCTGTTTAGACCCCCCTCACAAAAAACAAATCCAACAAACCCCCTCTCTCATTGGCTGATTAAAAAGCTGCTACCTATAGATTTTTTTTTGCCAGGGCCAGCTCAGCTGAACACAATAAGCATAGTTATCTATGAAAAGGACCATTAAACACTCAAATGCCTGTTAAACATGAAACCGGCTTCGGGCTGGGAGGGGCACAGTTTGTCCAGTCAGTGAAAAAATAAAAATCTACAAAGGAATTAATTATTTCTAGGTGCCAGGCACAGCTATTCAAAGAAACAAACTTTCCCAGTTCTTGAACAGTCTGTAGAAGCCTTTGAGGCAGAGCAAAGAGGAGGTGAAGTTGTACTATATTGGAGTGTAAGGATTTTACAGCTTCTGTCATCTAAGTGACTGATCACACCAGTCACTAGCAGAATTACAGGGTGTGCACAATTTCTTAGAGCAGGGAGCTGAGAAGATCACCCACCAGATTAATGCCTCTCTGGAAAGTTTTCGGTGTTTCCCGGCAGATTCGGTTTGAACAAGTCTGCAAAAGTTGTGCATATAGAGTGTGCTGGCAGAGGGGAACAGGTGGAGGAGGAAATGACTGCTGAATTATAAAGCAGAAAAAACCAGAAAGCTGCAAAACTAAGAGCAGGAATGAAGTTTCTTACACTGTTCTCCCCTTTACCCAAGGGGTGTGTCAGCTCTGACGGGGATCTTTTCCTGGGTGGTCGTCCCCGGGAACTTCACCCACATCCGGGATGGGTGACGAAAAACCTCGTGATTGCCCTCACCTGTTCAAAGCCAGCTCTTGTAGCATCATGGCTGGTTTGCTTCCTTGCCAGAGGTGCCCCGTCACCACCAGCAGTCATCTCCAGGGAAAGATAAATGGGAGGAGCAGCCGCATATTGTCTGCACTTTGGCTACTTGCGGTTCTGGCTGGACGGTGTTGAGACCACAGAAAATAAACCCAAAAAGCACCATCCCATAAACGAACACGCTGCCCTGTCTTTAACTAGGGATACCTGCACACACCAGGTAGGGGTGGCTGTAACAGCATCATGACCTGTCTTCCTCTAAACCCGGGAATGAGGCCGGGACAGGACAACGCGAACCCCCAGGTACAGAACCCCCACTGAGGGCAGGTGGAGGGGGTGTGCAGAGGTTTAACCCCATCACAGGCATCAACTTTGGCAAAGCGTAAACCTGGCAACAAGGCGCAGGGAAAGCCCTGCCTGGTGGACGCCGACCACTGCATGGCCAGCGCTCCTGCTTTGGAGCGAGGGCAGCCGGGCCGCGGGGCTCTCACCCGCCTTCCACCCCGTGGCCCGAGCCAGTCCCTCGGCCCGGTGAGGACGGGCAGGGCAGGCCCGTCGAGGGCCGGGCCGTACCTTCTGCGCCTGCTGGATCATCTCCCGCACCACCTCCTTCAGGTGCGGCGCGCTCTCCTCCTTGCGCGGGTGCGTGAAGAGCGACACCCGGCTGATGCCGCGGTAGAAGGTCTTGTCCGTCCAGCCCAAGTCCAGCGGGGGCACCTCGGTGTCCGAGCACTCGGGCCAGTAGGCCAGCGAGAGGGTCTCGCCGCCGGGCCCCCGCGCCACCTTGCCGCCCTCCCGGGGGTCGTCGTAGCCCCGCCAGCCGCCCCGCAGGTCCTGCAGCTCCCGGCCGGAGAGGAAATCGCGGAGCTGCTCCTTCCTCAACGCCTCCCGGTACGCGGCCTCGCCGCGGGTCACCAGCGCCTCCAGGGCTCGGCGCTGCTCCTCGCTGTAGTAGAAGCGGGCCTGGGCCTCTGTCACCTTCTCGTTGACGTGCAGCTCGTCCAGCAGGAGCACCTGGGACTCCGCCATGCCGCCGGCAGCCCCAGCGCAGCGCCGGCCGGCAGCGAGGGCAGGAGGCTGCGGCAGGAGGGCGAGGCACGGCCGGGACCGCCTCACCTGGCCTGCCCGAGCCCGCCCCGACGGGTGGGGCGGCCGCTCCCCCGGGCCCGGGACACGGCTGTCACCGCCGCCCTGCCCCTCTGCCAGACCCCTGCGTGACCCCCAGGAACGGGGCACGAGTTGCGGGGAGAACAGTTTCTGCGAAAAGGACAACAACCTGACCTAGGAGATGCAGGATGCGATGTAAGATAAAGGGAAGAGCCTGGTTATGTGGCGGCCCAAACCAGCTTCCAGGGATGTGGGTTAGAAATCTCGAACTAACTTGTCAAATTGTATCCTAGGAGTGAAGTTAGTGCATTGAAATGGGAAAACAGCACCTCCGAGGGAAGACCCTCACCCACTGACACATGAATTTGGAATACCCTGTGCCTTTAAGCTGAGGTGGGGAAAGAGAAGGCAGTGGTAGCTGAGCCAGGTGGTGATGTACATTCATTATGCAAATGTTGCCTGAATAGGATTGTATAAATATGCTTGCATATGTATACATTGTGTATGTGTGTATAAATACGCTTCCTAGCTTTGTGGATTTACCACTTTGCACCCATCTCTGCGCAGACATGAAATAAAATCGAGTATCTCAACTGTGTGGATCAGCTTCCCCACTGGCTGAAAGAACCCAGATTTGGGACAACACCCTGGCATGGCTGACACCAGTGTCCCAACTGCAGTGCTGGGAGGAGAACCAGGCCTGGGCACTGGGTGTATTTTGGGGTTAAAATGCAAAAGTCTGTTTAAGACTTTTTGCCCCCCTTTTCAGACTTGACAGCCAACTGAGGAGCGCTCATGATGAAGAGGAGGACAGCTTGGGCCAGGGAGGTGGGCAGAGCACCATGGTGGCCACAGGGAGTGGCCTGTTGGCTGCAGTGAGCTGATAGCCAGTCCTCTCTGAATCCTCTGGCAGCTCAGCGACTCCAGAAAAGCAGGCGGGGTGGGTACCCAGCTTACAGAGGGGAAGATGACAGAGTGATGTGCCACAGGCCACCCAGCAGGCTGGTGTCAGAGCTGGGAGTAAAACAGCCCTGCTTCCAATCTCTGGCTTGTGGTTATGAATAAATACCCACACCCATCCCACGGGAGAGACTGGGGGCTGTAATGTTAAATTGATTTTTTTCGAGGTGTGTGATCTTTGCTAGGGGCCCTAATCAAGATTCTGATCCCAGTGTGGATTGCATACACAAAGGATAAAAAGCAATGCTTCCCCACTGCAACCCAGGGACAGAGCTGGCAGGGAATGAGCAGGGAAACAAGGATAAAGTCAAAGACAGTGGTGAAATACAAACATTCGGAGGCATTTGCAGTGCTTTACATCTGTGATTAGCCCTAAGTGCTCACATGCAGAAAAAGCTATAGGGGATAGAGCTTCTGATGCTGCTCTTTGTTTCCTCTCTCTAAGAAATCACCTGCCCTCAGTGTGAGTTAATTTAAATTAATAAGGATCAGGTAAGCCACCACTGCTCATCCTGTGCTGTTCCTCACCTTTAGGTAAAAGATACTTTTAGTATTCCAGACTGTCTTCAACAGCTTTTCCTAGCATGAAATTAACTTAAAGTTTGAAATTACACTTTGCAAAGGTCTACTCCTCTGCCTATCAAGTATCCTTTAAAAATTAATTGCCATGTAAGTTCTTTTAGCCTTATTTCTAATGGAAATGAGACTTACATGGTCATGGTGTCTGTGCCTGTCTGTCCATGTCTCTAATAAACATTTGAGCCCACTATCTGATTTCAAACAAGTTTGGCAGAAGTGTAATTACATCCCTAGAGATTTTGTGAAAAATAACAGGCCTGATAGTAAAAAGAGACTTTATCACAGTCCCCAACAGTGAAAGTTACAATGTGGGTTCATGCCTTATTAGATTTCAGATATTCCATAAAATTGAGAATGCTAATAAGTGCCTGATCTGTAGGAAGAGCTTCAAATTAATTTTTTGCCATCTTAGACACCATGGTCAATCAACCACAATATACAAATATACAGGAGATGTGACTTTCGCAGTTCCAATGCTCACTACATTACTTGTTGGTTACATTTTTTTTCTGTACCAGAGGCTGCCATCAGCTGTGCTATTTCACATGGGGCTAAATAAAATCTCTTTAATCCTGGGTGCTCTGTTCATTTGTAGCTGCACAATGTAGTCTTTTGTGTTCGCCTAAGGCTCCCACATGAAAGCAACAGTAGATTCACAAATATATATATAGTTTTGTATTTAAAAGCAAGCAAGTATTTCCCACATCCAAGTAAAGGCAGTAGAGATTATTTTCACTTTGTTGTGATGAAATGTTTAGCCCCCACCTCTCACACTTAAAAGACAAAATGTTGTCTGTGTGTTGATATGATAAATTGGGGCAAGGAGCTTTGCAGAAGCTGAGAGAGCCCTCTTTCCAAAGCAAACACATGTCCCATCTCATTTTCCTTCCCCATTCTCACGTCAGTACATTCCAACCAAGTCTTTTCCTGATCTGGAGTTTTTATAAGGTCGGATGATTCAGTTCCTTTTGATTTCCCCCGATCATCCAGCTGACAGCCTCGCCTCAGAGGAGCAAAAAGGGCTGTGCAAACGAACTTCCCTCTCTGCCGCAGAGCCAATCCAACCCTTCAGGAATGGAGAAGAAGAAACTCGGCAGGCAGGGTTGGGGAAAGACTTGCACCTGGCCCTGCCCCTCTGGGATCAAGGAGTGAATTCCAGTTTCCAGTCTAAAAGAGAGTCATTATTGTTTGGGCTCAGGTTTTCCTCTCTGCCCTTAGCACTGGCTCAAGAGAAACAAGGGAATTTGAATTTTGATTTTGAATTGTGCTGAGGCAGCTGCAAATCCACACAGAACTATGCTATCTGCCACTGGATTTGTTTTGTTCCCCGGGATTACTTGCTGGAGGGGCTGCTTGTGCATAGGCAGGGCTGGGTCTCTTTACTTTTCACCTCTTTTTGGGTGTCGTTGCAAGCCAAGTCCTGGTTAAGGCCTTGCTTTCTTTCCTGGTCTGGTTCCAGAATGTTTTCCAAAGGATGTAAACTAACCTATCAGGAAATATTACCTCTTGTTGTAACCCTCCCCCAACCCTATTACAGTGTTTTAAATCTGTCTTCAAACACCTCCCATGTATAATCTGGCTATTTGGGCCTAATTGCTTAGCTTTCCTTTGCGAGGTAATGCAGGCTGTGTATTAGATAAAGATATGACACCTTATATTTAGCATTAATTGTGACTGCACTTGTCCTGAGCACACATCTCTCTTGCCAGTCCTTCCTATGTAATTTCAGTCCCTAAATAGCCCACTTCATGATACATTCTTTGATAAATTTCCCAGCAGTTTTTCTCGTGTGGCATAAACTTCTACAAGCTCTTGTTATAAACCTTTGAGTGCTCAGCTCTTTGGGAATAAAAGCCTGATGCTTTCCCCCTCACTATATCTTATTTTGCTGAAGAACAGTTACCATCTACATGCAAAATAGGAGTAAAAAGAGGGGCAGATATTAAAATAAGTACCATTTTGTGATACAGTGTTCAAGAGCTGTAGAGTAGAAGTATTTTAGTGAGGAGCAGTATCCTTCAAAACAAAACAATATGATTTACCAAAATGTCTCCGATTCAACAATACCAATTTTTGGGTTGTTTTTTTGTTTTGATTTGATTTGTTGTTTGGGTGTTTTTTCCCTTCATAAAAGGCAGCAACTGCTTAAAAATTAGTTGTGCAAAGACAACTAATTGTTTATGTGATGGAGGATACAAGAGAGTGTTTTCCATGTCTCACTGTGTCAGCTGCAGGTTAGTCTGAGATGACGGGGCTTTGCTGTCCCGAAATAGAAGAGTAAATAAATAGGCACTTGTGCCATGGTTGTTATTAAACATTACACTCCTTCCCTGTGCCGGCTGGCACCACAGCAAGACTCACAAAGACTTGGTGGAAATTGCACCTTCTTGACTCTCTTCTCTGGATCAGCATCCAGGAGTTCGTGGGGAGACTGCTACGTGCACAGCGAGCCGTGCTCCACTTGTCCCAAGTCTGAAATCCCATTTGCAAGGGCTGCCAAGCCAGCACAGGAATGGGTGCATTAGTCATGTCCAAGTACTTGCAGAGCAAAAAATCCCGAAAGAAGGTGATTTCAGAGTGGAGAGGAAGAGGCTCCTGCCTTCCCCATTCACCCTCCAGCGACCACAGAGCTGCAGGCGGTGGCAGGCAGGTGTGTCACTTCTGCAGCAGCAGTGACAGACTGCAATCCGGAGGATGAAGAAATGCTTTCAGAAGCTTCCTTTCTGTCACATTACACCGCCTCAGGGAGAAAACCTAGCTGCTGAACTGGAGAATTGCCGCAAATGAGTCAAGTGCTTCTGGCCTCCCACTCACATGTTTCCATGCGAGAGTAAATAGGTAAGAGAGTCCTCTGAAGAGAGCAGAAAGGAACAACTGTGTTCACAGGCTCATGTTTTGCATCGAGGTATTTGCTGACTGAGCACGCACAGAAAGACCTTTAGCTGTTTTCCCTGTCTGCTCTTCTCCACAGGGTAGCACTTTTAGGCAGTTTCCTGTAAGAAATACTGCTGACCCTGGTCTCTTGCTCTTTCAACACCCATACGGGCAGGGACTCAAACTGGTTGCAATTCAGCTGAGCTACCCTGAGGGGCTGTGGCCAAGTCATCTGCTGTGTCTCTGTTCCCATTCTCTAAAATGAGGAAAATACTACTCTACTTCACAGGGCTGGTATAGAGAAGAGCTTAGAAAATGAAACCCCAAACCAATGTCACCTGCATTCACTTCGGTTTCTCCTGCAGGGGCTGGGGGGAAGAAATTAAGAAAGACAGCTGTAGAGTCCCTTTACAGATGAGCCAAATCCTGGATGGAAGCTCTGGCTAAAGAAAATAGCGAGGAATCAGTAATGCAGCCTCTGAATAGGATGCTTAATTGCAGCTATGATTTTGTAGCACTCAAATCACGGTGTGCTTTATAGACAAAGGAACACCAGGACTGGGGACACTGAAAAATTAAGACAGCAACAAGTCTGCAGCATCGTGCACTTATTTGTGTACTGGCCTCCGTCAGTGTGCATTGCTATCAGCTGTCTGCGGAAGAAAATGCTCAGGTGAGAGCTAACAGGAAGAGTGGAGCACACAAGGAAGTCTGGAGTGGGTGTCCCAGGCAGACACTGGTTGGAGGAGCAGCAGACTGGAAGGAAGTGATTAATGAGACTATCCAGATATTGTGGAGCAGACCTCCAGCCCGTGTAGCAAGAGCAAGTGAGAGATGAAGTTATGTGCTGATGACAAGACATGCCAAAGTTATGGCAAAGTTATAACCAAAGTGGTGGGTAAGAGGGAGTCAGTGGAGGGGATGCAAGAGAGACATGAAATGTTCGAGAGTGAACAAATTTATTTGAAAAGCTGCATATTCAGTGGAAGAAAGGAAAGCAGTTGGAAGCAGAGAAAAGGTTCTGGTATATACAAAGTTTTAGGCATCCTGGAGGATGGCTAAAAAAAGCCATGGCAGAATAGGAAACTGTTTTTCATAAGAAGAAGGAAAAAATATAATTGTGAGGCTTGACTAGGGAGGAGAGAAGTTACAAGCTGGCCCTAAAAATACAAAAATGAATAGCTAGGAAGCAGTTTGGCCCCCCCAGTAAATGCATAACTGTGTGAAAGGAGTGGCATAGGAAGGAAAAAGGGAAGCCTCTGAGCAGAGATGCAGGAGACTGAAGCATAGGCTTAGAGCTGGAGATGGAACAAATTGATCTGTGATTAATGAACATAAAGAAAGATACAGCTAGATTTTAAGATGTGGTAGAAGTGTGTTGATTTGGTTTTGAAGATGCCCTTTACTGATCTGCATACATGGGACTTGGATGTGTATTTAGCTTAAAAACATCCAAAAAAGCAATGTAAAGGAGAAATCAGCTGCTCATGACCTTATCAGGAGCACTACTGGCTCCAGAAAATCCCTTTCACTTGCCAGTGGTTCTGTCCAGCAGTGACACAGTGCAGGCGGATCGAGTGGGTGCAAGTGGCTCCCGTGAGTCAGAGAAAGCAAATAAAAGGAGCCAACCAAACTTCCCTCTGGAAAGGCCATTTCCAGACAGACATGTTGGAGGTTTTAAAGTTTGATTTTTTTTCTCTCTCTCTTTTTTTTTTTTTGCATTATAAATGCTGAACTAAGGTCACAGAAAAAGAACCAGGCGACATTCCTTGTCTCTGTTTCAGCTGCTCTTTGTGCAGCCAAACTACCATGTGGCTTGACTGAGACAGCAGAATTTGTCCCAGGCCGTAGCATCCCTCTAAGCAGGGGCACACCCTGGGCACCCCAAAGCCACACACGGAGAAACCAGCAGAGCACCTTTGTTTTGATGCTGGAAACATTACTGCTTGGACTTCAGTAGGGAAGAACTTCTCAGCTGACTGACCAGAGGCATGATGATAGCTCTGGTCCTAATGTCACAGGAACAGTGACCTGGACAATCCCTCCCTGGGTCTATGGACACCTGAATTCAGGCTTAGAATATCATAATTTCGAATCAGCATTGGCAACAAGATCTGGTTTTGAATTCTTCCAAAAGCAAAACCCAAATGCATAATGCATTCATGTTCCTCCAGTGCCTGTTTTTAGATCCATTTCTTTTGCAACTCAATTAATCAAGATTTTGCTGCTCATTTTAAAATAAATGGCATTTCTCTTAGGAAGGTTTATAGCTTTCAGTCTTAGAGGTTTAAAAATAATCAGACGGATTCTGAGCTAATCCAGATTCATAAACCATTTTCATCTGTTAATACCTGAACACTTTGATCATCATATTTAAGAGTTGGTTTTTTTTTTTCGGCAGAGGGGTATTTGTCAGGCAAATTGTCCCCCAGTACTCTTTATTTTGAGGTAGTGGCAGGTTACTGTGCTGCACCCTCATGAAAAGCACATAGGAGGAAAGGAGGGGGAGGAGAAGCTGCAGCAGAAATAAGCTGTAGCTCTGAGTTTATCCATATTCCTTTTCCCCCTTCTCCTGATGATGAAGAATTCTTATCTCTCCCCTTGTGTTTTGCTTATCCTACTCACCTACTGTTTTCTATTTGCCCTGTCATACTTAGGTGGGATCTTTTAAAATTCTTCCCTTGAGAGTGACCTTGGGCATTTTTCCTTTTACTCTTCCAGCATGGCTGGCTCAGGAACAGGTTTCTGCTTGCCAGACCCCCACACCTTCTTCCTACCCTCCTGTATTTATATTCTTCTACTGAAGAAGCAGCTGCATCCCCTGGGGAAGAGTGCAGCCTGTGGCAGATCCCCATCCCTACCTGAGCATCTCTGCTCTGACAAGCAGAATGAGAGTCCAGTCTTCATGGCTCTAATTCCACTTAGTTGAGGCTGTCAATTAGTAGAGGAAGCAATGATTGGATTTATTTTTTTCCCCTCATGCTGACAATTGACCTAAGTCACAGTAAATGCTATTAGACAGCAGATGATCTTGCAAATAGTGGCTTGGCATTTTGCATATTTCATGAGCGTTTAATTTATCCCTAGTCTTCCTGGAAGTTGCATATATGATATAGTGGGGTCACTTCATGAGCTCAGGTGAGGTAATTACCTTGTGATCCTCTTTCAACACTTCAGAGCAATGCGAAAAGCAAATCACAGCTCAGATATCACTCATGCCGGTGCTCAGGGTAGCACTGTGACAAGCCATGTGTGGGATTTACTGGTGGCCTTGGTCACCAGGTAGCACAGCAGCTTTCCAGCTTCTGAAGGCCATTAACTGCAGCAAGGCTCTTTTGAGCTTGGGGATAAATCTACCCTGGCAGCCCCTACAACGTCCCAGCCTCTGTCCACCAACCCCAGGAAGCTAGGGCTGGCACCCAACACTATGGAATGAGAAGCTCCACGTGTAAGTCCCAGCAGGGGAGGCTTGGTAGCCTGACACTTAGGATGAGAAACATCCTGCTCTGGGTGTCCAGGACATGCTGCTCTCCACTGCTGTGGAACTACACAGCAGTGCTGGGGAATTAATTCACTCATCTGGATTGGGTTGTTTGTCAGCAGCACTAGGTAACCTACTTCTGTGAACGCTGCCTTGGCAAATTAGTTAGATCAGGGTGATTCCTTGCCTTCATCTCCTCACGAGCCTGCCATTCCCTTTTGTTCTGAGCTCATCTGTGTTTGGCCAGTAAACACATAGTGACCTTTAGAACTAGGAGCTTTTACAGTTTGCATAACACTGCAGATACATACGCCATGATAATAAATAAGTTAGAGCAATTATTGAATAAATCCTTGCCCCAAAGAAATACCCAGATGCAAAGGGTGGAGCATGCTGCCAGACATAAAGTATGGCTCAACCAGAGAAGCCATACTTTATTTTTGGCTGCAAACACCCAGGTTTTTCAAGAGGAGGGAAGAAAACCTAGCCAACATGAGCAGGCTCCAAGAGCAAGCTGAGGGAAGTCAGAAAGCCAGAGGAGATGAGAAAGCAAGCAAAGGAGATGTTTTACTACCATGTGAGGGTGAGGGCCCAAAGATAGGGGTTGAAAGAGGTGATGAGAGGCCATGCTGGCTTAGAGGAAGTAGTGGAAAAGGAAGACAGGCTTTAAGTATGCACCCACAACTCTGCCTTTGTCTTGCTCGGCTACCTTTGGTAAATAACTTCACCTTCGTCTAACTTCCCTCCTCCTGTTTGTATATCATGGCATTCTGACTTGCAAATTCTTTGGAGTAAGACTATAATTTCTACAGGTACAGGAAGTGCCCAGTGCGAATAGGCTCTGAACTCAGATGGTGCATCTCTGTGGTGAAGGACAGGAAAATCCAATAGAAGATGCAAAGATGTTGCATGGGTTTGGATGCAGGCACAGCTCAGCTGTTAACAGGGACCAACAGCCTGTGCTGTGGGATGAAGGAGAACAGGATGCTGGAGCAGAGAGGGCAAAACCAACCACTGAGAGCACAGCTTGCTCATGGCAGTGGGATAAGTGAAAGAGCAATGAGGAGAAAGAAATGTTAAAATCATGGTATGTGGGTGGAGGTGGGGAAGAAACAGGCATTGGTTCGGTAGAAAAGGCAGGTGCTATTTTAGTCAGACTGTGTTAATTTCAGCTCTGATGTAACTCAATTTACGTCAATTTTAGTCAGTTGAATTACACAAAAGATTAATTTAGGCCAATGAGTTGAGGTAAGAGTGATTCAGCCCAAAATAAGTTTTGGGGTGAAAGGAAGAGATGTGAAACAAGGTGAAGACCTGGAGGCATCCTGGATTTGGAGAGATGTTGAAGCAGGGAGGGTGGGGATGAGAGAGGGTAAACCAGAGGGAGCCAAAGCAAACAGGCCACAGGACCCTGCAAGGATGTTTGCCAATGACTTTAATTGCATCCCAGGACAATTTGCAAAGAAAGGCAGTCTGCTCCCTGAACTCTGTGTGTATTGGTTATTTACACCTGACTCTTCTCGTGGTCCACCTCCCCTTGCCACTCCTCTGGGCAGCCTGCACACCAACATACCATACTCAGAGTGTTCATCACAATTAAGCTTTTGTCTTATTATTTTGGTTTAATCACAAAACATTCCAGGTTTAACCTGAAAAACACTTTGGATCGGGGGTTCATAGGGCAACAGCTACATTTAGCAGTGAGAGTGGCTCTGATTCACTTGCAGTGCAGCTTCACTGGTGTCGATGGAAATGAACTTGTTCCATTAATTCTCTAGAGACAGCATGAAAGCCAAATGAAACCAGACAGGGCCATTCTCATGCTGAAAAATGCGTCCACACCTTAACTCTTAACAGCCTGCCCATGGAACACATGCAAAAAGCATCTGAAATACTTGGCACCATCCTCTAGATTTGCAAAGAAGTGCCTCTCAATAACCCATAGGAAATAAAAGAACTATGTCATTACACTTAACAAAATGAAAACAAAAAGTAATTAAGCACATCTCTTGGTTCCTTCCTATTTCACTCAATTTCTTTCCCTGCATATGCTTTTCCTCTATTGTTTCTGATGCCTCTTTTAAATTGGTGTTTACTTTCTCATAATTCCGTGTACTGAGAAAATGTAACACCCATAAATCCCTGAGGTTTCTTTCCTTTCCTCTGTCCTCATTTCCCCCAGCTTTTATTTTCCCTTTCATTTTTTACATTTTTGTTCTTTGAAATAATGATCTTCAATTGCATTTCATTTTCATTACCTTCCTCTCTAGCTTGCCCACATTTTCATTCCTCTGTTCTCTTGTCCCTTGTTCAGCATTAGATTTAGCTAAGAGAAGAAAGTCAGTCAGCTCTCAGGTTAAAGAGGAACTTTAACCATTTCTTTGACACATACCCCAAACATGGCTCCACCAGTTTTCCACCTTCCACAAATACTCAGTGCTGCACAAGAAACAAACACCTATAAAGTGCTTTCAACTCATGTTCAATCACCATAGTAAATACAAACTCTCTTCTGTAACATTCAATCATTATATTTAGTCCTAATATCATGCTTTTCATCTGCAAACACCCACACAAGCATTGGTTAATTTGTCCTCACAGCAGTCCTGCCAGGTAGGTAATTATTATTATTACCTGTTATTATCTCCATTTTACACATAAGGAAACTCCGGGTAAAATTATGAAATTCCTAACAAGCACATATACCCACAAATCTAAGCAGGCACCAACTGAATCTTCTACAGACACACACATACACGTGGTAGTCCACAAACGTTTTAGTGTACACTGAAAATTAGGGACCCACAAGCTCAGTGTAGGACAGGAGAGAGATGCTCGCTCGCCATATTATACACAAGAAAAGGGAATTCTCAGACCGTGAGATTGCCCTGGACAGCAGAGAGGAGCAGGAAGCAAACTGCCAGCTCTCCACAGCACACTTTGTATTTTCTGGGCAGCATTTCATGACCTCCCATTCCTGCAGGTGAGCAAATGTGCAAGGTGAGCTCCTCCTTGCCCCCAGGCACCCCAAGGTTTGATTTCATGCTTGCAGTTTCACCACTGGTGACTGCCCTCGCTCTTATCAACACTTGTTTCTGACAAGAAGTTGGGAAAACACTGTCATGCAAAACCCCCAAGTGAGCTCCTGACCTATCTGAATGCTAATGACCTCTTAGTGCTGTATCCTACTCGTTCTACTGCCTATCAATATGTCAGGATGGGAAGATAATAGACCTCCTGGACCACAGGCAGCCGCACACAAAAACCCATTGAAACAGGGAAGAAACATTAGTGGGAAAGTCAGAGAACGAAAATGAAGACGTGAGTAATTAATTACCTTTGGTCCAGGATGTGAGCAGCCCACAGCAGAGTATCCTGCGTGCAACAGCTCCTCTCCACCGCAGGGACAGGATGCTCTGTTCCCATCCCACGTGGTGCTCTCCCCACAGCAGCCCTTGCACAGCAGAGGACACCGCAGGGTCTGGCAGAGCCCATTTCAGAGGGTCAGATGCTCAGGTGCACTTAGACATTGAATCCCACTTATGCAAGGCAGTTCCACTTCAACTATTAAGCATTAGAAACCATTAATGGGCATGGGATGCCATTAATATAAATATATTTGATGTGGAAAAAAAATACCTGTGTAAGGATTTGGACCTTCGTGATTTCTCATTTCATTGCCCTCCATTCAGTGTGACACTGAGGCTCTCATGGACTTGAAGTCATGGTTCAATGAAAAATGCCCTTTTCCCTTCCTTTGTTGGTCTTCCTGTCTTATTTTTTGAACCTGTCACAGCCTCTCTCAGCATAGAGATGTCCAGGGAATTGATTCCATATTGTCTTCCTTTCACCACTGCTCTTTTGGGTATGACCAAGGACAAAGCTATAGGACAGAGTTTGCCAAGATTAACATACAGTGCTCATTCCATAAAAACTGACTCAAGGCCCTCTCTCTTCCCTGTAGCAATTTAAATGTTCTTAAGTCTGTACCATTGCTAGTGTTACTCCTATTCCAAATTTTCTTAAAATCCTTTACTGTTTTAAGGTTTTCAAGTCAGGGTTATGTCCTTGATGTATTTGGTTTTCTCTGTGAGTTTTCTGCATATCCTAATTAGGATACCTTTTCTTTTTCCCTCCCCAGTTGACATATTTTAATTTTTAATTTCAAATTGATGCCTGAACTCTGCCACTAAGCCAGCACAGCCTACTGCTTCTATAAACTTAGACAATGACACCAAGGCTGAAACTTCACAAGGTTCTGCCAAAGCTGCTGACTCTGGATTCCTGCATCTCATGGGTTCTCTCTGCTTCATCCCCTATTAATTGAGATCGAGCATTCATACCTCAGGAGTGAACTGGACTTCCAGGCTAGTTTAAGACCTGAGCATCTATGCAGATGTTGAGGGAGGCCAGCCCTGTATTGCAAACTACAAGGTGAGACAAAATGATCGTTCCTGGTAAGAATTGTGGTCCTACAGTTGTGCTATTCCTGTCGACTTGCCTGTACACCTCTTATCACCAGCTGATGTCACCAGCTCACCAGGAGCTCTGGGCCACAGCCACAGTGACAGCACTACAGGGCCTTGGCCTGGATTTAGCATTCCCAAGTGCTTACAGCCACTTGGAAGCAGTATGAATAAATACTAAAATAATGCTTGCAAAACTTAAGAAATAAAACAAAACTCACACATACAAAAAGAGAAAGAACACTCATGCCCATGATAAGTGTAAGGCAGTGGAAAGCAAATCTACAAATCTACATACTCTTGAGAAAGGAAGTGATGGGAACTGCAAACTTTAGGAACACTGTACAATGAATTAAAGAACCAAAGGAAGGATTTAAGCTGTGGGTGCAGGATGAGGAGATCAGAAGCTACAGTGATGAAGACAAGAGGTCCTAGCTGATGTCAGAGTGCAAAAGGAGGCAGTGGCACAATGCAAACAGGAGGCTGATTGAGCTGAGCCAGTCAGAGCCTGTCCATGCAAGCAATAAATATCCTACAAGAAAGAGGACAGCCACTCACGAACCTGAGTTCTGCAACCACGCTCAAAGTAACAGAGTGGCCAACATAAATGTAAATTTCTCACACAGAAAAGACAGCTCCATTAAATGAAACATAACAAAATGAAACGAAATCTCAAGATTTCATTTCCTCTCATGAAATGAAAATTCAATGAAATTCAGTGAAAATGAAAAATGAAATGAAGTGAAATGAAACATCAAAGATGAAATGAAATGAAACATCAAAAAATGAAGTGAATGAAATGAAACTCCATGGAATAAAATGAAAAGAAAATAAATTTAAAAAATGAAAGGAAATGTAACAAAATGAAATCAAACGAAATTTGTAATTTTATTTCCTTTTAGAAATTGAAATACGGAGATTTCATGTCATTTAATTTTGTTACATTTCCTTTTTTTATTTTTTAATTTCAATTTTTGCACTTTCATTTATTTTCATTATATGCATAACATTTCATTTAATTTTATTTCATTCCTTAATTTGTCATTTCATTTCCTTTCATGAAATGAAGATTCATCTTACGAAAGGAAATGAAATATTGAAATTTCATTTAATTTCATTTCTATAAATTTAATTATTTTCCTCTCTATTAATTAAAGCTCATTTCACTTCTTTCCTTGGTGAAACTTTCCTTCTATTTTGTGAAGTTTCATATCATTTAATTCCAGTTTATGATGTTTCATTTCATGACACGAAATGAAATCTTGAGACTTCATTTAATTTCATTTTGATACATTTCCTTTTAATTTTTTTTTTGTATTTTAAAATTCCATTCATTTCCTTTTATTACATGAAATTTTATTTCATTTCATTCCTTGCTTTGTCATTTCACAAAAGAAAATGAAACATCAATATTTCACTTAATTCCATTTTATTACATTTCATTCCATTTCACTTAATTTCAGTCCATGAAGTTTCAATCTATTTCACTTCATTCCCTGATTTCTCATTTTTCTATTATGAAATGAAAATTCATTTCATGAAATGCAATTAAATATTGAGATGTCATTTAATTGCATTTCTTTATTTTTAATTTCCTTTCATTTAACTTGATTTCATTTCTTTCCTTTAAGTTACGTTTAATTTGTTTTCATTCATTGGTACCCTTTTTTTCCTTGAATACATATTCATTTCATGAGAGGAAATGTCTAGATTGTTACATTTCATTCATTGAAGTTTTATTTTATTTCGCTTGATTCCTTGATTTTTGATTTCATGAAATCCCGAGATTTAATTTAATTTAGTTTCATTCAGTGAAGTTTCATGTAATTTAATTTCATTTCATTGCTTGATTTTCCATTTCATTTCACTTCCTTCCTTGGAAACGCAAACCGCCCATTTGTGTGTCTTGGAGCCCTACCTCTCATTTTTGCAGCCCTAAATTCCAGGTGTTTATGCCTGGTGTCGTGGGAGCGTTCTACACTCTGTGCTCGACAGGCGATGCACATTTTAAATGAGAATATGCAGCTGTTATTCTGGGCAGCTGACGTTGGAGATTAAACCTGGTGAGCCCTGGCTGCTCTCCAGCCTGACAAACGTGACCGAGAGCTGCACCCCACCCAGAAAAAGAAGCACCAGCGACAAGTGACACCAATAATTCAGCGATTCCACGGGGCAGCGAGGTGTCTCTCGCTTTTATTCCTTTACTCCTGAAAACTCACGAGTGTGATCCATTCTCCGCAGAGTTCTTGTTGAGCATGGCTTGAATGACTGAGAGTTTGACTATGGTCAAGTTGTTTTCACTGCTTTAGTTTAGTTATTAAAAACAAAACAAAACAAAACGAGCCCAAAATTCTCACAGCTGCTTAACTGGAGATCCTGTAAGCTCCGTGGAGGAGAGGCACTGTCTGCAGCAGACCTGAGTTCCTTCCCCCTTTCCTGCCTGCACTCCCATCTCTCAAACGACCTTTAAAGAAAGGATCCCCATCTCATGTCAAAGCTCTCTGGCGACCTCACTGCCAGCTAAGTTTTCTCTTTGCTGAGTCCGCAGCCTAGTACGAGGTGATCTAAGAGCTCCTGCTGCCAGGACAGGGAGTTTGCACCTCACCCTTTCCCCTCCTGGCTGTGCATTCCCGGAGCTCGCCCTGCGCTGGCTCTGGCCTCTTTGTGCAGCCTTCGGTGAGCTGACTCAACTCATTATCCCGGCAAAACCAGCGGGTGGCTTTGTGCAGGGCGGCAGCGAGCTGGAGGGCTGACTCACCCGCCCTGATGAAATCACGGCTATTGTTATTTGCAGACCATCTCCGTCCGACAAAGCGCCGACAGCTGCCCTCACAATGGCCAGCTCAGATGCGCAGCTACAGAGCTGAGCCTGCTGCCGCACATCCCTCTTGTTCGCACCTCCGCCAGGTGAGTGTGGGAAGCTGCTAATGCAGAACGAGCTACACGCCCACTCAGCTCTGATGAAAGCGACTCTCCAAGGGCCAGAGCAAAGGGCAGTTTCCCAAACCCTTAGTGCTCGTAGCAATTGATTTTTTTTCTCCATAAATTTTGATGAGACAACAAAACCAAAACAAACAAAAACAATTAATGTGTTGGTGCAATCTACTTCTAATTCAGAATTTTGCAACCAAACCTTCGGTGTGCTGCAAAAAAACATCAACACGACCCCTCAACCCTAACGAAAACCACAACACCAACAACAAAACGCTGGCTGAAAGCATTCAGTCGCAAGAAGGGGCATCAAGTATTGATTCCTGCTGTTTGTTATTACCTGTTAGCACTGCAGCAGTACTCACCTCGGAATTTGATAAGGAAAAGGGACTGGCTAGTCCAACAAGGAAATTATGACACATTCAGTACAGCACAGACATAAAAGATACATTGCAAATGACCTCTAGATCATGAGAGAAGGTATCTCAAATTTTTCGTGGGATTTCATTTTTCTTTTCCTTTTCTGTGGCTGGATATATGTCCTGGTTTAGGGCAAATTTGGGGGAAAACCTCTGGAAGGAGCCCCTAGAAAGCAAACCCTCATGACTCCTCGGGTTCGGGAAAAGGAGTCGTGGGGGTTTGCTTTCTGGGGGCTCCTTCCAGAGGTTTTCCCCCAAATTTGCCCTGAACCAGGACATTATAGAACCACAGAATTTGTAGACGTGCATAAATCATAGACAGCACTGAAAGGTTTCAGAAGCACCATTTAAACAGAGACTCAAACTTCAGTTATTATATCAGGACACTATCACCATTTTATAGCTTGAAGTGCACAGCAGTAGATGCACATCCTAAACTGCTTTCCCCCCTATATTTACTCTTGTTTTTGTTTGTGACAAACAAACTCACTGTATCTTTCACAAATTCTGGTGGAAATGAGCCGGCTTGGACTAGCGGGGAGAAGCCGCAAGATGCCTAGGGATCTTTTAATTTGTTTGTTTCTTCTTCCTCTCTTTGTTGCCTGAGCTAATTTTATTTCTGCATGTCTACAAGGATTCCTGCACGCCTGCCATTTGTGAAATTTTGCATTTTCATGTTGACAGGCTGGACATGGGCCAAGCACCTCTCACTTGCACAATGGCAGCAGACAATGTGCTTTGAATTTTCTCTGCACGCAAAGGTCAGTGACCTTTCCTCATTCACTTGCCTTTTTCTCTGCTACCCTGTGGCTCACAGATAAGTCATTGGCTGTTTTCTACTGGCAGTTCTGCTTATGTAAGAAACTTCTTTTGTGTTTGATGTGAATTAAGGCTCATGAGTTCTGTCACATGAAAGTTGCCTCTTAAAAATTGGAGAAATTGGCAATGCTCTGCTCTCTTCTTCAGGGCTGTTAAAGGTTTTATCATGCACTCAGTTCATGGCTCCCCAAGAAATGCAAAGTTTTCAGCAGCAAGGACAGGCTGGGTGTCAGAAGCTCTTTAGTCCATGCCTGTGTTTTAGCCAGTAAATGGAACTGCCTGGATCACCCAGGGAACACTAATGGTTTTGACTGAACTCTATGGGGTTTCATTTAAAAGCACCTGAGCCAATCGCTTTGAACAAATATTTGAAATGAGGTGTCTGCAGAGCACTTTCTCTCAGCACAGAGGCACAAGCTGGGCTGTGGGCCCAGGAGGGGCACACACAGGCAGCAAGGTGATGGACTGCAGCTGCAAGGAGGTGCATGGAGGCTTCTGGGGCTGCACTGGGCAGGGATGGGCAGCATTGCCAAATACTTCTCACACCTAGTGTGGTGTAACCCAGGCTCCTTGGCAAAGAGCTGTAGAAGCAGAACAAGAGTCTGAGCAAAGCCCTAGACCAGATGGCCACCATCCTGTCCCACCAGACATCCTTGTTGTCCCTATGATGTGACACTGGCACTTCTAAAGACCTGCTGCTTCCCACTTGGGGTAGAGATCACCCTTCACCTCGCTGCTGGACTACACCTGCTGTGGCATTTCTCCTGCAGTGCAAAATGTCCCAGCTGATGCCACGTTGCTGTTCAAGGCTGTTCAAGCCATGTAGTCCTGGTTGCTGGATCTTTTGCTTCTGACATCCTTGGTTACTCTCCACAGGGACTGAAGGCAAAAGGGCCTTTCAAGAGCCTGCAGCATTGGGATCCTCTTGGGGAGGAAGGATGAGCGGTGCCGCTACATAGAAAAAATCATGAACAGGTGGCTATTGTGAAAAACTTCAAATTTCCTGCACAGCCCACTGAAACATCTATTTTACAAACAACAATCACCACGCATGAACTTGTTTTCCTAGCACAAGAGACTGGCATAGCAGCCTGAGCAGTTGCTGACTTTGTGGCAGCCCTGAAGATCATCATCTCCCTGATGCTCTCACCTGTGATCAGTCCAATGGGAACCAGCCCTGATCCCGTGGTTTCTGCAGCATAATCCAGTGAGCACAGCTGTTACAGCAAACATGTACATCAATGCAGAGAGACCTCTCTTTCGTGGCACAGAAAACTACCTGCACATCTTTCACATGAAAGGAAATTTCCATTTACTCTTTTTAGCTCAGCCTTATTAATCACAGAGACATTTCCAAGGAAAATATGGATTTGCAGCAGAACATAGGCAAAAAAGTTCATTCAGACAGGAGAAAGCACAGCTCAGCTGTGCTCATCAAACTTATTTTACCATGTACATGTCCAGCTTCCTCTGTTTCATTTGTTATGATATTTGCCTTCCCACATACTTTTCCTACTTTCATCTCAGTTTACATTCTTTTCTCATGAACTGTCTTTCTTGCTTAAGAAAAATAAGAAACAAAATACTCTTCTGGTTTTTCTCTTTATCCCTTCCCATTTTGGTTTCACAGTGGACTCTCTTGGGATACGTTCCAGAGGTTTGGTTCCTTCCAAAGCATTGGCAAACATCAGGTGAGCTGAGTGCAGCACTGTCACCTTAAGTCTCCAGTCCTAGGTTGCTAATATGTGCTTCTTGCATGAGTAATAGACTCTGAGGTGTAAGTGAATCACCACAATATTAATAAATATTGTATTACAATTAAAACCTGTTGGAAGGAAGAGCAGGAAGGTTGGCAGGGTATATGGTTAGAGGAGGGGAGCGTCTCTCTCTCTCCTTATTAATTGGCCTGATCTAAGAGAGAGAGAATTTCACAGGCAGGAAATGGCACGGGGCACAGAAAACGTCTCCATCCTACAGCCCCTTCTATCCCCCCAAAATTCACTGCTTTGCCTGAACCTCCCCTTGTATCCGGAGTCTCCATGGCCTCAGGAATAGCCACAATCCTTAGCACTGCTGTTTTGCTGGGAGAAAAACGACTTTAACTGTGGGAGGGTTAAAAAATACAGGCTGACACCTCCCAGCTCCTGCCATGTGCAGTAAATGCAGGCAGCACTGCAAGGCCGGAAACAGAGGCAAGAGAGACTGAGCATGGCAGCCACGAGCTTGGCCTCTGCACAGGGCAGCAGAGCAAGGCACTGGTGGAACTATCACAGACACCGTGAGACTGTCATCTCTTGATAATTTTGCTGTCATTAGGTGCTGCTCATAATGAGAAATCCTGATTTTACTGTGGTTCTGGTATGCTGTCCATAATTAGCATGCAGTCCTTTAATACTAATTACCTTAGGTATTAGTTCCTTAAACATCAATTAAAAAAATAATGTGAAAATTTACCTCTTCCTCAAATGAATCATGAGTTAACATGGGGGTACTTACAATGCACTACTTAGACTTGCTTAATTAGTTAATCTCTGTAAAGGGGTTTCAAATGCATGAAGAGCTATCAAACTGCTAAGTGCATTATCTTCAATTAATTTTGTGCAACTACATCTTCACTACCAAGAGGGTCTTTAGGGTGCTGAGGAAAGGAAAAGGAGACATTGCTTCTAATTTTAAAAGTAACTAATACAGAAAAAATGGAATTAATTGAAAGATGATTTGACATGATGGGAATAATTGTGAATACGCTATTTCTTTTGTTTCAGCCAGAGCTGAATACAAAAGGTTCATCATTTTTATCCCTCCTTTGCCTTTGTTAGTCTCTGGCTTCTTGGTTCCATCTCCTCCTGGCCTTGATACGCTCCCTCTCTCTCACTGAGTGTTAACCCTTTTCTTCCAAATTTGTTACTACCTCAGCAGAAAACCAACCAGCACACAAAAAGGTTAAAAAAGGGCAAATCACACCAAAACACTCTTCAAATTGGAGTCACTGGGGTTACACCCTCATACAAATCGTAAGGGATTGTGTTCCAAAAGTAGCCTCATGGACTTCCCTTCAGAGGTAGACACTAAAGGGCCAGAACAGAGCTCCTGCAAGAGAGCAGGGCCACGTGCAGCCCAGGCAGTCGTATTCCCTGGACCACCGTGGCAGCCAGGAAGTTCTTAATGTGTCTTTCAAAGTTTTCTATTCTCTTTAGAGCTTATATGCCTTATTAAATATTCTCATTTTACTTCACCCATTAACAATCTGCTTTTGGTGGAGTTCTCTCAAAATGGCTTCTTTGTGCTAATACTCTGTCTAGCTGGCAGCTTTATTCAGGCTAGCTACATTGAATTGGACTTCACCAAGAACCTGCTTCCTGGGTTCTTTTTCTTCCATTGAGACTAACAAAATATAATAATTGGTTTTTTCTTTTTTTTTTTTTCTTGTTGCTGAGCCTGATTTGTGTTTAGAGGTTTTCACTTGCCTGTGTTTTCTTTTTCAGTAATGATTAATCATCACTTCTCCTTGCTGACTGCTGAGGTTCCACATGTTGTGAAAAATTCAGGCAGGTTGTTTAATACCAACATGCCTGAGCAGTGGTTATGCAGTAGAATCCCCTTTACAGGATTTGTGAAGGGGACAGATAAGGTGCATTTGCAATAAATTTCTATCACTCAGCAGTTATTTGAAGAACTATTAATTTACCTTATTTTATCCAAAAGAAACTGGAACAGAGAACAGACTATTTGATGGCTACAGCTTTATTCTCTGCATACCCTGAAAGAACAGCTTAACCTCTTGGATAAGACATTTCTCTAGTAAGCCAGAGTTGTGTACATGGCAATCCTCAACACGGTAAGTTCTCAGGGAAAGAACTTCTGCCACCAAACCAGAGAAACCTCTCCAATCCCTCCCCAGTTCAGTTCTACAAAAGGAACCAGTGAGGGATATTAATTGTTATCCAATCCAGTGGATACTAATTTAGCTGAAGGGCCTGATCTGCTCTAATCAGTCCCTCTAGCTGAAGTGTAGGTACCTAAAAGAACAGCTTGAAAATGGGTAAGTTGTTGCGGGGTGCAGAAAGAAGAGCACGCCTATGAGAAGAAGCAAAGAAAGCTTCTTGCCCTCCCATACCTTCACCACTTGTATGTTTGTACAAAGCTTACAGGATTCCTTCCCTTCATCTGCTGTATCCATACAGTCCATACATGCAGTATGAGATGAGTAAGCCAGAAACTATTAAGAAAAGTCTAGATTGCCTCAACCTCAACCTAAAGCCCCTTCACTTTCCTTCCCACACCGAAGGGTTAATGTACTTGCCAAAGATCATTTAATTCATTCCTGCCTCTGAAACAGAGGTGGAATGGAGTCTAAAGAGACTATGACTGCTACCAAATCCAAATTTAAGGGATAGGGCTACCTGAATATTGAACCTGAAGTTAACCTGAAGCCTGACTTTCCTGAAGGGCATTTCTACACAGTAAACCTAATTGCAGGAGCTTATCAAGAGTTAGCCAAAGAGGTGACAGGGCAGGGAGGATCCAGCAAAGTCTCAATGAACAGTCCAAGATTTTTGGTCCCTCCCCTTCATGACTATGTAAAATAGGAGGAAAAGAATTCTTCTTCAACGGGTTCTCTTTCATACCAACATTTCAAAAGATCAGCTGCCAATAAATTAAGACAAAACAATAAACAATGTATGTCCTGGTGGCAAGGGAAGATGCACTCCTTCTCTGTCCCGGTCAGGTCAGAGGAGCAGCTCCAGCACAGCCCTCTGGGCCACACTGTGCCCTCACAGCAGCACTGGTGTGACATAGTTGGCAGGGAAGAGACCCAGCTCCCCACGCAGCCGTCCTTTCCACCAGGAGGGGTTGGAGCTGTCCAGGACCTCCACGATGTCTCCACTGCGGAATCCCAGCTCATCATGCTCCATGGCATCGAAGTCATACAAGGCACGGACCCACAGCGTGCGCTGCAAAGGAAAGAAGAGACAGGCAGGGAACAAGGAGCCAGTACTTTTAAAGATCATCCTCCTGTCACCCCTCTTAAAACCCAGTAAATACATTCACTAAGCAAGCAGTGCTGGATTTTAGACCAACTTGCAATTAAACCAGGAAGTGGCCAAGATGCCAGGAAGGAGGGATCAATTTATTGGGACACCCAAGGGATGGTGCTTGGTTTCTCAGCAGCCTCAGTGTATTTGTGGGTATTTGCATCATAAGGTGACAAGTCAGACTGAGAGCAGATCCTTAGGAAATGGTGTTCTCATGGCTCTGCTGCCTCTGCCCTGTAAGAGGCAGAGGCTTCAGTCATATCTGAAGCCAGTTATGGGAGCACAGAAGGACTCCTGCTTGAGACCTGCTGTGATATAACTATTAGGGAATGGCTTTAGGGAGCTGGCCTGGTGCACATATCATAATGTGTCCTTGGCCAGTTGAGAACTGAGAGAGCCAACACACAGGTGAGAGTAGAGAACATCATAAAGAAGGATAAAGAAGGATACTTGCCCTTTCAGACAATTTTGGGGCATAGGGGAGGGTCTTAAACCTTCTTCAGACTCTCCCCAAGGTCAGGCCCCTGAGATCCAAAGGATTTAGCAACTGTTTGGGTATATAGGTTTATTTTGGGGTGTGCACTGTAATGTGCACTATGGTTAGATTTTTTTTAAAGACTTTGCAGTCAATCTCCCACTTTGGCCAGAAATCATATTTTAAAGGACATAGCTTGGGCTTCTTTCTGGGAAATTGTTGGCATCCACACCACAGGGCATGGATAATTTAGGAGGTATATCTGGCAGGGACATATGGAGAGAACTGTTTGAAGACATACTAACTTTTGATAAATCTTCCATTCAGGGCCCTGCTTAATACTGTCCCCTAGTTATTTAGTTGAACATATAGACCTTCCTATAATTGGATTTGTGGCTTCTACATCACTGATGGGATGTGGCAGGCAAAAGCATGTTGTTATTCATTGCCACAGCCTCTGAGAGATAAAAACCATTGTATTTTAAGATGGATTACAATAAAGATTCAGGACTTTTGCGAAAAAAAGAAAGGCATGCCCCTATTTTTTAACATGTTCCAAATCTCTTAATCCAACCTGTTCTTTCACTCACACTTGAGAAAGGTCTGCGGTCCTTCCCTTCCCTCCTTGGATCTAGGTTCTCTGGTTGTGGGCTAAACTGGACATTTCCTCAAGGAAGAGAAGCATGCCCTAGGTCACACTGAGCTGATGGGGAAATACTTTGTAGCTGGCAGTGGAATCACAAGCTGAGGCAGAGAAAGACAGCACATCCTATGTGGGCATTCATACAGTGGGAATTTGCAGAGCAGGTAGTTACTGAAGGTCAAGTGCCAGGTATGGATGCAGTAGGGGAGTGGTCTGGGATGTCTACAGAGACACATCTGGACCACACCCACATCCCAAGTGCTAAGAGGCTCTGACAGCCAAGGGTGTCGGGTAGGTAAGTCCTGCTCTGACGGCAAAGGAGGTCTGAGAGATGTGCCAGGCACAGACAAGTAGGGCTGGGTGATCTCAGGCCTTCTCAGGACTGCAGCAAAAATTAATGGAAAAGACAGTGTGAATATGAGTGTATTGCAAGACAGGAGGAACACTGTAGCACAGTACAGTATCATAAGGTTGCTGTCCATAGAAATTTAAAAAATGTACTGCACATTTAGCTACTGACATCAGTCACTGCTTGACTCTGGTGGCAAAGATAATTGAAAGCCCTGTGCGTTAATGGACGTGAAGTTGTCCTAGAAGAGATCATTATTCTTTCAGAAATGTCCTTTGCTGGACTGGACTCATGCTTGATCAAAATCCACGGATGAGCTTGTGCTCATTCCAATGTCCCAGATGCCTGTTTTGCTGAGCTCATGCTAAGTTCCCTCTTCCACTGAGGCTGCATAAGGCTGACCTTGAGAATGGTTACCAGAACTATGCTCACACAACACTGTAGTCCTACCCTCAGAGTGCCCCACAAGCAGATTTAAGTGGCTGGGATAGAATCCTGAGACTCAGAGATGTCTTGTAAGACATGGCCTAGCAGGCAAAATACACCGCTTCTCATGCAACCTCCATGCAGGTGACATTGTCCAGACTGCTTGGCCATTGCTAAGGGACCCACTGACTTGGGCAGATGAGGCTTCCAGGTGCATCACCTACTGGTGTCTGCTGGTGCAGTGGGTCTGTGTGTCTCCGTTGCATAGCTCCTGCACTTCCTTGGCCATGATCCCTTAGTCTATGCATCACATCTTTCCTGTCCAGACTCCCACCATGTCTTTCCTAGAAAGAAAACAGCAGCAGAAAAGTCATGTTGTTGTGATTTTGGCTAGAATAGAGTTAATTTTCTTTGTAGTAGCTGGTACAGTGCTGTATTTTGGATTTAGTACATGAATTCTGCTGATAATACACTAATGTTTAAGTTGTTGATAAGTAGTGGCTCACTCTAAATCAAGGACTTTTCAGTGTCTGGCCAAAGGGATGTTCCATACTCTAGAACATCATACCCAGTATATAAACCAGGGGAAATTGGCTAGAAGAGGCCAATAACTGGTCAGGGACTGGCATCAGTCAGTGGGTGATGAGCAATTGTATTGTGCAGCACTTCTTTTTCTTGAATTTTATTTCTCTCTCTCTTTTTGTTATTTCCTTTTAAATAAATAGAAAACAATAATAATAATAATAATGACTATTATTATTACTACTACTACTATTTACTCTATTTCAATTATAAATCTGTTCTTATCTCAAGCCACGAGTTTTACATTTTTCCTGATTCTTTCCCTACTCCCACCAGCAGGAGGAGGAGTGATTGAATGGCTGCATGGTACTTAGTTGCCCCCTGAGATTAAACCATGACATATATACTCTGAGATGCATAAATGAGGGGACTTAAGAGTTGTTAGTGGGCAAGGAGTCAGGGGCAAGCCCCCCCATAATAATTTTAGATGTCTGCTTCCAATAAAGTCCCTGTGCTTCAGTTCTGCAAGTAATGACCCTCATAGAAAAGGTCAGCTTAGACTGTTCTATTTTGGGGTTTACTTCTTAGGAGTTGAATGTTGATTGTCCTCAGTTGCGTTTCACAGCTGCTGGGACAAATGGTCAGAGAGGGACTTTTTTTGTGTCTGAGACTTTTGGAGAAAAACGAAGGTTGTTCTAACTCACAGATCAAAAGTCATGCTTGCCAAAGGGAATTTAGCCAATCTGGAGTTATTATGACCCAGTCCTGCCCACTCCTTGCTCTTCCTCTGTCCCATATGCTGGGGGAACATCAGTGGTGCTGATGCAGCTGACTCTATCTGAGGACTCACTACTTTACCTTTTCTTGAGCTGCTCCATAGTGTAAAGGACAGCAAGCAGGCCTATAAATCTAGTAGCCAAATTAGCCAAAGAAGAACGAGACAAAATCAACTTCAAAGGAAAGTAGACATATGACCACCTATCTAAGTCATATCAACACAAATTGGCCCAGGCAGATGGAGAGAAGAAGTAGGAAACATCTAGGAAGCAAGTTCTCTTTTTTGTACACAGCTGAGAGATGCAGAATTTTGACAAAATGACTGTTCACACACTACCAAGCAATAAAAGCCAATGTTTCATATGCCTGGGCTTGATGTCCCAGCCCCTTGTTCCTGGTAGTACCTGTTGCTGCTGCAGAATGGGAACAGGATGCTCTACGTATCTCCTGGATACAGAAGAATGATCTCCAGCTGCTCCTCCCATGTGGAATCCTTCCCGACCTATCCGTTCCAGGCTGCCACCCCGCCTCTCCTGATGGAAGAAAGATCTCAAAAGTGAGGTCAGGTTTTGCTTCCTACCACATCCTTGACTAAAGCTGTGCAATCATTGCACACTGAGCACTACCACTACCCACTGCTCTGGAGGCTCTTTCAAATAAAAGACTGCCTCTCTGAACAGAAGAACAAATCAGGAATCCTGTATTTTACATCTTTGTCATAGCCACTCTCCATGTGAAGTCAGTACTAGGTAGTACTGGGAGGTGCTGGGCTGAAAACATGGCTACTGATGTGACAATCAGCACAGGAGCCAAGCTCTTTCTTGAAGTAGTGCCGTTAGGCTTCATTTGTCTCTGCACTGAAATCTATATTACAATCATTTTATCATATGGCTTTAGCATCTAAAAATTTGAATTGTGAAGAGAAGCCCCACTGTGATGACTGCTAAACATAGCCCGCTGTGCCCATCACCATAACAAATGTACAGAGAGTTTGCCAAAGCAAACTTGAGTTCTGTTCTTTCATTTGCCTGTCTGCATCTTGGAGCAAATGCCTCTCTTTCCCTTCCTGCTCACAGTCAGCCCAAACAGGTTGTTATGCTGATATACATGCATACAGTCTTTCTTTGCTTTCCCAGACACAGAGATTCATTGCTGTGATCTTGCTCTTATGGATCCCAGAGCCTCTATTTTAATACCTTACTAGTGCATTTTTAAAGCTCTGTATAATTGGTCTAGAAAGAGACAACAACCTAAGTCTGTTCTTCAGACTGAAAAATGTATCATCTCTCATTTTGAGACAGCAAGAATGACCCACATGCAGCCTATAAAACTTTATTGCTGTAGTCAGCAGGTCACGTACTTTCTGCCTTGCCTCTACTTGCACATGCTGGTAATTTAATACCAGAGTCCACTTCCCAGTAAAGCAGGACTTTGGTTGCTGCAGTGACCAGGCATGTTCACTCCCAGTACAGGGAGTGCAATGTGCAGCAGCCTCTGCTATGTCATTTGCTTGTTCCCCTGGCACAGAACCAGGCATTCGTTGGACTGGGATTTCTCTGCCTTCTCAAACATCGACTAAACCTTCCCTGAAGGCACATCTTGTTCCCAGATCTGCTATGTTGTTCTCAGTAGTACTTTCCAGTTCCTAACAGCCAGGTTAACTGCTCCAGGTTCTGCCTTCTGTTCCTCCACATTCCTTTCACTGTTTGCTCGGTAGCAGAAGATGGACAATTCCTCTGAGCAGACAAACTTGCAGTTGTAGTTGCACTCTGGGTGTGTGCAAGGACACTAAGAAACCAGACTCAAATTCCTCTCAGTCACCAGTCAGCTCTATACCTGCCCTTAGGAAATCTAGGCATTTCAATAAGGTAAGTCCTGCTTCTCTTGGCATCTTAGAATTTCAGCTCTGAGGTCTTAGCACAGCTTTAGCAAAGCACTTCTATTCAGATTCGAAGAATCAAACAATTCTGCTCAATTATACAACTCTACATACCACTGAATCCACTAAAAATCTGTGTCTCAGCCCCCACCAGTGTAGTGATGTGGCTGGGTTTCCAGGGACAGACTGTTCTCCTCCCCATCCTGAGACATTCTCATGGGATTAACTCCTTCCACAGAAAAGTTTCTGACTGAGAAACTCCTAAAGAGTTTGTGTTTACCTGCTCTTGTTGGCTGTTGTCCCTTAGGAAGATCTGCTTCTGCCTGGAGATGGAAGTTGTCTTGTAGTAGTCCACCAGCTTGTTTAGCGAGTGGAATTTCTCTGTCCACAAGTAATAGCTACCCTTTGAATCCCTCATCACTTTGAAGTGTTGCACATCATCTTCATGCCTGGATCCATGGAAAAGAGATCATCAAACACCAAACATGCAATTCTACCTTTTTTGAAAAAGTCTTTTCCAGAAGGGTACCAAAACTTCTTGCTTGGCCAAATCTAGACTTCTGGAAAGTCATGCAATGGCAGTCCTTGTGCATACTGGGCTCAGATGTGGCTCTATTTCAAAAGACTCATCGATTTGCAAACACAGAGTGCCCAGGGCTACCCAGTCACAAAGCACTATCAGAACAAAGCATAGGGTTTAAAACCCTCTCTTTTGAAATGAAGGTCACAGGAGTTTCCAGCGTGAAAAAGCAGAGTTGTAGTCTACACAACAGCCTCTGCAGGTCCTGTTAACATCCAGTAATACAGGCTATAAGACCTGTATTACACCTTTACACCGTGGGGATCACCATGACATACAGACAGAGCCATGTGAAGGCATACACTAAGCTTTAAAATGGTATAAAATCTAGTGTAACAACATTACTACAGGTCATTCTCCCTATCAAAAAAGAAAAAAAAAAAAGGAATTTTCTGATGCTGTTACAAGCCAAATTAACAATCTCAACCTTCTGCCCCTTATTGCCCCTGCACCTCCCCTCCTCTCACCTCTTGTGTGATGTACAATTCCTGTTTGCACCAGAGGTGATCTGGTTTTGGTGCCCACATCCTTGCTCTCAAGGCACTCACCTACAGGCACTCAAAACACTCTTCTCAGAGACTACATCTGCACAAATAAATAAATGGGGACAGGCAGGGACTGAATGCCATCCTTGACTGTTACAGTCCCAAGCTGTTGAAGTGTTATCATGGTTGTGGTTTAAATAGAAAAGCTCTCCCTCAAAATAGTGCTGGGCCATGGTTAGAAAGAACAGGCCAGGAACTGTTCACAGGGAGCTGCTTGAATACAGCTCTTCTGTCTGGTGGAGTGAAGAGGGTGTAGCCACACATATCTGACCTCTGCCACACTGCTTGACTTCAGGGCCAGAGAAAGAGCCTGACTGTACTTGATTTGTTGGTGTTAATTGGGCAAATGTAACCAGAATGTTTTCCTGCATTCCTCCTGGATACTTTCTGAGCTGCCTGAATCAGCAAGTACATACCACTTGGAAAAGACATTGTTAATCATGACTCTAATTTAAAACTGGTTATCAACTATTTGACTGAAAACTGGGAAACCAAACATCATTTAAGAGCTCTGCTTAGAAGCAAATCCACTGAGAAGTGCTGGGATACAGCAAGTTCCTGAAATGCAGCTGGGCTGCAAGCAATGAAAAACCTTTCCTTGTACAATGGCTGTTCAGTGACCTGTGGGAAATAAGTTAACAATGCAATAGCAATTTCTTAATAGGTAGTAGTTGAATTCTTGGATTCAGCAACCAGAGCTGTCAGGGAATTAAAACAAATGGAAGACACATATTAAGTTCTGTGAGAGAGTTTCCCTGTACCACTCTGCTTTGCTGTAGCTCTTTCAGAGAAGGTCACCAGGGGATGCAGCTTTGGAATGGGGCATTCACTATGTCACTTGAAAAGAGGCAGAAACATTTGGGAATCAGGTGCCTAATTTGTTCTCATTCACAACACAGCAGCACTACCAGTGACTGGCAGCATGCAAACTTCTCAAGAGTCTACAACACATTAGAAATCCTTATGAGAGGAGGCTAGGGACTCCATTAAACAGGAAAAGAAGCAGGAATATGCTGTGAGAAGCAGATACCTGACAGAGATGGAAAAGTCACCATGAGAGTTCTGACTGGCCCGGACGATGAAGCAGCCAACTCCTTTGCTCATGAGAAGGTTCTCTGCTTCGTGGCGAGATATCTTCTCATCAAACCAGCTGTCAAGTGGGAAAAATCATGGGGGTGTGAATTAAGGTGAGGAAATAGAAAAAATGAGGGTAGGGAGAATGTGAATAAGCAGGGTAGAGGGACGAAAACAAAAGGATCAGAGGAGCCCACATGACTACTCCCAGTGGCCATGTATATGCTGAGGTACAGGGTTTGATAGATGCAGACCATTTTCTTTGAGTAGTAAAAGCATGTACATGCAAAGAGAGCAATGTAAGCTTCGGTCTGCTAAGAAGCAACACTCAGCTGAAACTCTAATTATAGTACAATAAGGTTAGTAGAAGAAATTTTAAATTACAAATGTATGTGTATACATATATATTTACATAATTCTCAGACATATAGATCAAATTGCTTTTTGGCAAACTGATTGAAAATTACTGGGCTGTGATGGCTATATTGCATGGAACACACATAAATTTTTAGCAGAAGAAAGCCATGAAAGTTTTAGTACTAATAAATTGGTTCCTGAAAGAGTTACAATACCACAAAATTGCAAAGCACAGAATACATAAGCACACTTACGCAAATTCAGACAGGCATAACAAACAACAGCATAAGGCCCTGGACTAATAACGAGAAAGTCACCATAAATAGTAAAAGAGTAAGATGTCAGTAGAAATTTTTCAGTAAAGGAACAAAAAAATCACATACATTTGCATATGTCTACTCCATGGCTAATAAGATCTACAATCTGCAGTCTTTGACTTTACCTAATACTTAATTGCCTGTATTGCATTAAAATTAAGGACTGTTAATTTCCTAACATCTGTCATTTCCACTTTGGAGTTCCTTATTATCATCACAGTCTACCTATGTATCATCAGTAAAGAAAAATCAGACTTTGATGAGCCTTGATAACCAGTCTCAATGATTACTTAACAAGAAAAAGATGGGCAAAAACAATCCATCAAAAATAGGAGGCAGCTTTCTTAACTATGTCTCGTTCTGTCGTCTGGCCTGAACTGCTTCAAAGTGCAGACCCGGTGCTTACAAAAGTGTCGAAGTGGAAATATTTCTTCACAGCTCTTGCACAGAGAAAGCAACACGAGAAAAGTGTGTGTGAAAAAAGAAGCTGCCAGCGCTCCTGAGTGATGGCACAGCCCTGTGAAAGAGTGAACAAGAACAACTGACTGGAAGATCTCATCCCCCTGAGGTCCAAAAGTACAAGGCCATATTTGCACAGCAAATTAATAATGTCCTTCCGCTCAGCCTAGCAGGTTGGCTTATGTCCAAAATGGCCAGTAAGTGCCACCTCCAAAAGGGACAGAGGCACCTATTTGTAACCTCAAAATCCCTGTGTGCTCCCAGTATGACTGCTCAGGGCACCAGTGCATTACAGCCACAACTACTGGGCTCCGTGCATGCTCTGCTTGTTCACCCCTGAAATGCTGCAGCACTTTTGAAAAAACAGGACAATGAGAGGTGCTCCTGGGAGCATTTCTGCTAACTGAAAGGTTGTAAAATTCCCATGCACTGTCATATTGATGGCATAGGGCTGGAGAGCACATTTAACATGCATTCCAACATGCATCAGTCCTTTCTGGAAGTGCAGCTCCATCTCCTCAGGGGGAAGAGAGAAATGCAGGTGTGCCTGTCCTCTGTCAGATCTGTTTGTGTGTGTGAGAGAGAGCAGGGCAGTGTGTCTGGTCTATGAACTGTGCCCATCCAGGATAACAGCAGCTGTCACACTCGTGCAGCATTGCACTGACCTCTAGTGCACCGACAGACACTCACCAGCCTTGGCACGGGGAGGGAATGCCGTGCCAGCGTGGGAAAAGGGACTCAGTGTCACTAAGAGTGGAAGGGGGAGGAAATTTTTTAATAATTCATTTTCAGAAAGATGCCTTGCTCTTCCTTTTGTGCTTAGCCTTTGTCTCTGCTTCCAAGACTTCATATCATGACTATTCTCCTCTCTGAGGACATCTAAATGCAATTCCTGCACATCCCAGCAGTAACAAAAGAGTCACTTGGGACTGACAACGATCATTGACATCCACTTAGCTCCGAAAGAACAGAGGATGCTTTGGGGTAGAAATACACTGTGCTGGCAGAAGTGTGTGTAGCATTATGGCAATCCTTGCCAGCCCCAAACTGTAGGATGTTATGCCCAGCACTTCCCCTGTCCTGTCATCTGCATGTGCACGCAAACGTGCTCCTGGCAGCACTAGGTGGAAATGTGCCATGGTGGTGACACCATTTCTGTCACACTTACGGAGGAACGTGGAAATCAATGAAGTTCTTAGGAACGTAGCCCTCGTGACTTCTCAGCTCAGCCTTGTACCACTCCTCCTGGGAGCTCAAAATCTGCAATGGAGAAATGGATAGAATAAATGCATCTCCTGAGAAAGGCAAAAGTAACAAGACTCGGGCAGAAACCTAGAATGTCATGTAAGAATGAAAAAAAAGGTAAACATTCTCTACTCCCCACCCACGGTGCAACAAGGTTAGTGGCTGATGGCCACTTCAGAGCAAGCAAGCAATAAAAAATCCTGAGTAGAATTAGAGAGTTTTCTTGTTAACTTTACCCCTTTGTCTGACCCCCTGTCCTTGTATCTCTGGTGCCTGTGAAATGGAGATATTCAGCTTTGAAAGACTTAATAGGGGTTTAAGTTATTCTCTGTGCTGCCTTTTATAGTTGGTACTGGAGCATCTCAGATTCACAAGGGAAGAAGAAAATATCAGTGAAAACTCCTCTGGCATATGGATATGAAGGGATATGCAGCTGTATCTGTGTGCCTTACGACTGCACAGATGTTACCATGTGCTCTCACTTGTCATTTCACAAGAGATTCTTTAGTGGGTTAAGTCCTCAGCTGCCCTGAGCTTTGCCAAGGTAGATAAAAAAGGAGGTAAAAAGTATTTTCAAGACACTGTTATACTTAGGAGATTGTAGGATAGCTGGAAGTGAGTCCACATCACACACTGGAGAAGCTTCAAATGTGCTCACATTAACTGTAATAGTCCTTAGAAACATCACTGCTGACTGGGGAGGGCCCAAATTCATGACACCCTGGCTGATGGCCCAAGATACAGCCCTAAGCTAGAGGAGAGAGGACAGGACTACAACCACATTGGGATTTTACTGCAAATGTTGTGGTCCTTGGTGTTTTGTTCAACATTGCAACCCTGGGACAGGGCCCTGCTGTATGAAATAGATCATGTTTCTGCTCTTTCTGGTTTTGGAGAGGAGTCTAAAAGCATGAGCCACGACAGTTTTAAAACAAAAAGCAAGTGGAAAAGACCTAATTTAAAATCTATTGTTAACAGTAATAATACTTACTTTGCGAGCCAATCTCATGGTTTTGGGAGCCTAAGGCACATTTTAGCTGCTTTGTATTGGCAATAGGACGTTACTGACTCTGGAGCCAATTCTTCATTGCCTTCCCTGCCACGTAGGCTTTTCTTAAACATTTGGATTCAGAGAAAGCTGTGGGTTTCCCTACTTGTACAGTCACTGCTGTCCTCATGCCTGGGTGCTGGGTTAAGGATCTTTTTTCACTGCTTGGCCAAACAGGGGGTGACAGCTACTTGCTGTTCATGCTCAGGCCCTGCTCTGTTGGAAGTGGGGTTTCCAGACAGACCCACCTGGTGTTTGCCACTGCAGAGCTGGCAGGTTTCTCTGGGGGTGTCATCCTCTCAGAGAAGGATGTGGGGGGGGGGGGGAAGAGGGGGGATTTCCTCCTGTCACTACTGGTTGAGGGCCTCATGTTTCCTGTTTTGTAATCTCTACATCAATACTTCATCTTATCTCCTTTACAAAATCAGCAGCTTGTTGCAGGCAGCACGAGGGGGCTCATGATGGGGTATGAATGTATGTGTGCCTATGCCAGAACAGAGTTTTTCATCAGGCTGATTTACTGCTACCACGGCTTGGGTGGCTAAGGTGTTGTTTTGTTTACCTCAAGGACATTAAAGCAAGAAGCAGTTTGATTTTTCTGGTAGTGAATTCTGTATGACCACTAATAATAATAAAACTGGTGTGTAGTGTTGATACTTCTTATCAGGAGCTTCCAGCATACTTTGAAAGGAAGCTCTAGCTCATAATGATTTTACAGGAAGGGAAACTGAGGAACAGAAAGAAAAGTGACCTGGCCAACACCATCACCCCAGACAGACACCTGATGGAAGTCTCCTGAGAAAAAAGGCATCAGTAAAGGTCATGTGATAGTAGGGACTGACTGGGGAAGAAGAAGAGTGTTTATCTGTGCTGAGGAGAGGCAGTGATTTCTCCAGAACCTTCTCACATCTCTTTGAAAAGATTTGGTACTAATGAGCTCTGGATGCTATCAACTTTGTCTAAGTGCCAAGAATTAAAAGGCCAATAAAATAAAAGATGGCAGTGATGAAAAAGGCAAGGCTGAGACCCAATATCTGATTATTAACTGTAATATCTGTGACTGCACAGAGGGGTAGCAAAGGCTCCTTGCAGACAAGGGTTTACATCCTATTGTTGTACATCATCCCCTTGGACAGTAAAGGAGTTAAGGCCTTTGGGAACAGTAATACTCAGGCATTTTCAATGGAAATAGAACATCTGGAGCTGAGAAGTGGATAAATAATTAGGTTGAAACTTCAGGTGACTTCATCTGGGACTTCGGTGATGTTAACAAGAACTGTTCTATCATAACACATACAGATCAACTTTAAAGAGACTTCCAGAAGCTCTGTATTGTATACGATCAACTCTACTTCTGCCATTGCCCCATTGTTCAATTCCTGCAAGGGTGTATATAACATTATTAGACCAGGACCTCTTAAACTATTCCATTATGTGTGTTAACAGTCTGTCTCACTGACTTTTCATCTCCTATTTGCAATTGCCTAAAATCTCTGCAGCATCTAATGATAATTACTAAGGGTGAAAAGTTAGATATAAATTCTGTAATGGGTAAGAGTTATCTTTTAAACAGTTTAAGGGCTGGAAATAAGGAAAACAGCAATCCCTATGGACAGAACTGATCCTGCCTGCATTTAGACATAGTCGTCATAATGTAGTCACTGTGGATGATTTACCTGGTCAATGAAAATAGACAGGACCTTCAAAATCCGTCACCAAAGATCTTGATCTGTGCTCCAGCAAAGGTACTTACCCTTCTCTGCTGACTACCAGAGGAGTGCAGGGCAACTAAATCCACAGTTTATGGAGATAAAATCAAGAAAAGTGGACACAGACTCAAGTAACCTGGGAATTGCTGTCCTATTGCAAACCCTGTGGGAGAGGAGTATCCTCATTTGTATCCTAGTTTATAGATGTGTCTTAATCTGTTTTGTCAAGGCAAATGGAAGAACAAGAAAGATCTGGAAGCAGTCTCAGAAACTCTGTTTAGTCAAGCTGGGGACTGTACTTACCTTCAACATATCCCCAGCCTGGAAGCTCAACTCATCTTCTCCAGAAGCAGTGAAATCAAACTTGGCGATGGCTTCCATACTGTGTCCTGGGGGCAGAGCAAAGCTGGAAGAAGTAATGACAGATACTTGTCAGCATCTGTGAGCTACTGGGATTGTGGAGTCCAGCCTCTGGGAAGCTGATAGGCAGCGCTGTGATTTGTATGTGGGGAAGCACACGCCAACTATGGGCAGCCATTGCTTACTAGATATGGAAAGACATTAGCAGATAGAAGAGAGGGCATGGCTATAATTAGCTGAAGTCAGAAGTACAAATAACCAATAGTATATGCTTATTCCAACAGGTCTCTTTCTCTAGAGCAATCTCATGGGAAAAACATGTATAGACCAACACTGTCACAGCTCCCAATAAAGCAAGTGACTCTGTCCTGCAATAGAAAAATGCATTTGTGCCCCGCAATTACTCTTTACCTCAGGAGTGAGTCAAGCTGCGGAGAAAACAAACAGGGCTGCAATAAATAGATATTTTTTTCTTGGATAAGGGCCACAATATAGAAGGTTGAAGGAGTATTTGTGATGGATTAACACGGGTGACCACAACTTTCAGGTAGGAAAAAACTGTTTGCAAAATGGCTGTATTCCCTATTTTGAAGCAGGCAGAGAGTTAGCCTACCTCAGTGTTAGTAACCCAGGAGCCTGAAATGTATCAGAAAGCCTGCAAACCAAAGCCTGCTTTTCAGCACCAGAGCAATGTGGCAGGGGAAGTGGCAAGATGAGCTTTGCTCCTTCACCACTTCCTGCTCACATAATTTGGATGTACCCCAGCAGGACCATTTTTATAATCAAGGGCTACAGATTTCCCATGGCTGGGTCATTTACCCCACGTCCCAGTGGTGAGGCTGCCAGTGACAAACTAAGAAATAGGATGAGTTCTAAGCTAGGTTTGTCGGGGAACAAACATCCTGAAGCCACAGGTTCCACTACCTAATCTCAATTGTCACAAAAACACCCAGTCTTTATGGCTTGAGAGGAAGTGCCAACTTACCTGATCCAAAACATTTTTAACCAGAAAGGTCTAGAAAGACCCTGTACAAACCAATGAACAACCATAATTAGGGTTAGATATTTCTTATCTATTAGAACTGACACACGATCCCCAAAATAGAAAGTGTTGCTACTGAGCAAGCTCCAGAATTTTGCCACTTTAAAATCAAAAGGCTGCTATAACCCTCCTTCTCTATAACCCTCCTTCTCAGCAATACATGCTGTGATGTTCCTCCTTTGACCCACAACTCAGGGATTTAACTACCTGTGTAACAAGGATCCAGGGCCCAGCTCGGATACAGCTCAACTTAAACTGCTGAGAATGAGCTGGGAGAAAGCCTGCAGGGCAAAAGCTCTAGGGCTGCACCAGCATTAGCCCAGGGATTCCAGAGGAAAACCACCAACATGGGAAGATATAAAATCTCAGAGAAAAAACCAAACCATAGTTTAGTTGGGATAGTCAGTCTAGCCGAGTACCTGTCATGGACCATTTGGGTCAATGAGTTGAGTTGTCAGTGCCATCCGTCCTGCTGGTGGCAGGTGGCAACCATGGAGGTTGACTCTTCATTTCTGATTGATGCCTGCAAAGAATCTGTGGCTGCCTTTACACAGGTGAGAAGTATGCTAATGTGTAGTTTAATATTTCATTAAATCCTAACTAGGTTCTGTATGTGTTAACTGTATAAAGCACTTATTTATTGGCTAAATTGTTATTTCCTGCTTGCACAGTCCCTTTGCACTTGACTAAATATCCTTGAATAAAGTGATCCACAAGAGGGGCCATAACATCACTGGATATTAGTTCTGGGATTTGTTACGACCACTTCTAACTAAAAAAAGATGTTTATATGCTTCCTAGTGGATACTGTTAGCACTCTCTTTTTTGCTGCTTATAGGAGAATTTATATCCATGTGACTGATGAGAGCTATGAAGCACCAAGAAAAAATGTTGGCAGTCCACAGAAGAGTTCTGCTTATTCAGCATGAATCTGTTCTAGAGCAGTTGGGGTTGCTTCAGTGCCAGGGCGTCCCATGTAGGTCTGAGTGCACAGCTCAGCTGAGTTCTGCTATTCCAGCCTGCTGCCTTAGGCTTTCAATGCACATCACTGCTGAACAGAAACACCCTAAAGCACATTGATGCTTTATTCTCAGGCTTCAGATTTCCACCTATTCCAAACATTTTCACCCCCTATTCTCTCTGTTGACCTACTAATGGTCTTTAATTCTTACTTTTGATACCTTTTGCAGATTAGGGTCACCCTCTGTCTCACTCATATTCCAAGATATTGCTGTTACCTTGCAGGTGCAGCTTGGGGCTGATTTGAGAACTGTCCTCTATTCTTGCATAGACATTTTTGGAGCTTCAGTCTGCAACCCCCAGAGGCAGTGTCAGCCCTGCTGTGTGCTAAGAGAGCATAGGGGTATTAAATTGGAGGGGAAACAACCCTTAAGTGAATTGTTTAAACAATGATACTCTTTCATGGAAGATATCTGAAGAAAAAGACTAAAGGAGAATTACTTTAATAAGGGTTGTTTTTCAGTGTTTTATCTTGGAGTGGTGGCCTGCTGCAGAGAGATCAGAGTCAACAGTGCTGATGGATCCTGGAACTCCTGAATGCAAACCATTAATCCCAGCTTGATGAAAATAACACACTTAAAACCAATAGACTATTTAAATACAAATCCTGTCTTTGATTCTGTCCCTTAGATACAGAAGGAATAGTGGGGGCTCTCTCTACAGGGGGCAAGAGAGTAGAAAACCTTTAATTTTTCAATAACCCAAATATTAAAGGTGCCATTGGAATGTGCCCCCCTCCAAAGGAGAAGAGTTTGTGAAACAGTTAGAATCTTCCCTCTCCCTTCCTTTTCAATTTCAGCAATTCCAGCCTCAGGGAGAGACCAGGAGACAGATACCTCTTCAAACAATCTAACACATGGATTAAATGTGCCTTTCATTGCCAGCGGCTGGATTTAGAAGTGGCTCAAACACCATCCACAGTGTTGGCTGTGTTGATAAATCAGCAATGCAGTAATGCTCTGGTCTTAAGCTCTTTCCCCACCAGCTACTAAAGCAACACTAGCCAATAATCCTGTCTTTGAACTTCAGCGTACCACTTTTCAGCACCTGAACTTCAAACCAGTTCTGTTTTTCTGATCCTGTTCTCCCCTGCACCTGTAACTCGAGAATCCCCACTCCACATGGATCAGTGCTGCGCCCTCATGAAAATTCCCCTGCCAGGAGCTCATTCTTCCCCCCTCTGCATGCGTATGACTCTGAGCACCACCCCACAATACAGACAGGAAATTTTTCACTATTATCATGACTTACATTTCTCAAGCACTTTTTACCCCAAATTCTGCTTTTAACTGTGTGGTGCAACTCCTTTAAGCTTTTGATATCCAAGGACAATTTTAGACTGTGCATAATGTTCTCTGTGAGAATCACCTTTGTAGAGAGTTTACACAATGTTCAAAGAGGGATTTTTCAGTTCCCACTGTAAGCTGACCAGTACCCTTCATTTTTGTGCTTTCTGCATGCGGGTGAATTTTCTCTGTGGTTCACCTTTGTAACAGGGCAGATCCAAGAGGCATAAGACTAGAGCAGTTCTGTGGGACTGGTGCAATGCAACAGAAGGTTCACAAAATGAAAAGTGAAAAGCAGCCTGGCTTTCAGAGCACAAGGTAGGCATTTCAGTTGTGCAGAACGTCATTCCCTGAGCAAGAACATCAGCGCCTCTGTCGATGGGAAGTGCCAAGGCCTAAAACATGTCAGCAAGCAATACAGCCTGACAGCAGAGTCCCAAAGAGTTTAACACCATTACCCTACACCGTGCTGGTTCCAAAGTCAGCAGTAACGATGCCAGGGAAGGTCATCACCTATGGAGAGCTCATCACTCGGGGACGGCCCAGCCTCAGCCTTCCCCAGTCTCACTTACATCAGAAGGAGAGCAAAATTACAACAACGCGCTCGCTTAATGGAACCATATGAAAAACATCTATATTTGTATGCCTGTAGCATAAAAAATTGCACACATCTCCAGTCTGAAGCTTCATCCAGTGAGCTTTTGCACCAAGATATACAGCGTGAGCTTCTGTGCCTTTGTTCGGCTCTGCAAGAACAACCTATTGGACTGATGAGCAACCAGGGACAGGATTCAACCCTGAACATCTGTACAGAAACTCCAGATGACATTTCGGCAGAAACAATGGAGAAGGGACCTGTAATCTAGGAGAGCTGTGGCAGATAACAGCTTTGTTTTCACCAGCTAAGCCACATACAAGTGGCATGGGGATATTTAGTTCCAAAAACACAAACCTCTTGCTACAGAGTTAACGGTGCAGCTTCACTGACTGTCAGTGATAAGGATAAAATTTATAAGGGAGAACAAGACACTAAAACACTCAGACACGATGCATTTAAGTCTTGGCTATTCTGCCACCCAGAGCAATGCAAACCATTTTGGCTGAGCCCGTGTGCAAACAAAATAAGCCTCCTAGGAACTGGATTCACAGAAAAAATAAACTTTCAGGACTCTATAACCAACAGAAGTTGGTAAGAAATGCCCCAAGCTAGGACGGTTCTTAATCTCCCTAGGGAACCCAGGTCTTCTGTGCTACTTCCCATTACAACAGAGTAGAGTTGTGCAGCAACATGGGAAGCTGGTGCAACAACAGGCTCAAAGAGAGGAGCGCATAACACAGCGCTGCATGATACCGTGACGGTACAAAATCCCAAATCTTTGCCGTGCTGGAAGGGTTGGCTTGGGGGGACTGGGGTGGTGGGGAAACACCTCCTTCTGTTTGCCTACCTCCTCTCTCAGATGGAGGGAGGTCAGCTGGTCAGATTTGACAGAGGCAAAGGGATTTGTCCTGCAAAAGCACTGCCCTGTTGTGAAAGCTGATAAACAAGATGGCCTTGGGATCCCGTGCTCTGCCCTTACTGCGCAGCACTTCACCTTTCCTTCCAAACCCCCACATTCCTCCCTTGCACCTTGTCCCACCCAGCTCCCCCTGCCCCAGTCCTGGAGCCACGCTCAGCCCATACCTTGGAGCAGTTCTCCTCTCTGCTGGCACTTTGCTCCAAAGCAGGAGGTGTTATCACCTAAGGCACGGAAGAGAGGAGAGCCCAGGCTCCTCCCTGCAGCGCCAGGGTAACACATCAGTCATGGCCCCACGTGTGTGACAGGGACACTCCAGAGTGGGCATGGGGACATGGGAACGGAGCTGTGCCTGTCACAGCACAGAGTGGCACATGGACAGTCTCCAGTCTCTGATGCCAGAAATGTTTGGGACCCTGCATATTTAAAATGGTGGTGCCATTTCAAAAGGAGCTGCCCCTGGCTGCTGCTTCAGCCCAGGGTGGTTTAACAGATGAGTAAAGGAGGGTCCCTCAAAAAGTGCAAGTTCTACCCAAATAAGGAAAAGAGAAATGAGCACAGATCTGCTAAGTTAACTGAGAAACCATAAGTCCGTTGAAAAACATATCTTGAGGAACAAGTAGCTAAAGACATAAAAACATAATAAAATCATTTTCAAAGACAACAGAAGCAGGAAGCCTGCCAGAGTGTGTCTGTAGGGCTGACAGATGATTGAAATGTAAAAAGAATGCTCAAGGAAGATAAGGATGAAGCACAAAAGCTAAATGAATTTTCTGCATCCATGCATAATGCACAGGGATATAAGGAGGTCCCCACACTGGAGTTTTCTTTGCAGAAGAAAGCCAGGAGAACTATTTCAAAATGAAGAACTGGAATAAAAGATTTTAGGAAACAACAGTAAATGAACAAGAGTAAATTCAAGGATTTGATATTTTAGAAATCTTGACTGAAATCCAAAGTGAACATGAAATAATAAAGGCTGAGCAATTAAACTGTGGCGTACAATTCTTGACTTAACTAAGCCTCGGAACTAGGTAAAAAACATCACAGTGCCAGTGTTTGAGATCTGTTTTGAGGGGATGCAAGGTGCAGGTCTGGCTTCTGTGTGCCTGAAATGGGTAAAAAGATTAATTGCAAAAAGAATTACTGGCCCTAAGAGAGAAATAACATACCAATTCCTCCTCCCATAGCTCTTGTAGAAGGAAGTAATATGGCACAAATCTGAGTTCTTTGAAGGACCTGATGAACATGTGGATACATGGTGAATAGGTGATCAGTTGATATAAAACTTGTATTTCTACATCATTTTTGATGAAATCTCTCACCAAAGACTCTTAAAAAAGCCTTCTAAGTTCTCAAAGAATAGGAGTGAAAGTCCTATAGAGGATTAACAACTGATTAAAAGTTAGGAAACAATTTGAATGTGGTGTTCAAAATATTAATAAATGATCTGGAAAATACAAAGTGACAAAACTTAGTGACGAGAAAAAAATCCAGGGTAATACTATTAAGTCTGATCACAAAGCCTTGCAGATGGTTTTAAAAATACTGTTGAAGTGCAAGGTGAATCTCAGTGCTGATGGTTGCAAAAGCAATGGACATGGGACAAAACAAACATAACTACGTGAACACAGCAATGAGCTCAAATTAGCAATTACCGCTCAGAAAAGATACCTTTGAGATGCTGTTTGAGTTCTACCAAAGTGTCATCTGAGTGGAAGTCAAAAAGGCAGGTTAGGAAGCATCTGGAAAGTGATAGAAAACAAACCAGAAGGAAGCATGATGTCACTGTACAAGTACCTGGGGCTTGAAATTTGTCACTTGAATACAGCAGCTATTTCACGTCCCTCCATCTCAAACACAGAGATAGCAGCATTAAAAATAGCAGATAGAAAGCAACGAAAGATGACCGAAGGAATGGGAAGTTTCTGGACAAGAAAGGACCAAAGCAAAGACTGGGATCCTTCACCCTTAAAAAAAGTTGTCAGAGGGATAAATGCAAACCAATGTTGGAAATAATGAGAATCATGGAAAAGGTAAAGAGAAAATTTTTATCCATCATTTCTCATAAGTACTAGAAGTTCATTCCAAGAGTGTCAGAATCTGGGAGGCCATAGGGAAAGAAGCTGTGACATGTACTTGTCCTGTTCTCACTCTCCTTCCCCAAACAGCTGCTGCTGGATACAGCATCATGGACTGTGAGTAACTTTAACCCGACCCAATTAATCCTTAGGAGCTGTGGCGCTTGGCCAAAAAAACCCACAATGTGCTAGTAGTCCAAGAGGACTGGTCCATCAGCAGGCTGGTGGATGGTAGTCCCTACACACACACACCACCTTTTGAGGAGGAGTAATCTCATTGAAATATCAGTAAGTTAAAACAGGGGTAGTGTGAAAATTATTAAGCACTCAGACCAGTCAGGGATAGATACAATGAAAACTCCTCTGAACGGGAAATTCTTGAATATATTTGCTGAAAAATTATACAGGTTCAGAAGGCAGGGGGCTAAAGGAAGAGTACAGCAGTTAACTCTTGCCATGTTGTGAAAAGTTTTATTTGTGGCTATCAGTACATGAGAAATATAAATTTCTGTACAGGAAGGTGGAACACCAATCCTCGCAGTCTTCTTGGGCTTAAGGTCTGTGCTTTTTTGTGCTCTGTGAATGGCATGACAGATTGCATTACGTTACACGCTGGAACGACCTAATTTCTCTGCTTTCTACCACGATGTGATCTAATGGGCCCCCCAGCAAGAATGCTGCTGGTGACTTGTCACTCATGCTTGCTGCCTGACAATGTCACGAAACACTGCACGGATTCCTGTTATGTATCCAGAACTATTGCATTATAATATTAAATCTATTAAATGTCAGGCCATAAGAGATGTGGCTTTCTATACTATAAACAAAACACTCAATACTGGCAAGCTCCCAACACTGAGAAAGGATAGGAAATAGGATAGAATAGGAAATAACTCTTTTCTTTCTTCTCCGTTTCTATGTATTCCTTCTCTGTCACAGTTACAGTAACACATTAACCTCTTCACCTTGTGGAGTACATCCATCACAGCTATGTTGAAAAATACGAAGAAACATCCAGATACTTCAGCCATAAGTAATGGAAACAAACCTAATGGGAAGGACATCAGACTCCATGCATCTGTGTTTTAGCCAGTCTCTATTAGACAACTGGGTAAAACCCAGCCCAGGCAGACAGGTTATTCCACAACTACCTGCTGCGGACTTCTTTGTCATTATCTGCTGCTGACATGATCCAGACAAGATGGCCAAACCATGGCTATTATACAGCCTGAGAAGACCTAGATTTAAAAAGCTTGATGCAGATAAACTTACACCTGCTTTTGCACTTAGGTAAGTGACCCAAAATAAATGTGTCTGCAAACATGTCAGAAAACTGCCTAAGAACATGCTCTCTCACAAAAATCTTAGTAATTTCTTGCTGGCTGGAAATTTTCAAGAGAAGAATCATTTTCCAAGTGCTTTAGTTTCTATCTGGGAAGCATGCAGGCAGCCAGAAAGAAAACCAAAGGGAAAAGAAAAAGCACAGGAAAAGGAAAAAAGGTAATTTCCAACAGAACATGTACATCAAATATTTTGTCTACTCTGAATTGAGTTGATAAAAAATGAAGAATTAAGTGTCCTGGTTTTGTTACCCTCAAGATAAACTGCTTCCCTGTGTTCTTAGTTCACCTCCAGAAAGTAACACTGTTAACAAGGGAAACAGAAGTCAAAGTGTGGGAACAGGGGAGATTTCAATTGTTATAAGTGATTGTAAGCGATAACTCAGCATCTGTGGAATTGGGAGTATCAGGACTGTAAATCCACATAAAGCTGAACGTTATGAATGGAAGCTGTCTAGGCTTTCCCAATCTGCCATCTATTCCTGTTCCCACATTCAGATATGCTGCACACAGAGCAATTCATCCTCTCACAGCTTTGCTCTCTGCAAACAGCTGCTCAGGCTGTCCACAGTGACAGGTCATTAGTGGGCAGTTATTTTTTTCAGGACTGAGTGCACAGAAGTGGCAGTGCTATAAAAGCTTCCCCACAGAGCTCCATGAACTGATCTGGGAAGAGCTCTTTCCCAATTTTCTGTGCTTCCTGTTAGCAAAAATTGTCTTGAAAGCTCTGTGTCTTGTTGCTCACCTGCAACAGTCCTCTTTGATCATGTCCCAGGATTTTCAAAAAGCTCAGTCATCAGCATCAGTTGCAAAGCTATTGCTATTCTAGTGCTGATCTTGTCACCATCACCCTTACAAACCACATTCAGTTTAGCTGCTGTGGCTACAGCCTACTGTGCTTTCACAAGTGGTACAATTATGTCAATTAAAGGCATGAAGCCAATTCTCTTGCAGGAATAAGCTTTACCTGTAAGAGTACTACTCTAATTCTATGGTTGTGTATCCACCAGGAGAGTGCACAACTTAACTGCCTGGTCCCATCCATGTAGCACCATTTATTGCAAGGAGATGTGGCTTTAATCCTGAACAACGGTGTTAATATGCTACTTAATTCATACAAGGCTTCCCATCATTCTGCAAATTGATCTCCAAAGATATCCCCTACCATTTCAGCTAAGCAGTCTCTGCATTTCTGAGAGATTTTTCTTTGGAAGTTTATGGCTATGATCCTCTACTTTCCTGTTCTAAAGAAGCACTGGCAAACCTGATGATATTTAATATTTCTGTCAAATCCTTTCAAATCTGCCAACTTTTTCTTCTATGTCCCCTACTCCATAATTCCTGCTACTGAACCATTTGTGTCNCAGAACTGACTGGAGTACCAGAGGAGGAAGGAGTAGATTACAACAGAGAAAGGGAAATTTGACTTAATTTTTCTCCACTACCAAATCATTCTTCTGGGTTTCCACAGATTCTCTTTAACTGCTGCACTGCTGCCCAAGAGTCCAGACAGGAGCAGCTGCCTTACAGCTTCTGTTGCCAGCTCCTCTGAGCTCACACAGCCAAAGCCTGCCTGCTGTGTTCGATAGTGCTCCATGTCAGAGTTTCCAGCTTAGGCCCAAGAACTGGGTTTCAAGGATTTGGCTATTGGGGCCAAAAAAGATCCAGCTCACCGTAAAGGAGGCCTCTCTTTACCACACAGCAATTTGTGCTTTTCATGTGGAAATCTGGATGAACCTGCAAGCCTAAAGAAGGCTGGAAGCCACAGAACAAGACAAATAGAATGCATTCCCCATAACAGCACATTTTGCAAGCCTGTCCTACATTTATCTCATCTAAGAGCAAAAAAGGGCCAGTTACTCCTGGCAAAAGACCATAGATCCTGCAGCCTGACCTCTGCTCTGGAGCCTCCACCAGCAGGACTAATTTCTTTCTCACGTTTGAGAGAGGTCTAAGAAAACTTTCTTCTCCTTGCTAGTCTCTTGGGAGTCAAACCTTTCTTCTCTTTGCTGGTCTCTTTCAGAGACTCTTAAGTGTTAATCAGTTGATCTCCATCATCATCAGTGAACTATACTAAGTTACAACAGCAGCGAATTTGGCACATCTCGCTATATAATACTTTGCGCTAATTTTTCTTTACAGTGTTGTAATCTTAAAACACAGAAGTGCTGCTACTGATGAAAAAAAGAACATCTTCCCAGACTTTACAATTCATTACCATCCCTTCTGAACACTAACAAGTAGCAAAGTAAGTCCTAGAAGCTGTTTCAATGGTACCCTGTCTATTCCTGAAAGATAAACTTGACAAGAACACAGGAGCCAGACGTCTAGGCTGTTACAATTATGGCTGATTTTGAAATAACACTTAAAATTTGAGCTACAGATAAGCAGGGGATATCAAGCCAAGTCAATGCGAGTTGCACGAGCTACTTATTGTCTTTGCTGCATGTAAAGACAACAGATGGAGAAAATAAGGGAGAGAAAGAAAAAGAGACTCTACTTCAGTGATTTGAATCCAGTGCTGGAACGTTCAACAAAACACTCCTTTCCAGGATTTAAATTTTCCTTTGATGAGCACCTTTTGACTCAGTGGGATTTGCAAAGCTTCCATTTGAAGCTAGAGAAAAGTAATCTCACTCTTTATTTCTTCCCTCTCCCTGCACTACACCCCTCTAACCCTGATTAATATATCTAAACATGCCTGATTAAGCCAGACAGATGATGGGCCCCTAATCTGAACTGATCAGGGCTCTGGAGCTGCCAAAGTGAACCTGCTGTCTCTCTATCAGACAGAGCAATAAGGGATCAGTAATGCAGCCCCATTAACTGCTTCCCACAAAATGAATTTTCCCTGACTGCTCCTTGAGAGCAGACACTCGAGGAATGCAGCCTGATGGGAAGTTGCTTTGGATCGTTTCTTTTAGCACAACTGTCGAGCAGCTCCTTCTCAAGCCCTCCAGACAAACAACTAAAGTATGAAAAATGTAGCCACTTCCTTCTAAGCTGCTTTCTTTTAAATCTCCTCATACCTTATCTTGCTAACTGCCTCTCAATTTTTCTCATCTTTTCTTGGTAAGCTTCAGCACTGACTGATATATGGTGCGCTGCAAGTGTGTGGTTATCAGAAAACCAGCCCTGTTCCCACTGTGCCTGTGTGTGTGCAAGCAAGGGATCCGCTTCTGTGTGCAGGTGGAGCTTGCACTTCATGAATACATAAAATTTAGGGCTGCAACAGACCACTATGATCAATACACCATGTCAATGTACCCATGAACTGCCTGTGTCCAACATATTTGCACTAATGCTGAAGGTTCATTGAAGGATAAATGGATACAGGGCAGAAAAAGAGCAAAATGTACACTCTGAATTTGTTCAGGTATCTATGCACATGTGCATACAACCTGCTTTTATGTGGGTGCAGCCCTTTGCAATATTTATCCGCTGAGGTCTACTTCCAGTAAAAGGCTGCAGTCAGGAGAGATCAAGTGGGCATCAGGCCATGTCTGGGCTCTGGGAAATCCTGTGACTACTTATCCTAAAACTGGTATAATTTCAAGTAGCTTCAAAGCTTCTCTGAATCACACCAGCTATGACCAGCTCTGGGGAATTCTGCTATCTGCAAGTCAGATGGAGAATTATACTTCTCAAATTGATAATAGAAGAGACTGGGAGGAAGAATAATAATGTACTTCACATATTTATGCTATCAGGGAGGACTTTTCAAAAGTCACTTCCAAAGCAAAGGAATGAAAACAGAAACAAGAATCAGGTACTATCTGATTTGATTAAAAACAACCAACCGCAGGCAATAAAACCCACCTACAATTAGATACAGATATTCCAAGGTGCTTTCCTTGTATTTGGGTTTCAAAATATGGGAAATAATACTCAAAATTTAATTATTTCCAACTCTGGTTGTCAGAGAGAGGATTCCAAAAAACGTAGTTTCCAGCATGCTGTTCTGTAAATCTGAGCTCTTGCACTGTAACTAAGAGCTGAGGAATTCTGGTGGTCATGCGGGTCTGCATATGAATACACACTGGATGTGAACACAAATGTTAAATTCCCTTTGTCTATGAGCAATCAGGCACTTTGCAATGTGAAATGGAAATCTAGGGAAAATACCTGTAAATATTTGTGCTAAAATAGGAGCAAGTTCACCTTATGATACCGCTTCATTTCCACAGCATTTATGAAACTCCTCTTTTCTATGTAAAAGATGGAAGATGCAACAGATATAATGTCTTTATTTCTGGGCATAGCACAGCCTAGAGAATTCATTACATTAAGGCATTAATCCGGTCTAGTAAAAACAGTTTTTAATGTTATATTGGACTCTGTATTGGAGCAATAAATTTGAGTGGGATATGAGAACAAAATGCTATGAAAATCTGTTAGTATATACAGCTGGGTACAAAATACCATGTTTCCAATCAGCTACTGCATGTTTCTTCGATAAGGCCAGCTGATAAAAAATTGTGTAAAATGGGAAGAAGAGCAAGATCAGTGATTAAACTGCAATTTTCCTTGCTTTTTTTTTTTTTTTTTTTGCTGTGTGTCTGTGTGTAAGATTAGTCCTGCCATCACAGATAACTGTGCAAAATCTGGAAGTCTAGTACCAAAATTAAATTGTGTGACTGTGTGCCAACAGATACGATTTTGCACAAAGGTAAAACTACAGTTAGCTCAGTAAGAAAAAGTAAAGTTTCTTTGTCATTTTAAACATAAACCCATTTTTGTACAAAATTTCATCTGGTGCAAAATCTGTGGGGTGAAGTTTACCTTGCCTCGTTTGTATATTTTTCTTCTCCTCTTGTGCTTTTATGAAAGAATGAAATACAAAAGTCTAGTTCAACATACATTTAGCTATGATATTGTAAACACGAACATGGGGAATCCTCTTATCTTGGACATGTTACACATAATTGCGGCTCAGCCACCTTTGTTCTGAGAAGAACTGACAAAGTGATACACGTACAAAGCCTCACATTTAGGTAAGGACAGAGAAATTGAAATGCTGCTAGTGAATCTGTGCTGTGGTATAATGAGCACAGTTGTGATACCTTCATTGCATAATGGCCCCACTTGCATATTTACCTTTGGAGCCTCTTTGTTGTATTAACTATATTTTTTCTGCTTAATGGGTCTTCAAAGCTTAACTTCCATTTAAGCACAGAACCTCTTTTACAAGGTCTAAGTGCTACAAAACCTCCTTTCTATAAATTAAAGTCAGCCCATTTGCATCTGCATTTGGGAATGGTTCTGAAGGGGTTTTAAAAGAAATCAATTACAATAATTCATACATATAAAGATGCAACTGCAACAGTCAATCCAACTTTTCTTCTCATTATAAGATGTGTGAATGCCAGCTTGTTACTATTCCTGGGGTTTTCTCTGCACAGTGATTGTACCATTTTAAGTAGAAGTATGGAACATATTTCATGTTTGTCAATGCATTTTTTAGTTCACTTGGATTATGATACCTCTGAAATTAAAGTGCAGCAGCAGTTCCTGAATGATTTAACATGTAGACATTTTTTACTCTGAATTAGGTACAACTCATTCTTGTTTATCTTAATTCAAAAATGAATTAAATTAAATTGGAACAGGTTCTTATTATCTGGAATAAAAACGAGTCATACCATAGTGTAAGAATATTGGTTACTGAACTAACATTTAGACTGAAACCTAATTAAGCAGAAAAAGTTCCTTATAGGCAGATCAAGTCTGACATCCTACATTTCCCCTTCCCACAGCATGGGCACCATCATGGCAAGGAGGTTCATTGAAACCTCTCTGCATATCCCTTGTACATCCTGCAAAAATAATCATGGTCCCCGTCCTTCAGTGGGCAAGTAATCAATTGCTGCTCTGCAGCAGGGAGCCACACAGCCTTCAGACTACTCTATAGATTACATGTGGCAAAAAGGGAACACTGTGCAATGGGTGTGAATGAGTCATTCGACATTTCAGGTTGCCTGAAGTCATTCTGCTGCATTTATTTCCAATCTTGATATGCTATCCACATTTGCATATTAAGCAGGATGTGAAGAGATTTAAATTATTTTCTACAACACATGCATGGAACACAACAGACATCATGTGTGTGAGAATGAGAGATTACATGCACGAGTGGGTGAACACAGCATCATGTGAAGTGCCTCTTCTACCTTCATGCAGAAGCAGGCATTCTACATGCAAGCCTGAACACATCTCAGCAAAAGTTATGTTTGAACCTGTGTTATCTCTAGGGAAATGAATACAAAGGAAAGATGTTCATTGGCAGCATGCCTGAAGAGAGGAATAGGGGTCCCATGAGCATAATTCAGGTGATGTGTGTTGTGTTTTCTTTGGCAAATACAAATCTGAACGAGTTGGTCTGTGTACACTTGAAGGGTAGGTATGTGTGCTGTGTGCACGTGGGTGACAAGGAGCACCCAAGAGCATGAGCAGGTGTCAGCTGAAGCTGGAGTTTATACAAACATTGTATGCAGTGAGCCACCTACTTAAACATTCCCATGGAAAGAATACACGGCAACCTCTCAAAGCGTTCCATTGTAGATACCCCCCCACTATTCTGCAAGTTATTGATAGCACACTCAATCAGCCTTGGGGAGAGAATACAGAATGGACATTGTCTCTCTCAGTTTCAGTCATTTTTGCTCAGTGACACAGTTTGCATACAAACCACTGAGGAGTGGTAGTTAAATCTCCAAGTAAAAGTGCTTTAATGAAAACAAAAGTGCACATTCATGACGTTTGTATTCGTGTTAAGCCTTGTGAGCTTCATTATCTGAAAGCCTAAATGTTGGACCAAGCCATCGCAGATTATGTCCCATTAAGTAGCAAGTGCAATTCTAGTTCAAAAAGTTTAGAGAAGATGTACTCTTAGATTTGTTTGGCTGGCAATTGCAGGCATACTATTGCAATTCCAATTTACCCACCGTGCTTGTATTGGCTTTGTACAGAAGATAAAATGGAATGAGGTGAAAATCCAATTTTTATTAGTAATTCCACTTCAAGGCACACTTCTTGAGGAAAAGGTCTAGCAAGCACTGGAACTTGTGATGCAGTTAGGGGAGACTCCACACCAAAGGCTTTTGTGAAACCCATTAGGGCCTTGAGCAGCAGTGGGAACTCCAGATGTCTGAGGATGTCATAGCTTAGGTAATCTGGACAGAGGCACAGCATGATCTACAGCAGCTACCCAGCTCACAGATCTCCTGAGAACTGGCTTTGGTCCTACCAGCTCACTTAAGCATAAGAGTATGATTATTTTACCTTGATTTTGCTTTAAGACTGAGAAACAGATGTGTACATATTTAAAGAAGCTGGGTGTTACATTCAACATCACATTATGGTCTATGAGGGGAGGAAAATATGCTATTTGTTCCACAACACAATAAAATATTATGCACAGTTGTTCCTACAAGACATGCTCCAGAATACACTCTGCTGATATCAGTATTGTCATCTAAGGACCATCCCATGAGGAAGAGTTGAAAGAAAAAAAAAATCAGGGAATTGATATCTTACTTGTTGGACTCTCTTGTATAGTCTGTTGGACTACTTCTTGTGTTATATCTTTTCTCCATAGCCTTTCACTCTCTTTCCTATCCATAAGGCAAATCACTTGAAGCAAATGGCATTTTTCCATAGAGTGCTCCATAACAAGAACCAGTGGGTCAGAGGTGTCTATAGAATTCTACAATAAGTAGATTAAAGAAGATTTGTGGTGATCCTGCAGATTCAAGCCCCTGCCCACAGCAGGGTTAATTTTGAAATCACACAAAATGAGAATGTAACCTCATCTTTCTACAGTGACTACTCTAATGAAACACAAGTCTCATTCAGGCAATGATATAAATCATATAAATATGATATAAATCATATAATATAGAAATTATAGAAATATAAATCATACACATGCCTAGACTAAAGACATATGGAAATAATTTAGAAGACCTGCGTTAAATTATTTGAGATTTTCTTTCAACATGCATAAGATGGTACTGACTGCAGTGCTAGACTCCAATTATAAAGCACATATTATCAAAACAAACACTAAAATGAGGCTATTATTACAATCATTATTTCCTGAATTCTGTGTGCTGAAGACCCTCATTACACAGTTTCAAAAATCTGATTATTTGTAGAGGGAATTCAGGAAACAACGCAAAACAGGAAAGAAGGGGAAAACTCCAAACTGGAAAAAATGGTTACTTTACCAGGCACAGTGGAAAACACTACATGTCATGTACCTCAGACAGCCTTCAAGAAGGTGTTCCTCTTCTAAATACCTAGAAAGTCTGCAGAAGAAGGTTTTGAGAGCCAGAAATGGTAGGAACTGTGCAGCTCTTGTCTTTAAAGATGCATTTTGAACATGGCAAGGCTTTCCTCACAGGCTCTGCAGTGAGAAAACTGCCAGTGGCAGGAATTACTCGTCACAAGACTTAAACAAGGCCCGTGCACCGCTACGAAGAGATTTAACCAAGCCAAACAGGGATTACTTCTGTGATGAATGAGATGATTTTTTTCCAAATTGAATACATCTAAAAACTTCATCAACACTGCAATTCTGCTTCCATATGTAAAAAAAAATCAAAATCCTATTTTGCTCATCACACTTCCATTTTCTGCTCTGGTCTCTATCAGTTCCTTGTACTTCTATCTACTTTAGTTGTACTTGTACCTACTTTACTTGCCTTCAGATTTAAGGACTACCATGTTCAGATTCACTACTACTGCATATCTTCCTATATTTGATTATGGTGGGCTGTTTTGTCCTGACAGATGAGCCTTGTTTTTTAGTTTAGCTTTACAAAAATTATTATACTTAATAAAGTGATCATCTTTGTAAAGGAAGCTAATCCACAAATATCCACAAAGCATTCACTGTATTTTGGAATACTGTTTTCTTGGTTGCTCTGCCTGATGATGGTTGGACTTTGCTCATCTCTACTACTTGGAAAGGAAAGCAGTACATGCTCAGCCCTTCCGGAGCTTGAGTCAATGAAGCATCCAATATTGCAGAGCAGAAGATGATGCATTCAAAACCACTTCCTGAAAATATCATGCCAATATTTAGATTGAAAAGGAGAATAACATTTCAAAATAAATTCTGCTCTAAAGTTAAAAACTATTCCAAGCAAAAAAGTTAAACATACAAACAAAACTGTTCAAAACAGCAGTAACTCATTAGGAAAAATAGCCACTGCTCATTCTAAGAGATTCCCGATGCATTTCACAAATCATGAATTATATTCAGACTCACTTTGTGTGTCTGGTATCCTGATGGACTCCATCGGGGTGGGCATGCAGCAGTACTAGACATGGACCACACTCTGCTGTATAGCTTCTCCCTGGCGTGTTTTAAAGAATTACAGCTGTTCCTTTGCCTTTGCTTGCTAAAACTACCCAGCACTTTAATTAAGAGGCTCTATTATGAGCTCTGGTGTTCTTTCCTGCAGCCTCACTGAAAATAACACTTCTCTGGGCATGCCTGGTATGGGCTAGCTGAACTGGTACATCTGTATGTTAAAATATGATGACTGCATCTTTTGACCCCAGTGTGCCCCTGGAGGGCACTTATAGTTTGGCTGCTGCTTTCCCTGACTCTATTTATCCCTTCATCTAACAATGAAATCCATCCTCCAGTGCTTTTCAGCAGTGCACAGCAGGTTAGGACCAGAAGCAACAACTGCCCAATTAAAATCAAAACGTCAGATATGAAGAAGGCAAACTGTAATCAAACTGACCTGCCTGGATTATCAGGGCAAGATGCCTTTAGGCTTATGCAATTAACTGAAGAATAATTGATGACCACAGGCAATCAACTTACAGATGTGGGTCCCATGTGCAAGAAATGTGCTTGGGCACATCATTCAGTATTGACTCAGAGAAAAGGGCTTGACTCTGTTTGAGTCACTAAAACCATCTCCTAAAGCACTGAGGTTTTCCTTAGAAATCTCCCTGAAATTACCAGCTGAAATCACAAGGTGCTAAGAAGACTCAAAGCAGTGGCTACAAGTGCTACCATTCCCAGTGTCTCTGTAAGTTATGGTATGCAAGGAATGGTAAAATCTGTTCAGCTGGTTGTGGAGAGGAAAGGATCCTTCAGGTGAGAGTGGTGCCCTGATGACTCAATACAGTGAGACACTTTAAATAAAAACAGGTGTGGGGAGCTTTAAGGCACTATCAAAGAGACAAATCAAGCCAGAAAAAGGATTTTTTTTCTGGAGAACTGAAACAACCGCCCTAGGATAACACTGGGAGAGCTCCTCATCCAAACAAGCCCTTCATCTTTCCTCCCTTCTACTTCCCACTCCCCTTTTACCCTTCTCTTTAGAAAGAGCTTGCTGAGGCCTGGGTTTTCTTCTGCTATGACTTTGCCTGCCTCTCAAGAACTGAGGTGTTTAGTTGGTTTTCTGTTTTCTTCCTTACATCAAGACAACTACTGCTTATTAAATTCCCAATGGAATTATTACCTAGCTGTTAGAGGTACACCTCCAAGGAAGCATATTGCATTGGCTGTGTAGCTACAATGCCATGAAATCACCTGTGTCTTTCCTTCCCTGAGATTCCATACGGAGCAAGACACCTGGAGTAAACCACGTCACTATTAAACAATACTTGTTTCTGGCAATGAAGATATAATCTCTAGGACTACAGAGCCTCCAATGTCAACAATGTCTGAAAATCAGTTGAAGCTTTTCTGCAAAAGAAATAATTAATAATAAAGCTCAGGATGGTTAAAGAACTGACCCTCAAAAGCCCTGGAGATTTAAGAAAGTACTTCTAAACCCATTCCACAGTTGCAGTTATTAATGAATGAATAATTTCTACAGACATCATTTTGTGCTTGCTTCAACCTTGTTTGCTCCAGTGACTTCAACAGTCAAGGGGAGCAGTCAGAACAATCTTGAAAACTGGTTAGAAAATAAAATTAATTAGTATGTACTATGGAGGTACTTGCCATGTCTGTGTACCTTCAGCTGACCTGAGTTTTGAATTTAAAATACAGATTCAGTGGTCTTGCTATGTATGAGAAGCACAGCATACATTAAGAATTACAGCATTAACTGTACAGGCACATAATTAATTTCCTGAGATGTTACACACAAATCTATTAATTAATTTACTATGCAAAATTATTCTTAAATATGGGCCCTTTAAGAAAATGGACACTTTGGGTTTGATCTTTCATTTGTTTTTATAGCCACAATAATGGAATAATAATCCAGATTTTTATTCTACTTCAAGATCACAGAAATTTTGTGCAGACAATACACAAAGATTTTTTTCAAGTTTTTTTTTTAATTTAAAAATTTCTCTTCAAAAATAAATCTCGGAGTTTGATCTATTCCTTCAGATGATGCTACAAATGGAGCTTTCAAGATATCTGAACTGCCCACAGTTAGAATGGTCTTTTCAAAATGTTCATCACTTCACCTTCTCAGCAGACAGGAGAACCTCCACCATCTCTCAGCAGGAGCAGTTGGCTTCACTTCTGCTGGAAACAGAGTGAAGCAGCTGCTGCTCGGAATGAGGAAACTCTCTGTGAGCAGCAGCGTCAGCCCTGCTGAGCCCTGCCTTGCTGTGAGGTCGTGGGAAAGGAAAAATATTTTCTTGAGGATCATTTAAAGCTAATCTGACAACACAAACATTCAGAGATTTTTCATTATTGAATGGGCTTGCTACAGTGGATGGAGAAGAGAGCGTTAAACCTTTTGGGCACATAATACAGGTGTCATTACTTGGGGTACAGGACACAGCAAAATATGCTGTGTCAAACCAGTAGGCAAAGGATGCAAGTGCTGCACATGGCCTCTGCTGAAGGTAATACCATGATTATGACACTGCTGATGTAACTTTTTGCAGTGTAATATTGCCTGTCATTCATCCCCTTCTACTAAAAACGTAGCAGTACTTGAAGACTTCAATGAATTAAGATTCATCTTCTGTCTAAGATGGGAAAGTATTTACTGACTAGACTCAGTTATCTTCGAGAGCTGAGGAAATTGGGAGGGTCTTTTGTTTTGATAGATTTAATCTCAGAGATCTGTTACACTATTAGAATTATCAGGAAAGTGCAGTCCAAGCAGTGTAATGACAATACAGCTTGAAACTTGATATTACCACTCGAAACTGTAGACTAATCTCCCTGACAGAATTAGAAAGCATTTTTTCCAGCCCCGTGTGGAGCTCTGCATGCTTGGTTCATATAGGGTTTGGTCACTTTTTCAGAATCAATGTTTTTGACCACTACTAGAGAAGTGTACTGGATGTGACAGACAAACAGTCTGCTGTGGTACAGCAAGTGCCATGTACAAACAGTGAGAGAGAAGACTCCACTGTCCTGGCTTTAGACACTCTACAGTTCGTATGAAAAACAATTACCAGAGCCTGATTCCGCACAGAGACAATTTCAGAAGATGCTCCATATCCTAAGATAATCCCTGTTTGGATTGCAAGGTTATGGAGAGTTTCTCCCGTGCCAGAATTCAGTTTTATCTTGGAGTGCCTCTGACCTGGAAACATAATGTTATTTATGTAGCTAGATTTTAAAAATAAAAAAGGAATGCCAGAGTTCTGAGGGTTTAAGTTTGTACTCTACGAGTTACTGGTGGATTTTTCATGATGAGATAATAAAAATAAAGAAACTGGGGAACTGGAATGGAAAGACTAGAGAATGTAAGGTATACAGTGCCTCAGGGGGGAAAATTGGCATGTTATTAGTACTGCTCTGAAAAGATAAAGCCATTTATAAAAAAAGACTGAGTTGGGGACAGAGACGAAGGATGGATCTTAGAGTTCCAAGAGAGGTAAAAGAGAATTCCATCATGTGTTAGCATATGATATTCATTTAGATATTCAACTAATTTTCTTTTACCTCATAATATTTTGCAGTACTGACCTCTTATTTTAGTGCCAGATAGTGTGTTCATTCTTAGCAAGCTTACTCCTCAAAGATTAGTCCCTCCTGCTTAGATATTATTTAAAAGGTATTTTAGCATGGTTCTCCAATTAGCAGAACAATTAAAGAAAAGAAAAAAGGCTACAGGAAGAATTCAGACCCTTCCAAAACATTTTTTTTCATTCTCATCTATCTGAAATCTTTCTAGATATAGCAGACAGCAACTATGCTTCAGAGAGAGCATTCTGGGCAAAAGTCGAAAGAAAAGGAAGACACCCTTCCTCTCCACCACATTACCCAGTGGGGTAAGTTCAACATCCCCGGGACAGCAGCAATCAAGCATCAGAAGCATTTGAGTACAATATCAGGCCCCTAGAAGGGCTGTACCATGGGGATTAGTTTGTGTCTTGAACCATGAAAATTACAATACACACATTTGTTAGACAAGCTGATGTCTCTACCAATTCTACTCATGTTTGTGCAAGTCTCTTTCCCTCCTCCTCTTTAAAAAAGTGCTCATTTGAAATATAAAAATATTTAAATATAATATTTAAAATTAAATGATCACTATAAAATTAAATTATCACTGTAAAATGCAGAAACAAGTCAGCCTTGTTTAGTGGTGAGAAAAGAAGAGTAGGAATCCGTTTTCCAAGTCCAGCTCAGTTAAAGATTTGCTGTGCATTCCTGGGCAAGTAACTTCACCCCTCTGTACTGTAGGACACATTTAAAAAGTGCAATGCAGCCATACATGCAGCTATTTCAATGGAATGGGGTGCCAAAACCCATATTGCCTTCTCAGGGCAGCAGTTTATTTTTGCAGATTGTCAAGTTAGGTTGGTACAACTTTAGTGCTTCTGTCATCTCAATGACATCACACTCATGTACAGGGGCCCAATTATGAAGTGAGAGCCTTCACACTCACCTGTCTTAAAGGCTGGGCAAAACACCCATCAATAGGCAAAAATGTGTGCAGACATTAAGATGAAAGGCTTCTGCAGGAAAGACAAAGTTACTGATGGTAATTTACTTCCTTTCCTGCTGGCCAAATATAAAAAGAATGGTGGAAATCTAAGCTAAAAAGATGCTGAGGACTCCTTCAAGGGAGCTACAAAATAAAGATTTTTGAAACATATCAAGGGACTTATGTATAACGTTTGTGCTGACTGGGATATGGCTGGAAGTCATCCCTGAGCTTTAGATCATGTGTGTTGCCATCATTATATTGAATATACATGTGGCACTTTGGGACATGGCTTAGCAGTGAGCATGGCAGTGCTGGGTTAATGGTCAGACTCAATTTCAGGAGGTTTCTCCAACCTTAGTGATTCCATGATTCTATATAGCAATTTGAGGAACTGAAAAAAGACAGAGTTGGTACATTCTTCTTAGAACAAAACCAGACTCTGGAGATGAGGAAGAAAGGTAGAAGAAATCAGGGCCTTATTGTATTGTAAAAATCTAAGCAAACTAAAATGAGCCCCAAGGACCCAAGTGTATCAACTGTTGGTAGCAAAACTTCCTTACTTGTAAAATACGTGGCGTTTTGTCAGCCACAGTGGGTAAGTTCTTCTAACTAATACCAGAGACTGAACTTGCCAGTGAATGTATTTTATGGTGTTTATATATATTTTTATATACATATACACACACAAATATATATCTTACAGCTCCACTAAGAAGAGAATTTTGAGTGAAAATACTGTTAAGGGAAGAAACATAGAAAAGAAAATAATTTTCATTGTATCAGATAATAAAAGTAAATGAAAAGGGACTGCCCACAGCAGTAGTTCCAGGTCTGTGCTTAATAGCAACCTCTTGCCTGCCAGATTTTCAGATATTGCTTGTGGCTAAAGAGAGCTGCTGTCAAGCTGCAGGTTGATTGGGAAGGCAAAGTGTAACATTGTGCAGAGGACATTACAACTGCACTGCCAGCCCTTGAATCAGCAAAAACAGAAGGCATTGTTGTATGGTTGCAAGAGTAAGTGTAATCATCAGGGCGAAAAAAAAGAAATTCCATGTAACCAGGTAAAGGAAGACGAAGTTTGAAGAGGAAAGTGATGTTTCTTATTAGAGCAATGGTTGTAACTTACAGTAACCAGCTTACAAGCTTGCAGAGCTGCTCTGCCTTATGCAAACTAAAGTAAGAAGGTGTAAGCGATCAGGGCAAACACCCTACTTGAGCACACAAGAGCCTTGTTTTTCCAAAGGTTGCCTGTTTTGCCAGGCAGATCCATCAGTCTTAAAAATTTTAGGAGATGTATGCAGAAGGGTGTGGTAGAGATGGAAGTAAATCCAAAATGTAGACAACAAAACTAAGCTAAATTTAGCTGTGTGCATTTCACAGTGCATATCCATCCATCTCCAGGTTATTCTCCTTTCCTGATAAAAATGGGAATGACAGTGCTTGTTTGTGCTTAATGTCTTATCTGTGGGATTGTCAAGTTCAAATGCAAGAATGAAATATAAATAAATGTCACTAAATAGGAAAGCAAACGGAATTGCTTCACTGCAAGAGCAATGCATTTGTTCACCGAGCCACTGCTAAGGAAGCAGGTTTCCTCCCTATCTGTTCCACAACTCATTTTGCCATCACATGATAGCCAGAGGTTTTGTCCTATTCAGAAACCTGGGAGCAGAGGCTGAAGTATGAGTTTATCTTTTCCACTTTCAAGTGGATGACTGGCGCTGCTGGCTGCATCACCTATGGTCTTCCATGCCAAAATGCAACGCTCAACCGAAAGCCCAGTTCCTCCTGCCATGCCCATTGACTAAAAACTCAATTATTATTAAACCTTTTTTCACTGGACAATTATAAATGGTACAGGCTCTCCTGCTGCTGCTGAAGAGCATTTAGATTATTGTATTTTCTAAGAAAATGTTGTACTCATAGGATACTACTAACTCATGTCCTGGAGACTGATGTCCTTTTGCTCCTACAAGACAAGTATTATGAACTTTATGCACACAAACACACATGGAATACATACAAGACCTTGCCATACAGCTCTATAGCACTCCAGTCTAAAGATCTGTCTCCTAACAATATTGACTGTTATGCTTAAAATGCATCAAGAAGCTTTACAACAACATTAAAAAGCTATCGAGGAAAAATTACACTCATGTCTGACCCCTTGAGAAACCACCACATTTCACAGAAGACATAAGAGATCAGGAAAAACAGCTTACTTGGGCAGCAGAGCCCTGGTTTTGAGAAAAAGGAGGGTTAACAATGCCACATCTCTAGTTGCCAGAAGGATTTTTCTTTCTAGGCATCTTTCCCCTTTCAGTATGATCATAATGGGTGTCTCAGAGACACAATAGTCTGATCTCTGCTGGAGCAACCTAAAATATCCAGGGAAAACTGGTTGTTTCTTTGCTTTGTGCTTGTGACTAATAAAAAAAATTCCCATTCATTATTTTCTTTGCTCTGTTCCAATAAACACACTCCTCCTGAGCACAGTCTTGATTCCCCACTGACAAGGAGAAAAACCTGATGCACCTGCAGTGGAAAAGAAAACACACTGAATCTCAAGCCTTGCAGATAAGCCCTTACTTGCTTAACTCTGTAGAAAATGCAGTGCTAATTTAGCCAATGTGTCTACCCATAAAACTTCACAGCAAAAGAAGCAAGCACACAAGCAGATCTGTACCTTTGTGGCAGGTGGTTACACTCTGGTCTTTCAGGATCTGTGATGGGACAAAACAGTGGGGGAATGGCACGAGTCTCATAACAACCTGTCTTCAGCACAATGCTTAGCAAGGACCCAGGTCTGTGGAGCCATGTGGGGCACACAAATCTTCAGCCCAGCATCACAGCCTCTCCCTCCTGAAATGCAGCCAATCAAACTGGCAGAGTGCAAACCCCAAACCACACAGGAACTCACAGTCACAGCAGCCTATTGAGCTGGGTATGGGACTCAGCTTAGTGTGGTTTTACTCTCTTACTGCAAGGGAAGCTGCTTGAGAGCAGTTTCTCTGAATGCTACAGTTGTGCTGGGGCACCTCACTTGTTCAATGTTCAGTTATTTAATGTGTCTGTCTGGAAAGCACTGGCCCCTTCAGATATTAGTAATATCTGAAGATATTACTAATCAAGAGCAAGCCATCACAGGTGTCCTAAAATGTACCCTCCTCTCTATTATGGGGGGACAGCAGTGGCCATAGGCCATCAGCACGTGAATTTGTGGAGCACCTCTCCTGCCACACATCGCCCGTGGCGTGACCGAGTCCGTGAGTGTCTATGCACAGCTCACCCGTAAGCTTGGATGTCTGTAAGCAAATTCAGGCAAATGCAAAGATCATATTGTGCCTGTGTAGGCACAGGCAAGAGGGAGTTGATAGGAGAGAGATATCAGGATGTCACCAGATTCTGCAATAAGTGTGTACCAGGGGGCTGTCTTCAAGCTGTGAGAAAAAGAGCTATAAAAATGTGATTCTTACAAAAACAGAGAAAAGGCACATTTGCTTATTTAGTTTTTGCACCATTTTGGTTGCTACCAGGAGTGTATTGGGGTGGCCTCTGAATGGCAGCTTCCCTCCCATCTTTTCTTCTCTGCTCTCTGAGCTCCAGTCCCTCCTCCTGAAGGCAGCCTGAAGGCTGCCAGGGGTCAGTGGGGTGGCAGACGGAGAAGGACCATCAGTGGTTGGAAAAATGAATTGCTGCTGGAGAGCAGAAATCTGCCTTAGGAAATGCCAGCCCCTGCCCTGGCCCTGCCTGGTGCGGTGCCTGCAGTCGTTAACATGAAGCATTTCAGAGGAAACAAAAAGGAGTTGACATCAAGTGAAATTTCCCCCTGCAGCCACCAGTCTAGGACCTCTTAAAATCATAGCCTAAAAACATCATCTAAATTCTCCTGGGTAGCTGTAAGCCGTGAAAGGGCCATTAGCTGCAGCTGAAATAGATTCATAAATTACTGAGCTCCTGAGCCAATGAGATCCACATGGCTCTGAGTTCTTAAAGCCACTTTTCTTTCTACCATTTCCTTGGATATGGTTCAGAGCCTGGCCAAATGGTCTGTGCTTTTTCCAGCCTGTTGCTCAAAAGCAGCACAAGAAAACCACTTCAACTCCTAATTATTGTTGACTTTACAGAACAAGCAGCCAGGTTGCTGAGGTTCCACCTGTGTTCTTCAAAAGAGCACAGGTGTCACAAACTGAAATGGGCAAAATGTTATTGATAATATTGAACTATCTAGTGTTGAAAAAAGTACTCTTAATTATATCTTCAAAATGTTCAAAAAGTTACAGAGACCAGTTAAGGTGTTTTGTAACTGCTATTAAATTACTGTTTTGCCATTTTTAATAGTTTGAGTACTTCCAATACAAAATGTTCTGATTTTCCAGCTAAAAACAGCTCTATCTCACGATTTACTTTGATTTGAATAAAAAGGTAAAAGCACATTAAACAATAAAAATGCTTTGGGGCAAAGCACAACTTTCTATTTGGCTTGAGATAAAATACTCTTAGCTATTCAGCCAAAAATATTTTTTGTTTTGCATTAGAGATGTCAATCTTACCAGCAAACTCAAAAGTCAGTTACATATGCACCATTGTAGCATTAGTCACATGGAGCTGGCTCAAGAGCAGAGGCACAGAATGCAACAACCAAATGCTGTCTTTTCTACTAGCACTAAGACCTGTACAGTGTTCAGCTTCATTGATAAGGCATGATGGTTCTGACATTGAATGACAAACAAAAGCAAAAGGCTGGAAGTTAATACATGGCTATATTCAGCCTTCAGGCTTTTACAGCCTCAATGGCTTAATTTGAATATTACTTAAATGCAGACATCTACCAAATTTTATATTTCAGGGTGGGGTTTTTTGTTTGTTTGTTGGTTTGTTTTTGGTTTTGGGTTTTTGTTTTAATTTTCAGAGGAAGATCTTTTAGGCTATCTTCTAATTATGATTCAACTATTTTGATATATTGCCACCAAAATACTGATCTTGTAATGCTGTATCAGTTAGTGTGTTCTTTTTACACCTCTGAAATATTCCTGAGATCCTGAAGTGAGGAGGAGGAGTATGCTGGCATTGTTCATGTTGTTCCTTTTGTATGTGTATAGACCTTCAACCTGCCACTCTTGAGGTTTTCACCATTTACTAAAAACAAAGAAACAGAAGGAAGTGTGGCATATGCATCAAATCCTAGACCTACAAAAATCAAACCACCTGTGGACCCAGCTAAGGAAAACATGGGTAGCAAGGTTTTTGTAAAGCAAGACTTGATAGCAGGAGGATTAGCTAATCAACTTGTAAAGCAAATCAAATCAATGTATCCTGCCATATAACCAATGTCACAGTGCAACTGACACAGAGAGAGGGAGAGAAACATACAAAGAGAAAGAGGAATTTCATGATTGAAGTTTTTTAATAGCTTCATTGAAACACATGATAAAATCAGATTCTCTCAGCAGGTGATAGACAAAATAAAAATGGACTCCATTTGAAGTGCAAACAAGAAAAAGACACAGAGTTGTAAAGCATACAGCACTTTCCTCATAAACATCCCACTTCCTCTCTGTTCCAAGTGTTTGCAACTGTCTCTCCCTGCGAAATCTTAATTAAACCAGTATATTACCCATTTAAGTAATTTGAAAATGTGTGTAGTCTGATAAAAAGGTTAATTATTTCTATTATTTAGAAAACTGAAAAGGTACCTCTTTGATCGTTTGCTTGAAATTCATGCCAATCCTTGCAATAAAAATACCCCTTGATCTGAACTGCAGTAGGTAGCACATAGGAGAAACATGTTCATAAGGGGGTCTGTGGGAAGGGGGCTTGCATGGAAAACAAAATTTATTAGGAGTTTTAACCTTTTTACTTTTTGTTTTTGTAAAGTATATCACATATTGTCTCCCTTCTTGAAATTGGGTGTTTGTCAGGGCTTGAAATCAAATTGATACATGATGAAAACGGACCTTCTCTGATGACTCAGCTGGGGATTGCACAGAAATCTACCCAGCCTTATGCTAACCAATAAAAGGAAGGGATGGGAACAGGAACATCTCATAAAGCTGTGAAACAACAATTCACAAGCATCATTTAAATCATTTGGAGGCTGCATTCCCTTTTTATGCTACTGCTGCATTGACCAAAATGCATCTCCTATTGAGTGTACAAGCTGGGAAAGCTGATGGATCTGAGATAATTGGTCTGGAAAAACTGGTGTTACCAGTTTTTGGTGTTACCATTTAGCAGAGCAATTTGATGACAAATGGAAGCTCTTGTTTTAATTCCTTCACATCTCTGCCCGTTTTTGAGCCCTTCAACAATTCCATAAATAGAAGGGTTGCACTAGACTGACGTGAGACATTTTCTTCCCTTCTCCCTAGTTGCAGATATTGTTCTTTTGCTGCATGTAACTTCACTGACTCTGAGATTTGGATCTTGTTATAGGTGTGATCAAAATGCTGACTACATTAGCACTGTAAGTCAGCTGAAGCAGTGGTTAAACAGTTGAAGGTGTTAGGCTGTGTTTAAACAAACTTACTGGGCACTAAAATTATCCACTTTTTACAATTTATGATGCTCTCTGTGCTTTTAATTGACTATTCATAGTGAAACACCTGAATATTGTGGGTTTAACCTGTAAATGTAAAAGCACTTAATTATTATGGCATACATTATTGAGTAGAACCAAGTCACTTTCCTTCTAGTTTGGTATCAAACTGTAGTCTTGCCAAAAGGAGAGGCTAGATGTATTCTGTCTGCTTTCTCCTTGGGTCTGTTATGGTTGCTATATTTTTGGTTAAGGACAGTTGAACGGGACCAGAAGGTTATATTGCAGAAAGCAATATCTACTTCTCCTGTTCATTAATTTTGCTACCATGGAATCCTGATTTTGACTTCCTTACGCAGTTGAGAAATGGAGGATGAAATTATTTCTGCCTCTGCTTCTTTCTCCAGAATTTTAAGTAAATGATATCACAGAATTATGGATATCATGAGCATTCCTGCCAGCTCCCTTAGTATCCTTGGGCGTGTCCCATCCAGCCCCACAGACCTGTGTGTGTCTAAGCAGTGTAGCAGGCCACTGACCATTTCCCCTTGTGTTGTGGGATCTTCATTCTGCTCTCTGTCCCTGTTTTCCAGCTCAGGGGTGTGGGTACTCCCCGAACAGCTGATCTTCTCATTAAAGGATGAGAGCAAGAAGGCATCCAGTATATCAGCCTTTTCCTCATCCTTTGTCACTATGTTTCCCTCTGCATCCAAAAAAGGGTGGAGATTCTCCACGGCCCTCCCTTTGTTGCTGATGTATTTATAAACATTTTTTATTGTCTTTCATAAAGCAGCAGCCAGATTAAGTTCTAATTGGTCTTTGGCCCTTCTAATTTGCTTTCTGCATAACCTCACAACATCCTTGTAATCTTCCTGAGTTTACTGCCCCTTCTTCCATGGATCATAAACTATCCCTTTTTTCTTGAGTTACAGTCAAAGCTCTCTGTTCAGCCTGATCAATCTTACCTCCTTGTTGGCTTGTCTTTTAGCACATGGGGACAGCCCGCTCCTGCACCTTCAAGGTTTCCTTCCTGAAGAATGTCCAGCCTTCCTGGACTCCTTCCTTCAGACCTGCCTCCCAAGGGACCCTGAACACTCATATTATTTCATGATCACTGTGCCCAGGATGGCTTCCAACCATCATTTCACCCACCAGTCCTTCTCTGTTCACAAACACCAGATCCAGTGGATGCCTTCCCTAGCTGTCTCCCTCACCAGCTGTGTCAGGAGTTATCTTCCACACACTCCAGGAACCTCCTGGACTGTTTCCTCTGCTGTGTTGTACTTAGAGCAGACACCTGGTAAACTGAAGTCCCCCACAAGAAAAAGGGCCAACAACAACAAGACTTATCCCATTCGTCTACAGAATATTTTATCTGCCTCTTCACCCTGGTTGGGTGGTCTGTAACAGACTCCCACCTTATTGGCCTTCCCCCAATTCCTACCATAACCACTCAACCTTATCATCATCATCATTAAACTCCAGACAGTCAAAACACTCCCTAACACACAGGGCTCCCCCACTGCCTCTCCTCCCTCACCTGTCTCTCATGAAGAGTTTACAGACATCCATTGCAAGCACTCCAGTTGTGTGAGCCATCCCATCGTGTTTCTAGGATGGCAACTCTGTCAACTAAGTCTTCTACTTACTGAATGGCTTTCAGCTCCTGCTGTTTATTCCCCATTTTGCATGCATTGGTGTAGATGTGCTTTGGCTGGGCTATTCATCCTGCCACCTTTTTCGGGAGAGAAGCCCTATTTCCTAATTTGAGTTCTTACATTTGCAGAAGTGTGTTGTTGAGTTTTGTGATTTGGAGAATAAAATAAGCACCATGAGAAGTGTCTGGCACCACTTACTGACTAAAACTATATATAATTAGAATATAAATAGAAAAAGTGCAAAAGCCTTCATAAAAAAATATCTAAGAAAGTAAAAGTGACAAAAGCAGCCACTAACAATTCTTGGGGCCTCCCAAGCTCGTTAATGTGGGAGAGCACTGAACTAACAGACAGTGCAGTTTTTCCTTCTGGATTATGGACATGGTTATGCCACTGGATGAGTGGCTGCAGAAAGACCTGGAGGTTTGTGTTCAAGTGCTTCACATGGTTGGTTTATTTTATAAATAACGCATCAGAGAAAGACAGACACCAATATAAATAGGGCTTCTTCAACACTGAGACACTGAAAAATTTTCAATATATGCATAACACTGAAAGGAATCAAGGATGACTTGAGAAGGCCTGTCAATTAAAATTAGTAAGTTTGGAGTTGATTATTTAAACTAATTGCTCAAGGAAAAATTAGCAAGTAATTACAGCTGCACATTAGAAAAAGCGAAAGAATAAACAACTTTTCCATGTTATTCTCAGAAAAAAACCCTTAAAAATACCAACACCTTTACAAGTAAGAACTTAGGAAAAACAGCATCACTGTTGGTTTTAGGTTTACATATAGATGTAAGTATTTTTAAATATAAAGACAGATGAGCTGAAAAGCTGAAAATTAAAAAGAAATTAGCATCCATTTGGCATTTCTGAAAATTAGTGTGTTCAAAGTAAGCAAGACAAAAGAATATTTTCTGACTCTAGAACACATATTAAAATAGATTGGTCTTTATATTACTCTCCCATAGCTGTATTTTCCTAGATTAATGAAGGGAATTGGGCCAAAGGCAGTTCAGCCAGCAAGTTTGCTCATTCTGCAGTTCTGACAGATGCCACAGGTAGAAACAAGTCTGTTTTGAAGCACATGTGATTTTGCTGAGGAATCACACTGAAGATGCCATAATGCACAAAAGAGCACTACACTAGTGTAGAGTCAGGCAAAAGGCCCACTTGGCCCAGTGTCCTCTAGCTGGGACTGCCAATATGATCTATTTACAGAAAACGAGCAGGAAGAAAGGAAACAAAGCAAGCCTTCTTGACATTCCTTCCAGGAATTCTTCACTGCAACAAGTCTGACTTGACTTGTTTAGCCAGAGATCGTATCTGAACAATTATTTAAAAGAGCCATTTATTTTCTATAAGTTTGTCTATGTTTTTGTCCTTCGTTACATTCCGTGGCAATAAATGTGACATTTTACTTAATGCATGGTATGCAAGAACACTTCTTTCTTTTTGTTTAAAAATTCTGTCTGGTAATTTTGATAAGTTTGTTTCTCCTGGAAGAGTTAGGTTATGCTAACTTAATGGATTTCAAGTTGGTAGTCCAATTAACTTTACAGTTAAAGACAATGCTTAGTGTTTACCACTCAAATATCTTTATCATTGACATTTAAGTAACTTCAACTTTTTAATTAAAAAAAATGGTTGAGAAACGTGGTGGTCTAGGAAACCTGTAAGAACATATAAAAGCTGTTATCTTTCTTTTCAATGTAATATTTAGACATTGATTTTAACTCTAAAAGAACCTCAAAGAAGTTCTTGATAATTACAAATATCTTTATAGAGAAAAGAATGGAAATACCAATCAATTAATAGAAAAGTATCCACACTACAAAAACAAGTATCCAGTTCATGTAAATTATTCCAGCTGCTGGAAAACCCCACAGAGAATCTGAACCTAAAAGGGGCTATGGAAAGTAAACTTCCTACTGTTCATCCTAGCGTAGAGTGTTTCTTCTTACCCATTATTATTACACACTGCTGGAAGAACAAGAGTCATGATATGATAATTAGTATCTACTAGCTAGAGGAATTGTGCATTTCAGATATTGTCATCTGGCATAATATACCAGAACCAGATTTTGAAAACTTTTTCTAAAGAATTATTTTCTAAGAAAAAGGGAGAATGAAGCATCAGTAGACCACCAGAGCTTTTGTTAAAAAAGAAATCAAGGCAGCAGTTGCCTGTATTTTCTATATGATAGATTTTTAAAAATGTAAACAAAATATCCTGCAACAACTATCAGAAAGTTAAAGCCAGAGACTTCTTTTCCCTTCCCCATCTGCACTGAAAATACAGCACTCTCAATTAGAAGTAGGGTTATTTACATAGAACGTGGAATTGCTTATCAAGTCAATTTGCATTCTGGGAAACAAATAGGTGGATTAGAGTATTATGTATACAACTTATTCCTGCTGTAGTGATCCATGAAATTGCAGTTAATTTTGCTGAAATGAACATTATACTTTTAAGTGGAAGTGAAAGAAAATGAGAAGGAGGAGGTAAGTCATACTGAACTGAACTTCAAATACAAGATTAAATTATTACTAAGAACATAGCACTGCTGGGAACAGCATGAGCTGCTACATGAAGCCACTGACCTGCTGACTTTCAGATACAATCAAGTATCCTCCTTGCCATAGTAAATTAGATGAATTATGGGCAGTGATGGGCCTGTCACATTGCACATTCCTGTCCTCAAGTGATGTATGTGAAAGTGAATTCCTGCTGATATAAACTCCATGCAGATCCTTCTGGCTCTGACATGCCAGCAGCATGCATCTGCTCTATGCAATGAAATAATTGCATTGTGATGCTTCTACAGTACAGCTGCACATAATGATTTTCCTGGTTTTATACTGATGAGATAAATTCAAGACTGTTTAGTGACTGTATAAAAATCCGGGGGCTATGAGATTAAATTAAGGAAAACTCTAACTGTACCATAAGAATTTGCATTTCAATGCCTTTTTTCCCCCTCTCTCAGCACAGGAAGGCACGTGCTTCCACCTCCACTGCTTAACTTGAAAGTAGTATATGGTTTAATATGGTTTCAGAAAAAGTCAGAAAAAAACCAACTGTTTGGTCACTCAGTTCTAAGATGCTGTCACTGTCTGAAATTGCTATTGCCCTTCACCTGGGTTTTGTTAACTGACAATACATGCAGTCTTACTCTATCCTATTTGTGAACTAAAATATCCCAACTTCAAAATCTCTCTGAAAAGGAATTTGAAATCCCTGTACTCATCAGTGACAGAAGTAACCACCTGAATTACCATCTTCAAACTCATTATATTTGTCCATCCTGACACTGTATTTAGCTCACCCCAGAAGTAATAGTGTGATGTTGTCAGATTCAGGGCTTGTAAAGCTTACCAACAGAAACCAGGAATGAAAGAGGAAAAGTAAAGTTACGAAGAGAAGGGATCTTAGTACCGAATTTCCAGGTTTACAGTTCCAAGACAGGAGGGAATCAGAGGTCTTTCAGTGTCTGCAACCTGTCTCTTGAGGCATTTTATAACATATGTTAATGTCTTTGCTCAGCATGCCAAACCCCAGAAAAATCTGCTTTATCTTCCCTTTCCAATGGTTTCTGACAGCATCAGAAGTAATAATATGACAAACAGGCATCAAGATAACAAAAACATAATTAGATATTGTGTCTCTTATATTATGCTGTTCCCTAAGAGATCTACTATCAAAAGCTGCTCACCAACATTTAATTTCTTTTTACTCCTACCAGATTTTCTTTCTACAAACTTCAGCCTAAAGAACTCGAGCTTATATTTTAAAACTATGTTTGCTAAAATTTTAGTTATTTTAAAATGAAAAAGCTTTCCATGCTAAGAAAAGTGGTATTTGTTTAAATAAAGGTTAAAAATCCACATAATGCAAAATGTAAAAATGGTAGGTCAATGGCTTTAGAAAAAGGGGAAAATGGAAGTCTTTAGGAATAAAGTAATGGGTCTGTTACAGAAGTCTTTTGTCACAAATAAGGTTGTATTGTGGGTGTCTAAATCTAGCAAACATTTCTCTGTCTCAGCCTGTTTTTCTGCTGTATTAGTCCCTATTTGATAAAGCTTGGTTTGACCAAAAGATTTAATTAAAAACTGGGATAGCAGGGCCTATTGATGGTTAGTCTTAAAATAGCTTGACAAAAAGTCCTCTGGGATCCCATAACCAGGAAGACAAAACCTTGGTTTTGGCCCAGGCCAAGGTGCCTGTGCAGAGCTAGGAAGAGAGCATCAGTAGGGAATAACAAGTAATCAGCGTAATGGACTCTTGTTTGAGCTGTGCAAGAGCACTGGGACTGGAAAGTACTAGAAGAACAGACATGCTGCAGAAACCATATTAAATGCTTTGAAAAGGTGGGTGAAGATCAATATAGTGGTTACAGCAGATTTGTAACACAGCTCTCTTTATGCTTTATTCCAGCTGCAGATGTCTTACATAATTCAGACTACTGGTGTTCACACAAACTATACAGGATATATAAACAAAAGGAGAAATTGATTCTTTGGGTTCTAGGCAGGATTCAAAAGGTCATCCACTTTCCAGGTAGGTCATTACTTTCAGAATAAAACATCAGATAATATTCACTGTGGAATAACATGGGAATAGGATGTCTATATTAATAGGATGCTATGTTAGCTGAATTAGTATGGCTCTGTGCCACAAAACAAAGAGAAATTGCCTGCTTGTAGCATCTTTTCAGTTGTTTTTGTGCAGCTTTTGCATATATTGGATACAAAAAAAGAAGTCTAAAAAACGTCAAGGCTATTTACAACTGAGTAAATAATTCTACATAACATTTAAATTGTAAAATGGAAAGAAGCAGAAGATTGTGAATACTTAGTATTAGCAGGAGTTAGTTTTGTTTGGATAATCTTCTAAGATGCTGTAAATTTCACTTGAGCTGAAGTTGCAGTAGGAAACTTCGTGAAACAATACAGTCTTTAATATCAGAAAAAAATTACTCAGAATTTTTGCCTTGATTTTCTGAGACTGAAATGCCAGATATTGAATACAGAGTTACAGGACATGACTATTCAAGTTGACATACCGTCCAAACCAACCAAAGTCACTGTGTACAGCATTTAGTCTGTTGTTGCACTTTTGAGCCTGACCCATCAGTCCTAAATATTTTTGTATTTTAGATGCAGTCAGTATAACATAAAGGTTGTAATGTTGTCTAGTTTCATGAAGAGAAAAACAGAAGTGCTGCAATTTTTGGACAGGGTGAAAACAAATATTTTGTGATGTGACAAACTCATTTCAAACAGAAGATTATATCTGTTTTTATTGGTGGGGGATGTACGGTGTACTTGCTGCATTTATTGCTAACAGAAGTGTGTGAAGCCCTTGCTCTGCAGTAACATCTAAGATTTATCTGTGTGGCAAAGCCAGGTGCAGGAGGGCAGGAGGCAGCTCCGTGTTTGTGTCAGCTGCAGTGTACGGTGCCCAGTTGGCTGGCACGCTGTGTTCAGGCATTGTCAGGACTTCAAACACCACTGAATGTTTCCATACCATATGTACTGTAATTTCTAATCACCATGGGAGTCAAGTCCAATGCTTCAGCACAATTTATTTGTTGGCTGATGAAAAACTAGCTAACACTCAAAATACTATTTTTTTATTAGTCTTTTTTCCCTTTTTTTCCTTTCTGTTTTTTTTTTAAACCAAGACAGAGAAAACCACTATAATGTGCAGCTTTTCTGCATTCTGCCTCCTCGAGTTGCTTTCTTCTTCTCACCAGACACGAGCTGCAACCTTCTGCCTCTTCCAGAAAAGAAACATTTTCACACAAGTGGTTTCAGCTGATCTATTTCTCAAATACTTTGAACACTGAAAATATTCTGAAACTTCAGAAATGTACTTTCTATGGGAGATTAAATCATCCTGATACAAAAGAAATTCCAAATATCTTATGTCCCTTTTTTGTTGTTGTTGTTGTTGTTGCATTTCAGTAGTTCCATATTGTAATATTAACTTCAAACAGAATTGCCTGGGAATCATCATAATCTTAGAAATGATTAGATTTTTTTTTGCCCACACTGAATTCTGTTTGCAGTTAACTGTGGAAAAAACAAAACTAAGAAACTGAAGAATCAGAGAGCCTTCAGTGTGTGCTCCACAATGCCTTAAAAATATGTATATCTCACTCATACCCCTGTGACATTTTTCTTTCCAAAGCAAATTGATGTTGAAAGACATATCTATGCTCTTCCCAATATAGTAAAGAAAGGTTTCTCTTTTTTTTCCCATTGTGATTCCTATGACTATGTGGAATAATCCAAATATATTAAAATTTCTGAACGCAATCATCCCATTCCTTCCTCTCAGCTCCAGCTATACACCTGTGCAGGAGGTTGTACTAATGTAATGCCAGTGGAGAACCTAACAACCTTTAGAAAAATGAATTGTTTTTTTTCCAATGGTGTCAATCTCATGGTTGAAATTCTAGGGAAAGCTGCACAGGAATCCATGTTAGGGAAGAGGAGAAGATAAGGGAAATTGTGAGATTGTCCGCTTCAACAACTGTCTAACACTGAGTGCATTTAGCTACTACAGTGCAAAGTGCACCCTTTTGCACAGCTCTGGCATTGACAAGACACTTTAAAGTCTTTGTAAATGGTGTTCCTTTGCATTCAGTCTAAGAATATTTTACACTGCCAGACCTGTGTTAAAAACAGTGCAAATTAGAAGGAGACCAAATACATGCACTGTTGATATCAGTTATCCAGATCTTCCTCTGAGCAACTGTCTCTATGGAAAATGTGCTGGATAATAACAGTTCTATTCTAGGACTCAGAAGGTGGTGAATTTAATTTTTTTTGATCAGTGGAGTCCTAACAACTGCAGAGTTAAGTTGCAGTCTTCTGCTCAGAAAAAGTATGATACTGCCATGATGGTGGTAGTCTTATTTTTTCTGAGCTCTCAGATCCCTTAGAAGCAGATGATGCAATTGGTAGATGCACCTTGAAAACATGGATGAAAGACAGAGAACCCCTGTTTAGAGTGAGTTAATAGGGTTAATAAAAGTTGTATCAATCTTCTTCAATGTTCTACAGCAGCTTCAATATGGATGTGCAAGTCCTTAATAAAAATCTCACTTAACCATATTGAATGTGGTTACAAGGTCATTCTCACTGGAGGTAACATAAATAGTGACATATGCTCAGATCACGGTGCATGACAACTGTCTCCTTCAGAGCTATGCACAAAATGTGGTCAGCTCACCCAGCAATCCCAATGGCTAAAAGTTTTACCACAGATAATGCTTGTATATAACCTTAGCAATTTATGGTTGAAAGCTGAAGGAAAACAAGATTGGAAAATTTTATTTAAATAACATGATTTTTGTCCTATTTTCAAGTATTAGTAATTCTGCTTTGAACTCCCATTGGAACAATAAATAGGATATTTTTTCCCTTTTGTATATTAGCTATATCTATAGTTTATCAATCTAAAGGGCTTTATGGGTGTTATCATCTTCACTGCATACAAGTTCTGTCACATTTGATAAAATGACCGCATGAAGACAAAGCTCAAAACAGTCTCAGATTTCATTACAAGGGTCTTGGCTTTTTAAGACTGGCTACCATCAGAGATGCCCAGCAAGAGTTAGCTGAAAATCCATTTATGGCATTGCCTTTAATCAAAACACAAGAAAAAAGGCAGATTTTCCCCAACAACCAGAATGATATAATCCTCTCCCCATCTATACTTGGGGGGAATCTCTCATCAGTTTCTCTCTCTCCTTTGGCTATGAATTATACTAACAGCCCTCCCTCAGTGCCTTGTAAACCTGAAAGAAGATTGGCTGGTGTTATGGTAGAGTCACTGCACTGAATGCAGACATGCTTTATTATTTCTATCACAGATTTCCTGTGTAGTCTTAGAAAAATAATCTCTTTATTCTGCCAATGATATAACAAGGCTTAAATCTCTCAAACTAATAAGGATATTCTGAAGATCAGTTGATTAGTCTTTATGAGATATTCTGATATTAGTGAAGAAATACTTCAAAAAAGCTGGTAAATATACAGTGATCTTTGATTTCTGGTCCTCCACAGCTTTGGTTAAGAAAAAACCCCAAAGCTTTCCACTTAATAAATCCCAGCTGGATGACTGTCCTTTTTTCACTCAGTATCTCACATTACTTTCCTAAGTTGGAGCCATTTTCTTCCCTTCTCCTTTTTAGAGCTCCTTACCCTTTACCGATTTAGTACAACATATGCTTTCCAAACATATTTATTTGCTGCTTTTTCTCCTCACATTCCCAAGTGTCTTATAAATGCATGTGTATAAAAGACTTCAAACAAAGAAATAAGACTGCTGCAGGGATACCACATAGCAAACAGATAAACAAGCTATTAAATAATTAGCTATCTGGTCCCTTCATTATCATATCCGAACACCCACCGTGGGAATATGGGAAATCTTGGAGAAGAAATAGCATAGATTCTATAGAAACTAGAGGGAGGAACTTTTAATTGTGTATAATGTAATATTATCAGGGTCCTAGAGTTAATCACTTATTCTTTCAAGTTTAATTTGGGATTATTAGCCACTCAAAGTATTAAGTATTTTGGGGTTTATGTCTCATCCATAGTTGATTCCAAGGTCAGCATCTTATATGAATGTTGGTGTAGTATGAACTCAGAGAAGTAGTCTGCATATTAAATTGTGATAACCCATTGCAGCAAAGTTTGGCTTGGAGACTCCTAGCTTAGAACTGACAAGGAAGGCATGGTCCTAACAGCCTAAGTGAAACATGGAGATAAGACTCCAAATCAGGTGCACATACAGCTTATGTCAGCCTATATCCCCACTGCTATACACCTCTCTGCTGAACTCAGTTCTGCAATGCAGAAGTATACAAGGACTTCCTGTCTTCCCTAGGAAAGACACTATGATTCAGAATACTGTCTGTATTCTGTATGGAAAAAAACTATTAAAAACTTTCATGTAGCCAACAAAAGAACATGCATACACTAAATAACACCAAGATCCTTTCAATTTCCTTAGGTACTTTTTTTCACATTTGTCTTATGAATAAAGACTTCTCTCAGGAAATTTAGTCCTTAAAATTAGTTTTTCAGTTGTTCCCTACTCTCCCATTTTGCTCCATGTACTATGAAGCACATGTGTCTGACATAGTGCTGCAATAGCATTAATTTTAAAGTAGTCCCTAGAAGTGGAGGAGGAGGGTCTGATCCTGGTTTGCTGAGTGTGTAACTTTTACACAAATAAGCAAACCAACACAGCTTCTTAAATTCATGTCTCCCTGATCAAAAAGGAAGCACGTTGCAGACACTGGGGTTATAAACACAGAAGGCAGCAGGTAAGAACAGGAGGGTCAGGCTGAGCTGTGAATCTGTCTGGCTTTGTCTATTACCGTAAAGAGCTATAAAATCTGTTAGTATTCAGCTCCAGCCACTGGCTGTTGGCATTGCAGTTAATGGACCGAATGATGCCTCAAAGGCATTTTTCTACCCGATTAATTCCAGGAAATTTAACATCTGTGTTAAAAAAAACACCCCTTCCCCCCAGTAATTAAAAAAATATTTCTCAGCAGAACATTTTCCAGGGCAGCATCCCTGCCATATCAAAACCAGCCTTCTCCAGCACCCAGGCAAAAGATATCAAAACCAGCCTTCTCCAGCACCCAGGCAAAAGCACCCAATAGCTCAAGTCAGACAAATACTCTGGAAATGTGAAATTCATCAGAGGCCTATTTTATGAGTAACACTGACGTACTTAGAAGGGAAGAGCTGATGGATATCCAACAGATTTATTTAATCTTTGTTCTATTCCCCCACCTTCCAAGTAATCAACTAACAACATCAAACCGACAGTATTAGCAGTCAAATACTTCAAATAAGGATATTTCTCAGGGGAAAAGTTGTGGGACCCAATCAACTGAAATGAAGCTAGTAATCTCATTTGTCATCTTTTCCCTCTGGTATAAATGCAGGAACAAAAAATTAAGCAAATCTTCATGACTGATTACCATAATACTGAATATGAGGGACCAAAGTAGTTTCCTGCCTGACTTCCACTGACAGCAACCAAACACGTACTGCAAAAGTTGTTCAAAATTACCATTTAAAAATTATGGTCAAGATAAAACTGTAGTCTGAGCATTAACACTTCATCCAAGTCCTCTTGCTCTGTTGGAACTGCAAAGAATGATGTGCTGCTCAGAACATTTCAGGGTAGGTTTTACTGAGACATTGTGGTATCTTGGGCTAGAGTTAATTTTCTTTCACATTGTAAAACTGTACTCTGAGATCCCAGTGAGACACTTGTTTTGAATTGTGCCCTGTACTCACTCATGTGTAGTACTGTCTTACATCATGGATAATCCTGTTTAAATTGACCAGGTGCTACCTAATATGAATAAAATATCACAATTTGACTCACAAACATAAACAAGGGATTAGTCAAGTTGACTAATCTGGGGTCTGGTTACCAGTTAACAGAGTTGAAGCCCTCTAGAAAGTAAAATGCTCTCTAATTTTCAGAATTACATTTAATAATAGTGAATAAATGCATAATAGTATATAGCTATAAAATTGCATTGGTATTCTAGAGAAATACTCTTTACTTCCTTCATGCTGCACTGGATGCCTGGGTTCTAGTTTCTGCACAAGACTATTTTTAAACTAGTTAATTATTATCTAGTTATCAGTGTCTTACATCTGTCATGTGTGAGAAATATTTCACCTGGTTAAAAGGTTCAATTTAGAAGATGTTTTATACATAAATATGTCATCCATGTTACTCAAGGTATGTGCATAATAACAGAGTGCTGAAAGACTTCAAAGTGTTGAAGAACCAACACATAAGGCAAACATGCTTGTGTTCTTCCCTGAATGTCAAAAATAGGGAAGGACACTGGTATGACCTATATTGAAACTAGCAAACTGAAAGAAAAAAAAAATCTATGACATCATCAAGCAGCTATTCATTCCTTAGAGCTTTTACGGTAGAGAATACAGACCACGGCTGGATCTGAATTCAGACATTGAGTAAATGAGATTTTCAGACATTGAATTGCAGAGCAGCAGGAGAAGAGGAATAAAAAAAGGAGAAGAAAATTCAGACGCGGAAGATTTTTATCTGTCCTGAGAGAAGCACTTTTTAAACAAATTGTAACTGTTTATAGCTCTATGCTCTGTGACTCCGAGGACATGTTCTCCAGCCAAGGCAGGTAATTTTTTGTGCACTCAGGAGGGTATGAATATGCCCCCAAATATTTTACAACATCTTATGAGGAAATGGAGGGCAAACTCATCTCTGTATTATTCCTACCTGCCTGTGATGATAATTTCAATGGGCTTTATGAAAACCTGCTGTAACTGATTCGCAACTTTCTTGAATACAAATAATTTCCTATAAATTGTGCCTCCTGCATTTCAGAGAGGTTCGGTTATGATTTTTTTGTTTGTTCTAAATGTTCTAAAAACATTATTGTATTATAGCAATATTCCACCATATTCTTGCCAAGTTTCTTATTAGTATCAGCAGCATCCAACACAATCTAACTCTCCCCTCTGCTCAGCAAGCTGCCTTCTCAGTGGATGATGAAACTTGGCATGGATAAAGAGTAAATCTTATTAGCAATGCCCACATGTGCTGTGCAAGGACTCGTACATGGTCTGTAGTGCTGGAGGGAGACGTGAGGGCTGATTACAAAAGGGGATTTTGGAAAGGTTTCATCTCTATGGTTGCTAAGTCAGCACGAGCAAAGCTCTCACATCTCTTTTTAAGTGGCCTGTGATAAAATCTGCCACAGTCCATCTTGATTTCCGTTCATAGGCTGCAGGAATTTAGGAAAGCAGGGCTTTCCTTTTCTAGCTTTTCATGCTTTGGAATACTAATATTTAGCATTTAGAAAGTACTTTACTGTTTCAACTCACTGTCTAATTAAAGATCGCTGTGAGATACTAAGTCCCCTAAAAATCTAGCAGTTGTTCAGGCATAGTACTGCACAATGATACCTGATGTTCTGCACTTCTGTTCTAAAAATAGGAGATTGCTGTGATTTCTCACAATATGATAGCAGCAGGGAAACGCTGACTTTTTGACAATAATGACATCGAGTGGTACTCTTCCTGAGGTTAGGGGCCCAGTTCTTATTGATGGAAGCACTACTGCAAGGCAACATAAAGGGGTTCTTATGTGTTTGAACACTATCAGGTAGTTTCATTCCCAATTTTGCTTTCTGTGCCAAGTTCCCCAGCTGCCTAACCTGCTTGCAGGTTTCTGAGCTCCTGGAAACAAATGCTGAAGTTCTTCTTGTAAGGAGAGTCTGATCCCATTTCAGATGTGACTGTGGGCCATGCCTAGAACAGCCTCTTCTGATGTCTCCTGACAGTCCCTCCTGGTGTGGCTCAGAGCACACGTTAAATGCTGTCAGCAACAAACTGGCCGCTTTGTTTACTTGCTGGTAAACTAAATATCAGCCTTCATGTCATATGGGGCTCTGCCACAGAATCACAGCATGGCTGGATTTGGAAGTGACCTCTGGAAGACCATCTGGTTCAAACCTATGCTCAAGCAGGGCCACCTAGAGCTGACTGCCCAGGACCATGTCCAGATGGCTTTTGAATATCTCCAAAGGGGAAGATTCTACAAACTTTCTGGGCAATGTGTGTCAGCTTGGTCGTGCTCACAGTAAAAGAGTGTTTTCTGAAGCTCAGATGGAGCCTCCTGTATTCCAGTTTGTGCCCGTTACCTTTGGTCCTGCCAGTTAAAGGCGATGGAGTCACCTGCAAGGAGTCAACTAGGTGGAAGGCAATCCATGTATTTCATTCCAGTTCCCAACTGCAGTGTGTGGCATAGGACCATCCCTCACAAAATCTCGGGTTCGTTTCATAGAAAGAAAGATGTGAGTGTTGCAGCTGAAGTGTCTTCAGCTGATGACATAAAATGTATCAGTCACCTCTGGATGCAGGGTTTGCTATCTGCCATGTCTCTTATACCAAAGGTTTGAAGTATTACCTTCAGTCAACTTCACAAGATATTTTCTTCCAAAATTTGGCCTTCAAACTCATAAGTCTCAGCAACAAGTGTGACATGATGACAGCAGTAAGGCTGCAGCAAAACCAGTGCTGCTGTGCTTTTAGTGCCACCAAGCCTGTGGTATCAAAACTTGTGCAACCAATGACATGCAGCCACAAATGCAGTTTGCCATGTGAGCATGGATAAACCTCCAGAAAAGCAACGGGATATACAGTGCAATTGTAGGGCTGTTGGGCCATAAAGAGAGGAGGAGACAGAAGCAAAACCTTACCCAGGCACAGTGCTGATAATTGCATCCACTTAAGGAGAGAATCTTGCACACATGGGTCCAGATTTTTAACCCCCATCAAACAAAGTAGCTCTGTTGAGATTAACACAGTGCTGCTTCACACTGTATGAGGATCTCCCTATTGGCATAAATCAGCCTTCAGAAATACAGGCTCTTATTTATTTTGCTGACTCCTGCCCCAAATGCAACTTTTGTTTTAGCAGAGCCCTGCCTATCCCTCTGGGGAGCTGCATGGTCCTATGACCACAAAGGAGCACATGAGTAATTACTGCTGCAATGGGAAAAGAAAGATGTAAAATGAAATCTGAAAGTTTCTACTAAACAAAAATGCATATCCTAAACCTGCCAATTCAAGACAAACCATAACCACTGTTTAAACCACCTTGCTTATAGTTAAATTACAGCACACCAATGTTTTAGCCCTGGCAAGCATGAGTGAGAGTTCTATACTGTGGGATTTTATTACTAGAGTGAGGGAAACAGCTCTGCTCAATAGGTGTATGACAATAACCACAGCAGGAAACTACCATTGATAAAGTTCAGTTAGAAACACATCTTCCAGATTACTTAGGGTTACTGCTCTTTCCATTTTCTTGTTAGTTTTCAGAAATATAACAATCTTTTTTCCAAACTTTACACAAAGAAAACTTTTCCTTGGACCAGTGATTCTTACATTGCTCAAGACCAACATGTCTGCTCTGGTGAGATCAAATGATGTCAAGGAAGATGAAGCCCAAATCTCCAGGAGATAAATCACTCACTACATTTCAATATAGGAACAGGTTTCTGAGCATACTGTCAAAATGACATCATTCAGAGAATGTAAGAATAATGGCACAAAATTAGACCAAAGGTTCCCCTAGTTGAGTATCCTTTGTTCAGCAGTAGGAGAATATGAGTACTATTTTAGGAAGGACTACAAAAAGCAGGATAAGTTCTGGGTGATCTTTGCCTGAAATAATCTTGTCGTTTCAAGCCAGGTAAGAGCTTTAAAGAACTGACATAAGGGGTGAATGTAGAGCATCATGTTCTGTAGCCACAAATGTATTTCTCTTCTGAATTTGATCAGGCTGGTTTTGACACCCATTCTCATCTTGGCCTCCTCAAAACCCTGTGGTGCTGAGTTTCAATTTTGTGCTGTGGGGAAAGGTGCTGTTTTGAGCTTGTATTAAAGCAAATTCATAAGAGCTTATAAATTCACTGGGTGTCCTTTACTTCCTGTATTGCAAGAAACAATGAGTAGTCATTTCCTATTCACTTTCTGTGCTCCACATGTCTTCTATACATCCGGATTAACATCTCCTGGTTTTTTTTTGCCAAGCTAATGAAACCATTGAGTACTTCCTCATATATAAATCACTCTAAACCTTAAATCACACTTGCACTCCTTCTCTGTAGTCTTTCTAGTTCTTGGCAATAGTCGAGGTTGAAAATGTATCAGGAATTTGTACAGTAGTACTATGATGGTTTCTGTCCTATTCTTTTTTTGTAACTCTTAACATTCCCTTTGACTTTTTCATCTCTGTGCAACAGATATGTACAGAAAACTGAATTTGGACTTTTTATTCTTAAGCCTGTTGGGAATGAGACCAGATGCAGCAGACAAATAGGAAGGCTTCAGGCAGAAGAACAGAAATAATGCTAGGAAAGTATTGGAATGAGAAAGAAACGCAACACTGACCAAGCAACTCCAAAAAGAGACCTTCCATAGATACATACAAGTTGAAGCAAAACAAACTACAGTGGTGAACTCAAACAGTTCAATTGCTGCCCAGTGCATTAGTCTAAATGAAGGAAATGCTACTTGATGGATGACAGTGGACTCCACAGCTCTTGACAGCTTTGGGGAGGAGAACTGAAACTGCAGGAAGACGTCTTTCTGAACATGAGAGTTATCACCGGTATTGATCTTCCTTGTTTACTTTTGTAGTTGGCTTTGCAGCTTCTGCATATTTAAAAATCTCTAAGAATTCTTTTGCTGACTTCTAAGAATTCATCAGATCAGAGGGAAAAGTCAGAAGTTTGGACTTAAAATCTAGAATTAAGCAGCTACAAATGTGCAGCAAATAAAAAATTTAGACATCAGGCAAAATATGAACTAAAAATATCTACCATGTATCATTTTGTAATTATATCAGTTCTTTAGATTGTTTTAACTACAACTACTCTGTACTAAGACACACCTTAAAATACAAAGTGATTTCAATCCAAAACATTGTTAATTTATCTTTTTTAGAATTTCATAAAAGTTGCAGTCTTCTTTGTTTTTTTTTCCTTCCAGCAGATCCTGACAGGATAGAGCATGGCCATTGCAATAATATGCCTGTCAAGTGTAGCCTGATTCTCATTTAGAAGCAAAACAAAATAACAAGCCATTGTCTTAATTTGGAATGAAACCTAAACAAATAATTTCAGAGACTCAAGAATGATTTGTCAGGTTTTCCATTCATTTTTTATTTCAAAGTTCTTTGTTTTCTTTTCAGTGTGAAACAAAACACAGAAATGCTGGAATGAACCCCCCTCTTCCCCCAGTAATTCTGGTCTACTTTTTCAAGACTAAGAGGAGGGGGAAAAACAGAGATCAGCCAAACTTTTAGATGCTGACATGAATTAAACTACCAAGACTTTAAAGTTGTGCCAGTGTGAGAGCAGTCTGAAAGAATTTGGACTTCTCTGATATACTCTTTCTTTGTTGTGACAAAAAGGAGCAGACAAAGATGTGGGCTATTCTTTTTGGGGGTTTTTTTGTCAGCTTTTCTTCTTGTTGTTATACTGTCTTGAAGAAAAATAAACAAAGACAAGACAAGTATGAATTTCAGGGCACTTCCTGAAGAGCTTTGTGTTCAAACTTGCGTCCTGCGCATCATCAAGAAACTGTTTTCCGCTTCGACGTGTCTGTGTCTGTTAATCCACCCACACTGCAGTCCTATAAGATCATACACATTTATGTCACTCAAAATTCCACTGCTTCTAGTTACATGTCAATCACAGTTACTCCCTGTCTACCCTGGGTGGCTGTAAATCTTTTACCAGAGCAGAATCACTTTCACCTGCTCTGAGAATTTATGCCTTTCGTCAGGACTGTAGAACAGAAATATCCTTTGCTAATAACAGGTGTTAGCAGTGTAGGGTCATGCAATGGGCTGGGTGGAAAGGGTGCTTGTCCTGACATACTCAAGGCTTATTTATTTACCATTGCTTCAATTGTATTTTCTTTCTCATCATCCTCCTTTAAGCAAGTTACTTTTATTGTGGCATAGAAGAAAAAAAAAAGATTTATTTCCCTGTTCAACTTCTGTCAGTGGTGCACTGGTAAACCCAATCTATTTAAACAACTGGTGGCTTCCTGTAGATTTTAAGCCTTTTCTGTAAATGGAGATAAAAATCTCAAATACTACATGATTGGATACTAATTGTGTGCGTTATCAGCCAGTACATAAGCAGAGAAACCTGTTATCAATTTCTGCTTCCACTTTTAAAAATCAAACCAACTCCAGGGGGCAGTTAGCTAGAATGTCACTTTATGAAAACAGACAGAAATTGACTGACTTCACTGGGTCAATACCCCCTCATTTCACATGAAGACTTGGCCTACCATTTTGACACAGCTAAGAGATATCAGACCTGTCTCTGTGTGACTTAAGATATACTTCACTGACACGTGATGAAGCTTCCTTATCAGGTATGAAGTTCCTGATGAAGACTGTATTCCCTTCCTTTGCTACTGGAGATGCTCTGGGTGTGATCACACAGTGTCTTCTCCCACTCCAGATATGTCTAGCCCTTTCATAGCCTATTACACAATAGTGTAATGCAGTTCATTTAATTTAATTCTTAAGGGCATTAACACAAAGGATATGCTAAAACACAAGATATCAACTAGAAGCACTATCAACAGCAGTAAAACTGTCAAATAGATGAAAAACAGCCATCTTAAAACTTAGCTTTGCAGTAACAATTATGGAAAAGCATTACAAATATTCGATAGTTTTTAGAATTTTTTTTTTAAAGCATGAAAGATGCCCTTTTGTTGATCAGGCCTACGAAATAGGTCCTCTGTTTTTTTTTTTTAAAGGTGACCAGAGAAGCCTGTGAGTGGTCACTGAAGGGTGCTGTCTTCTTGCTCTAAAAGCACAGAGGATCACCTATAGCTGCAGTAGAAGCACTGGTGATATTACTACATGCTGCAGGGGAAACATCCTACTTCTCCTGAGCCCCTTGTTGCAGAGGACAGAAAGAAACAGTCAATATTTTTGTCTGTGTTAGATATCTGTGTCTCATCATCTGAATTTCTCGTGGCTACACAGGCAATCATCTCCTGTCTTAAGCATTTCACAAACATTGGCACTTGGGCCAGCTGGCTCATTACACACCGATACCAGTCAAATACATTGCAATTTGCAACTACCTTGCCCTTCTTCTTCCTCTCAACACATGAAATGGATGAAATGCCATCCTGATAGCAATCAGAGTGACTTGTGTATGAACACTCATTGTGTCATTTCTGTATCATTTCTGTATTTCTTTCTCATCATAGTGTTCAGTGAAGGTGAGCAGAACACTTCCACTCCCACAATATCATCAAACTGTTCTGCCAGAAGCTCTGCAGATAAAAGGCCACTGGTGGTTAACAGTGCTGTCAGCAGTGTCTGGAGCAAACAGACCTCTTTGCTTGTCCATAGGCACCTTTTACCTTTACACTTTCCAGCTTCTCATGTCCAAAATCTTATCACTACATCACATATTACAAAGTAGAGAGCAATACACTGAAGTATTGTTCATGAAACTCAGCCTCCAGAGACATCCAGTACACCATGGGGGGCATTTACCAAAGATAATGAAAACTGGTTTGGAAAGGATGTGAAGCAGGGGAACTTTTTTGGAAGCAGTCATAGGGAAGAAGAACACAGGACAGAAAAATAGACTCAAGGATCAGAGCCAACTAACATGAAAGGGGATTTAAGGCCAGGATGCCTGAAAGGAAAATTCTTATGTTTACTGAGAATAAATTATTGTTAATATTTTAAAGATCAGTTTTGCATAGTGTTAGCATAATGGAAGCAGTCCTTGAAACTGAGTTTTCTGTATATGGATTTCTAACAGCTGACATGAGCTTAAAATATCTTTTTATGTAGGAGCAGTTCCACTTCTCCCCAATATGTTCTGTGCTCTTCTTCCTTCTACTTCACTGGGAAATCACTCATCTTCTTTGAGGACAGTCCACCTCTGCCTCCTGCTGCCTTATCTCCTGCAACTCCAATCAAAATCCTCTGGAACATCATCACTGATGTCACCAGCAGATGGCTTTGACAATAACAGGCATGGGGTGAAAGAAGTATTTGTAGTGGGAACTAGTCAACTATCAAGAAACCAAGAGCCTATTTTCATGGCAAAATGAATGCTTGTTTCCTTAGAGATGAAAAATGAGGAGGAGTCAGATAAAGGAAATCTCAGTGATTAGAAAGTGAATTGCATTTAGATTTTTTTTACGTCTTCAGTGAGATTTCAGTAACTGTTTACATTCATAATGAAGACATGAAATTGAAGATATGAAACTGAAGGCTTAGCTTAGCTGTAAAATTGGTTTTAGGTATGCGTACAGGAAATGTATACAGAAGAAAAAAATCCTATTGAATTTTATTCCTTTCCTCTGAATATAAAAACACAGGAGAATGTGTTACTATTAATTGTGCATATAAAGCAGGCTGTAAATTTCTTTCCAAAAAGTCTGTGAAAAAACTGTGGGTGGAGGTGGTGCTGCTGCAATGACGAAAAGGTTCATTTTTACTCCAATTGATGCAATAAGTCATCACGAAAGCTGCTGCAGTAAAAACCAGTTAAAGAACCAAAAGAATGGGAAAAGCTTAACTATAGATAGTACTACAGTCCCCTTGCATTTATTCTGAAGAGAGAAATAATCTTTCTATCGTATTAGAAAGACTTCAATAACTTGAATTGTATGCAGGATATTGTTTCTCTGTTCTATATATTGTTGCTTATCTCTATTATTGTCAATTTGACTGTATCACATACAGATTCCTGCCCTCATCACACAAGAAAAGCATAGAAAAGAATCTAGTTAGAGGAAGGGATTCAGCATAAATAACCTGACAAATTAATAAAAAAAGCAGAGCACTCACAGTTCATCTGCATTAATTATACTTCTCATGTATCTCCCATACCCCAAATTTTATATGTTGCCATCAGTTGGTATTAATTGCAAACTGGATCATCAATCTCATATACTACCAGTTATATTATCAGCATCTAGAATGCAAATAGCTCTGCATCTAACTGCTAGGTACACATTCACTTGGCAATAAGCTCAATTAAATCAAGACATTGTCTTCTCCAAACTGTTTGTTACTGTCTTTTTGGTGGAGATTATGACCTGTACACTTGAACCTTGGAAAACAAAATATATGAATACTTTTCACATGCTTCAGCGTGAAGCCAGCTCATTAGCTTAAGGAGGTGATGGTATTTTGAAGCAATTTAGCTGACTTATGAATATCCACACCTGAAATGTGAAAAGGTGTTTTTGTGTTACTACTAGTCGAGAGATTTTAAAATATTTTAGAATTGTTATAATTTTTTAATGTTAGAACTTGAATTTTGACAGGTTATTATAAATTAGGCTATTGGTCTTGATCTTCTATCCTGATCTTCGCTAAACCTCTTTTCTGTACATTTTGTTCCTGATTACCACTATGGTAGGAAAGCAAGAACTCTAGTAAAAAAGCTAGTGATGAGGAAAGTAATTTATTTAAATAATGACTTGTACTATGGTAGCACTTAAAGACTCCTATGAGGTCTTCATTTTGCTATGAGCTATGATTTAAAAATCAGTCTTTGAAAAGCATAATTTTGTTTTGTGAGAAGGCAGCAGGCAAATCGTGAGGAGAGGAAGGGAGCAAGCGACACGATTTTGATTAGATTCATGAACAGCAGAATTGTCTGTGGCTGCCTGAACAGTTTTTGCCTGAGTTGCAGGTTACTGGTGAGTACCTAATTATATTGCTAGAAACAACAACAGTACAAACAAGAATACTTCTATTTCAGTCAGGTTTTCTGTGCTTACAAAATGGTGGAAAACAAGCGTTGCTCTCATTTAAAGTCATTCTAGCTTTGCAAATGCAGCCCCCAATGCCGCTCTTTCTTGTGCAGTCTAGTAAGTGCCGTGTGTGTTTCCTTACAAACGTGATCTCAGAATTTCAGCTATATCCCTTAAGAACAGAGAAAAGGTATAGTTCAATTTTTAATAAGCAGCAGCCACCTGAAATTGGTGCAAGCTGCTTAGCTCCAGATAAAGCTACAGCAGTTAAACCACAGTTAAAACCTCAAAGAGAGAATGGCTGAGAATCAGGAGCACATCCAAAAAACCTGCAGATTTAATTGACCCTCCTGATACACTGTAAGCAAGGTATGACTATGGTTGTAGGAAACTTAAGTAACCTTTATTTTGTTTTCTAGATCTTTCTGTTCTTTGAAAATGAAATTAATTTTGTTGCTCACATTTCCCATGCTGGAGGTTTGCTACCTGCAGTGCATTGCAGCAAAACTCAAGGCTGGCCTCTTTAACAAAACAAAAAATGGGTTATAAATGAAACCGTTCTATTTCCCAGGGGTAACTTTTAAAACAGATCTAGCAGCTTACTTTTGCCTTTCTCTGGCACAGGCTGTCACTAGAAAGTCTCCAAAACACAAGTTGGCCTGCCTTAAATTACTCATAGCAGAGCACTTGAATTTTACCTCCTTTTAAACTGCCTTGCCCTTAAAGAAAACCCACCATGAGCACTGGAGATGGCCCCAGACAAGACACTGAGATGGCATTTTTTCTTTGGTTATGACTGGAGACTTCTCTGCCTCTATGTTTTCCCCAGCATCTTCAGTGGTTGCTCTGCAAAAACAGCCCCGAGTTTGCCAGTAGGCATCTCTTTGAAGGGAGGAATAGCCCTAAAGCAAAGGAATTCCTTGGAATAGAGCTGCAGTGAGAAGTCATTCCTTCAGCTGCATTTAGAGATGCAATTTTTTAAATGTACCAGTACACTAAAGAAGTAATTCTGTGTGTGAATATCGGATTTCTACCCACTGCAAGTTGGGGCAAATCAGACCTGCAGCCTTTCCTGTAATATTCTTCTCAGACTCAGCACAAGTGAATTATGGTAGTAAGACCACTGGCCTGGTCTTCCAAGCTTTCTCCTAGAACAGACAAGTTTGATGCTACAAGTGCTGCTTTCTTCAAGGTGGGCAGTGACAATAATATTTTTTTAATCTTCAAATTGACTTTTCTCTGACTTAAACCAGATTCAGCTGCTGAAACTTGTAGTTGAAATAAACCTACTGTCTTACCATTCTCCTTGACCTAGTTATACTCTGGGGTTCTTTTCTTCTTTTAAAAGTTGCTATGGATATGTTGAAAATTTTGGCTTTATTGGGACATTGGTGAGATTTGAATACGCAATTTTCTTAATTAATTTTCCCAGCCCACGAGACATGGAGGATGCTTGAAGATGAGAAACATCAAATTCATTGACCCTTGTCTAAGATGCACTAAAGCTTCTCACAGCCTTAGGAGCTAGAAAAAACAACTTGGAGACGCTCAGGCCCTAGCTAGAACACTCTACTGCAGTAGTGCAGCAAAAAGAGAACTGCAAAAAGCAAAATTATACTGCTTTTAGCTTTCCTATGTCTCCTTGCTGGCACCCAGCCCATTTCTAAGCTCTGTCACAATAATTTCTGAGTTAGTTTTCCTTGATGTCAGAGCAGCAGCTGAACAATTAATTCTTCTATATTTCATTTTGAAAACGAAAAAGATGAATAGCAAACTCTTCAACTACATTATAGGCAGCTTTTGCAAGCAAAGGAGTCAGATCTATCTCTGTTTAGATAAAAGAGAATATATTTCTTCAGAGGTAAAGAAAACAAAAAATAAGTGGTTTTTAACTCCCTGACAGGGTAAGTGCAGTGAGCTGCTCTGCAACTTGTACTATGAAGCATTTAAAATAATTTCCAGGTATCTTTGAGAGACAGAACTGAAAATAACTGTCTAAACAGCCAAATACTTCCATCATCAATGTTGGGACTAAAGATGCATTTTCAGATCACATCCCCAGCACTGTGCTTCTCCGAGAAAGACTCTCCTCAGTTATACCTTTTTGTTCATAATATAAAAAAGGTCTAAAATGACTGTTGAGCAATACTTAACAGCTAAAGACAGAGCCAAGCCTTCCTTTAATTTTAACAGGTCTGTTAAATGCAGAGATCTGGTCTGCAGAGAGCGTTTGTTCAGCCTGCTGACTTCCTGTGGGTGTTTGGGGATCTGCAGCAGGGTGCAGTGCAGGGGGAAATACAAGGTGCAACATATGGGGCAGTGCAGGGTGCAATACAGGATGCAATACAAGGTTCAATACAGGTGCAATACAAGGTGCAATGCAGGATGCAATGCAGGATGCAAGGCAGGATGCAATGCAGGGAGCCCTCAGCTGCTGCCAGGGCAGGGCGAGTTCACTAAGCCCGACACCGCACTGCGCAGACGAGCTCGTGAGGATGCAGAAGCAGCAGTGCCACATGCACAGATGGCTGACTCAGGGCTGAAGAGCCCTGCTCTTTCCATGCCATCTCCTATGAACAGCTCTGTCTATTCTGGCTGTGAGCCAGGCATGAGGAAGCAATCAGAGCAGTGCATAAAATCCAAATGTGAGATTTGTCTCTGTAATCCCTGTCCTTGCTTACTGAATTCTTGCTACACAAATGGCTGGCCACTGGACCTGACCCGACTCCTAAAATATATTTGACATCATGGATTACAGCAAGTCACCACTAGCTAAGGATCTTGCAGGTACAGAAAGATCATTGAACACAGATAAATCCTGTTCTCTCTTTTTTTCACCCCTAGTGAAAAAGGGCTGGTATTTGGGTTGCATGAGCAATTTCCCCCAGCTGTTCCCACATGCAGAACAAAAGTTTCCTTTGTCTGATCCAAACCAAGTTTCTTAAAAAAAAAATTTGAAAGCTCGATTCACACCAAAATATTTTTTCTTTGTTCTGGGCATCTTTGACCAAAACTAAAGCAAAGGAAGGGAATGACTATGAACCTTAACAAACATATTGACTTGAGTATTCACGACTAAAACATAGTTCCTGACATAACTACAACTATCCCACTTCCCAGATTAGTACCAGGCAATTCACCCCCAGTTTTTGGCTCAGTGAATATTTCAATTGTCCCATGCAAAGTAGAAAAGTCAAATCAGGAAATTTCTGCAATGCATTTATTTGCTAGTCTCATAGAGCCTCTCCCTCACATCTAGGATTCCCCTGCGGGTTTGGTAGGTCTTCCTGGGTAAGAGAAGGAATTTTCTTTTCTTAGATGACCCTAGGTGAAAATGGAAAACACTAATTCCTTCAAATTCCCTGCCCAGCAAATTCAATGTTAATTCTAGAGTTGTTTTGAAAAGATAAAATTAATTACAGAACAAAAAGTCACCAAAACTTTATCTCTGTACTCACTAAACAACAAGATGTCACCAAAGAGGAAAAGTACCCAGGAACTAACATTTCTAGTGTATACTGTCAGTAAGATTAATTTCATGACCTGTGGGAAAAGCAGTAATTTATGCCAGCAGGCATCCAGCTTTGTGTTCAAACAGTAAGACTATTGTAAGGAGTAATTTTTATTCCTGGTCACGGATAAGTAAATTGTGAGTGGCTTCTTCTGTCCATCACAGTACCATCTACACCTTGTGGTTGGTTTCAGCTACTTCTCCTCTCACAGGTCAATGTATGACCCTTTCTTACCCCTGTAGATTATGGTCACTGACTTCTACTTTATTTGAACACATGGACTTTCATTTTTTCTTAGCACCTGTGGATGTGCACAGCACCAACCTCCAATGTTCACCACACTGCTATGAAGACTGTGCTTCTGTTCAGCTCCTGGAGGAGTGTACAAATGATTTGCTACTTAGAACTGGAGCCTGTTTCTTGGAGTTTCTAACTCCTTGGCTACTAGGAAGCTTTGCATCATCATGTGGCTGATTTGGTGGGTAATCTGGCCAAGAAGCTACTTAAGCAATCCAGGGAGTCTGGCCTTCCACCCTTGTCTGTTAATAAAGACAAATTGGCAATGACTTCAACCTTTTTGTTGACACATCACGTATCACTGAAGATCTTCACTATATTAAAGCGTGGAAGGTTTGCATTGTCGTTTGTTCAGCCCAAGGCAGGCAACTCTGGACACTTCCAAAGCTGCCAGGAGATTTTGCTGAAGCCTCCTAGCACCTGCAATAACTGCAAGGGCTGTTTGAGCAGGGGTCTGTCTTTGGGGCCCACGTGGGAGCAGCACTCAAGCAGGAGGTGATGGCAACATAGCAGTTCCAGGGAAAGGAGGCAACACTGGGATGTCTTTGCCCAGAGAAGGGAGGGCCCTGCGTGGGCAAGATGGCAGAGTGTTATTTACAACACTTTCACACTCCTGTCTTGTGATAGACAAACAAACCTGTGCTTCTCACAAATGGGGAGCATGTGAATGCACTTGAAAAGAGCATCTGAGACTTCACGTGCCACGAGGGGCTGAGAGCAGCTGTCCCCGAGCCTGCTGAGAGCATGGGCAAGGCTCTGCACCCCTTGTGGTCACAGACAGCAGCTCTTACCCAGCTCCTCCTAACACCTCTGGCTTGAGAGACCTTCTCTAATGAGAGAGACAAAAAATGTTTTTCAGTGGGAGCTCCTGCATCCCTTTGAAACAACTTCATATTCTGTTATTTGCTTCCAGTTCCAAGAAGAGGATATTCCTTGAATATCTCCAAGTAGTTAGATTTTTTTTTCCTGATACCACAAAATACACCTCTGTCCTGCCTGGCTGTATAGCACATACTCAGTTAAAAAGGGTATATGCTTACTTCTATAAACACTTTTTTTTTCACTTCACTTTTACAGCCTGTAATTGCTTTCCAGTGTCCCACTTTGCTGGCTGGTGCTCCAGCCTTTAACTGAAACTGAACACACTTCATTTTGATAGTCCACTAATCTTCCACTGCAGCACTGTTCACTGAGTCCCAAAGAGATAATAACACTTCCTGTGTTCTTGGTTTATGCTGAATACACTTCACCAAAATTAAATTCCTGCCAAACAACAGAATCTGTAAGAACCACAGCTATTCTTCTAAGGGCAAGGGATTGTCTTGGCTTTTTTGTTTGTTTTTCATAACATAAATAGTTTTACATGTGGAGGTCTTTTTGTGTGGACTCTGCCTTTTCCATTTTCTCCAGTATCTTTTCTTACAGCACTTTGAACTTTCTTGAGAGAATGCCCAACCTTTTCTTAGCAATGAGACACTAATTTTATAACTACCTGTCGCACACAAAAAGTGTAACAGAGCTGTTCTCTCTCTATAGATGTACATTTGAACCTAAGTCTCTCTCTCAACCCAAATAAAATCAATATCTCAGGGACATGATCCATAATTAGCTATATGGGCTACAAAACTTCTCCTTTTAACCATCAGTTTTGGCTCTCTGATGTCTGTCTTTTTCTTGAAAGGGCCTTGAAACTTAACTACTGCCTGATTTTGCATGAAGGACATCAAGAGGTGGGCAAAAATATGGACTGCCTCCTCAAACCATTTGCAACCCACCTTCAGATCTCCTTCAGATGTCACAGACTTTCCATCTTTATGCAAATGTAATACCTTTCAGATTTCTTGTACATGGTTTCATAACTGAGTTCCACTGTTTGAGTTGAAACTATTTAATACATCTAGTGCTTCAAACCCATCTACTGTCAGAAAATAAAGATATATTCTGATTGCCTTCTGTTTCTGGCATCCATTTCTTGCAGCAACAAAGTTCTGTTTAAGTTCTTTCCAACTGTCTTCCATAATTCTAGGAAAAAAAGAATAATCATCTCAGATGAGGCTTTTAATGGTGCCATTTTTCCATTTGGGGAATTTTTAAATTCCATTTAACTCCTAGTACTATTGTCACTCAGCTGTCATTTAACATTTAATACAGATCTGCTTCATGAGTCTCTGATTAGAATTGCATACCCTGAGCTGCTGCACAAGAAAAGTGACCTAATTGTTTCAGGTGGCTGGGCCAGAGCTTCTTAATTCACTAAAAAAATCAGGGCTAGAAGGCAGCAGAAAGAATGGCAGAATACTCTGCCATTCCCCCTCTCCTGTCCACATTTTGAATCACCCAAAACAAATGCACTGAGCCCTAATACTGGAAGCTTTGTGCACTGGGTAAAACACACGTTTTGTTCTTTTTGAGAAGATTTGCAGAAAGGCAAAGTGAGTGGTAGTTAAACTCCTCCAGGTGCCCCTTCCCCCTGCAATCTCACAATGGAAGCCTAAAAGTAGATGCCTAAGTATTTGTACAAAAAGCAGGAATAAATGGACCATGACTTTTCAGCAGTGCCTGGCAGCCATTGGCTCAGCCTGGTGCAGTGTGAATGCCACAATCAGCTCTGCAGTGCAGCTCTCAGGCTTATCCCAGAGCTGGGGATGGTGTAACCTGAAGTGTCCTGCACAATCTTGTCCCTTGGATATTGAGATCACAGCACACCCTGGCTCCTTCCTGCCTGGGCACAGAAAAAGGACCACACACACATGTTCTCATCTAAACATGCAGCGGGGGCAGGGGTCTGGGCACACAAAGCAGGGCAAGCTATGCTGTGGAGCCCAGCTGCCTCAGTTTTGACAGAAATGCAAAGTTCAAGCACTGCCAGCACTCTTGAAAGCCAAAGACTCTCTTGAAAATCCACAGAAGAATTTAGCACCCCAATTTCCAAGCATTTGATCTTTAATAATGCTGATATTTTCCCAATAGGCCTGCTTCCCTGCTTGCAGAAGGTGACAGCTGCCACCTCCCTTTGAGGACAAAGTTCAGAGGACAGTCCTCTGCAGAAGCTGTAGCCAGCCCTTCCACACAACCTGCCTTTTTTTTTTTTTTAAGGAGGTTTATAGAGCTTCACAGAATTGCAGAAGCTTGTCTGATAGCACATTTACCTGCTTAACTATCTTTGCTGTTCTGCAATACCAAAGGAAATGAGTGCTTGTGGGGAGAGAGAAGGATGAAGATGGAGGAGGACAAAGGAAGGAGACAAATTAAATGAAGGTGAATAATCAAAGACACCTTTCATTATATCAGATGTTCTGTAAGAAAGTTTTGGGTGGGTACACCTGTAGATACACTACAATGTACTAGCATAAGAACTAGAGTCCAGTGAAGAACTACAAGAGAAGAAAAGGATCAGCATCTGTGACATTTCTCAGACACAACTCTACTGTAAAGAGGTTATCCTCTTCCACTTCACACCAGATTCACCCCACGTAAGAAAGCCAGAAGGCATCAGCTGGCATTTATGTATTGTTACCTGAATTGAAGACCTTTGGATGTGTTTTCTTCTGAAGCTGGAGCATGCAGGTGCAGAGTGACAACATATACCCAAAATTAAGATGCTTAAAACTTTTTCAAAATGTGTAGATTTGTACAGTTATTTTATATCTTTCCATTACTGGAGGGATATCATTGCCTCATCTTTGTGTAAGAGGTGGAAGAGAGAGAAAAGAGAATTAAAACACTACCTCAAATGAGATGCCTGGTAGGACATTTACAGTTACTGTTAAAGGACATAACATTGTTACCTTTAAATCAGTTAATTAAGCAATTAAAATTCCCCACTGTATCAACTGTTTAGTACTACAAGCAATTACTACACTGGCCTTTCTATTATCTCTGAGCTCTATTTCTTTCAGCAATATAATTATTGAAGGCAAGATTTTCTTCACTTGCACATTTCCAAATCAAGAGATAAACTTTTTTCTTTTTTTTAAATCCGTAGTCATCTTTGCTGGCTCTGCTTTGTAATCTTTAATGGGATATGGCATATCAGGCTGCTGGAGAAATTGCTTACAGAGACAATCTCTGAAAAAATCTAGCTGTCTGAAAGCAAGCTCTGGAAGGGGCACATGAAGAACAACGCGGTGTGTGCCTGTAATGAAAGCAAAACAGCAATCAAGAGGAAATGGCAGCTCAGGTCTGTCCAAACCACAGGTGCAGGGACTCACATGGCATCAGCTTGTGCAGCCCAGAATTACGTTACAGCTATTAGAAGAAACTCCACAGGATCACTTGTCATCTCCTGCATGACAAATTGAGTTGTCTCCCCATACAGGACTGTTTCTCATCATTCTAAAGAGGCCTTGATTTGAATATAAGCTCTAAGTCACATTTAAATTTGTGCTTGGTCCTTCTGTAGCCAGAGCACTCCATGAACACCACCAAACTGTGCCACAGAAGATGCAGCTTTGCTGTTGCAGTGATGCATAAAGTGACAGGGGATATTCTGGGTTTGGAGATGCCAGTGGAAGGTTGAGAAACTTCTTGCATTGGGGTCTTCTGCATATCAGTCATGACAAGCCTGTACCTCTTACGATACCTGTGTTGTCTCAGTCAAGAAAAAGTAACTGAGAGAACCTAGTAAGGGAGAGAAGCCCCATCAACAGACTTCCTACCATTTAAATGCAAGGAGGAAAAAATACTACCATATGCTATATGGCTTTTAGATTTCTGCAGATGGTACCTTCTGTTGCACAGTTAAAAAAAATGGATTTTACTCAATTTTTACACAGGTCCTACAAAATTTGCACACATCCCTTGTATGCCAAGTAGGAGAAGGTATGTTTACTCCTCTTTTTAATTTCCCACACTTGCCCTGCGTACCTACAGCTGCACTTTGTGTTTTATTCTCTGTCATGGTGAGACAGCACAATGCTGTGGGGCAGCCTCTGGATTTATATACTGTTCTTTACTCTTTTTATGCAAGCTGCTTCCAATGATTCTTGCTCTGGGAGAGTTTTCTGTGCGGGCTGGAAATCTCTGCTGCCTTCTCCACATGGCTCTGAGTTTGCTAACGATCACATTTAAGACCATTTGGTACCAGCAGCTAACTTCCAGGGCTGCTCAGTGAGTGTGCTGTATCAATGTGGGATGAGTGGGTGGAATGTTTTCTTCTGTTTAACTTTTTAGGGGAAAATAGAACTAATCTGGTGGTTTTAACAGTTGTGCTGTCACTGGTACGGACACAGTGATGATGAACAAATTGTTCAGTCTTGACAAGACCTTCATCAGCAACAGCAAGATTGCTCATTAGATTTCACAGCATACACACTTCAACTACATTCTGTGCATCTGTGGTACTGTCAACTGATTAGGACATTTCTTATATACACACACACATCTTCTTTGACTTCAAGCTTTGTTGTTTGTGGCTTAGTTTATAAACAAACAGAAGCCTGAATCTTGCCATTTTACTTCATTGCTAATGCATAGTACTCTGTACTCTGGCTGGAACTTAGTGTGTTAATGGGAATTGCTCCATTGAGAACCACAATAGAATATTCAGAAAAACTTTTTTGCAAGAGGCTGAGCAAAATCAATTTTACTGGTTGATTTTAGTTTATTATTTCCAAACAATGATGGGTATTTGTTCTCATTCCAAATGTTTCTGTAAATCACCTGTATTATGATGTATTAAAGCATTTACAATTCTACTGTTGGAATTAAAAGGAGTTACATAGCTAACCAAAAGTTTCTGTGTCACTCCACAGTGCATTACATTAAGTAGTAAAAAATATATTTTGCTCTTCCAGTAATGACAGGTCCCTTCACATATGCAAAGGCAGCCAGTGATCAGGGCTAACTGTGGGGTGGACAAATAAATGTGCCATTTTACAAATTCTTTCCGCGAGGGCCTTAGAATTACTTTCTCAAAGGACAGAACAAACACGTGAGGCATGAGATCTTCCTTAACATTGAAATATTTCTCCAAAAAGGTTTCAATGCTATTGTCTAGAGGAGCAGCAGAATATATTTTCCTCAGGAAATAATAACAAAGCATATTTTGTCATCCCTTGGGTTCATAAAAATGCTACAATGAATGCTTTCACCAGGAAAAACCAGCTCTGAATGAGTTTCACTTTCTCCTGGGATTCAGTTCACCTACTGTCTTTAAGCCAGTTATTAACACATGGCATAAATGCCACTAATCTTTGTAAGAGAGTTATTTTTCCTGAAGTTTTGGGAAAGGTTCATTGCTCTCTTTCTGATATAAAAAAGAATTGAATCAGCTGTTATCCCTGTTGTCTAACCAAGACTAGCAGACCTTTCTGTTTCCAAAGATCACAGGATGGTGAATCTGGAAGAGATGAGAGGCCTGAGTTCAGAAGCTGCAGATTAATTTGCAGTAATCTGATCACTTCAGCTCACTTCCTAGAGTGTTGATCATAGAACCCACAGTAGTGACACCATGCAAGTACTTACTTTTCTCACTCTGAAATACACAAGGAAAACCTTTTTCATCGAATCAGGCACTGCATTGGAACACCATAATGGCAATACTGATTCAACAGCTAATGAAAAATGATTCATAAAGAATTATTGTTATACAGATACTGGATTGCAGCCCTCTGGCATCTATTTTTGTTGATGAATTGGGTTAAAGTGTCTCTTTTTTTTTTTTTTTCTTGGCAAATGCCATTGCAAGAAAGTTTTCTCACAGTTTTGCTGGTCAGGAACTATTAGCACCAAACAATTCTCTGATCCTATTAAAAACTATTGTCTGGGAACATCTTAATCCACTGTGAATGGATAAAATTTTCCTTATCTTGACAGTGGCATACTGATACTGAATAATAAAAATCAACTTCAATAGTTACAAAGCATTTTAAGAAAGGGTTCAAATTATAAAAAACAACATGTTTTTGAGGAGTATTCTACCACTCTTGTGTCATAGTTGTTTGATTTCTTTCTTACCATTCTCCCTGAGCTAGTGAGAGTTAAATAAAATTGCTAATAGATTCCTATCCTCTAAACTGTATTTACAATTTTCCCATGACAAAGAAACCCTCACTGTCCTCCTGGACATAAATTTTGCACAGTTCTGTCCTGGCTCAAATGTAATGAAGCCATCAGGGTCTTCCTGACTGTAACTAAGTTACAAGAAGAAAAGCCTCCATTCTCTGTAAACACAGACCATTTAGCAGGAGAATGAGACAGTCTAAACCATGGCAACTTAGCTATCTATCTTAAATACAGCTATTTTACCGTATTTCTTTAAATTCTGTAATAAAAGAAAATCCCAGGGAGTGCTAAATCATTCTCAACTTCATCAGAATTCGCTAAAAAGAGCCTTTTTAGCTGTACTGCCTTGTTTCAGAAAGAACCAAGAGTGCTGGCATGATAAACTGCTATTGCCTTCATGTCACCCCACACTTAATTTTTCCAAATTGATTTATCTTGAGAAACTGCAACAATTACCCGAACACAATGTTTCCTGTATCGTTATGGATTGTCAGGGCATGTAGGAGAATGATGTGTCCCACTGCTGCACTATATTAATTTTTTTTTCTTTTACTTGCCTGTTTCATCAATATTACTACTTGTAGGTAACTTTTGGCAACAGGGCTCTTTAGACTGTACAGCAGTCTGAATATATTTCAAGCCTTTTCAACCTGTCAAGCTGTACCATAACTACCAAGACTTACATAATCTCATCTATTAGGCAAGGAGATGGCCTTCAAGCAATTTATCTAGCTGAACTAGAAAATTCACTCTCCTAAATTTCTGAATGTGTAGAGGCTTATTGCAATATCGCTTTCTGATGTCAGTCAATAGTATTCATTCACCTCTCTCTTTTTCATAAAATTGCACGAAATTCTCTATTGATAGGACTGGAGTTGGAATAATATATGGTGAGCAATGGTTCATTTTCATCTCATTTGGAATATTTGACTTTCCTCCTGTGGGGTCAGTGCCTCTCTGGCTGGAAGCCTGTCATGCAGTTTTATTCCAGTCTCACATTTCACATCACGCAAAAAGATCTAAGTGATCTTAACATGCATCATTGGAGAAGACCGAAGAAGAAACTTGGGTCACTCACTTGGCTTCACTTAGGAGTAAGAAATGAGTCCTTAACAGTCACTGTGTGTGTAGGGGGAAGGGAATGACATCATTATAATATAATACAATACAGTACCATATGGTTTATCAGCAGGTCAGGCTTTATCCTCTGATCACCCCCGTCATGATTCAATAACATTTTTTTTAAATTTCAGACTGATCATATCAGCGAGGAAACAAGACTCTTCTGAGTTTAATATCTTGGAATTCAGAACTCATTCTGAATGCACAGAATAAGCATAAACTTAAGATTATAGCCCTGTAAACTCTATATCCTGATTAGTTAAGATAGTTTAGCAGTGAATATTTACAGATGAGACACCTTCTCTCCCCATTTAAATACATCAGAAGGACTGTCCTGTGAATTGCAATATTAAATCTTATTTTTCTAAGGTAATCCAGCACCAGAATAACAAAACAAACTCTTTTTGATTCTTGATGTTCTATTAATGGAAAATAACCCCAGATTTAGCAACTTATAGTTATGCGCAATTTGCTATAGTGATTGCAATTTGCTGTTCATTTCATTTTCCCTTAAATTATTCTAAAGAGCTACATGATGGCAGTCAATTTTTCCCCAGTCATGGCATGGCACAGCTGGAGCAGACACTCGCTGTGGGAATCTCAAATCTTCTTCCTCCAGAAATACAAAGGAATTCAACAATATCTTCAGCTAAGATTCTTTAAAAGAGTAACCTGCCATGGCATAATGGTCCTCAAATGATCATGTAACAGGCAAAAGAGAAGGGGGAAAAGGGGTTTTGTGGTAGAAGGGAGTCACAAAAAAAAGTCCTTTTGGAATCTGCACCAGGATATGTCCTGCTGATCATATACAGAAATTATCTGGGAAAAAACCATATCATGTAATGACAGACTTTTCAGAGAAGCATTAATTAATCAGATTATTAAATACAAAGACTGACCACGAAGAGCTACCAAAATACCAGACAGAAATGTTATAAAAGTCAGAGGGGGTACAGTGTAGGTAAAGCACCTCCCATGAGGAAAACCAACAACTTTACAAATGCTGTGAGTAGTTTTGATGATCACCCCTTTGAAGCAAAGGCTTAGCATCGTAAGAGAACTGTGAAAACATGAGTTCATTGCTCATCAGTGGCTGGAAAGCAAATTTAATGGCATGACCAATTAGGAAAGGAATAGAGAGCAAGGGGGATCATCATTATGCACCTGTACCCATTTACGACATGCCCACATTTTGCATATTGCATCATGTTCTGATGTGTCATTCTCCCCATGCCAAACTATCCCCAGAGTCATGTAACAGAACTGTGAAACCTCGAGAGAGGCATCAGACTCCACAGGCAAAATAGTAAGTAAGGAATGACTTGAACACAAAAGCAAACAAGAGTGACATTAAAAAAAACCCCAAATGGTAGCCCTTTCAGTAAGGCATAGATGGTCTGTGGAACTCCTCACCAAAGGATGTTATGGACACCAAAAGTTTACCTAGATGCAAAAAGTGACGGAGCACATGTGTGAGAAATAATCCAATCAGTATCACCATATCTAAAAGCACCATCTCTATTTGAGAAAGTCCCTGAGCAGTAATGGGGCTAGCTGGTCATCAGGTTTGTCAGGTCAGATGTTCTTCTGGCACAATCCAATTTGGAGATTACATAAAAACACATGATCATTTTTATGTTGAGACACTACACCCTGACCCACACGATTAAAACATCCCCCACACCACATCTGTGACACATTCCCTTTCTGTGACATTATTTTAATTTGCTGCCTTGCAGGTGCCACTTCCTGCCCTTCAGAGACAAACCAAACTACTTCTCAAGCAGGGGGTTTAAACAGAAAAGGAGATAATATTGCCTCAAACCCAGCTTCCTATGTCACCCTGAATCCTTCCAAGAAACAGTTAGCAAGCGAAAGAAAGACACACAACCCGTCTCACTCGATCTTTGATTGGCAGTGTCAAAAGATGCCACAATTTCCATCAAAACCCAAAGTCAAGGATCTTTTTCCACACAGTAGCAAAGCTTCTGTGAAGACCATCTAGCTTATTTCATCCAATGCCTCTCAATCTCTGGAAATGCTGTAGTAAGCAAAGCAATCCTCAAGCCAGCTCCTTCCTCTTGGGACGGTGTGCAGGCATCTGGCAAATCTCTCTATCCTTCTCCAGGGCAAGGGGAGTTTACACAGTCAATGCTACATGGATTTGTTAAATCTGTCCACTCCCAGTCTGCTTCTTTGGGCTTGCTGGATGAGAATTCTCTGCTGGCTCAGCTAAGAACATTAGCCCTTCACAGTGTAGTGTCTGTTATCAGCATCACCTTTTGTGCTGTAGGCAATTCTTACTGTCTCCCCAGGTGAGTACTGTATTGAATATACTAAGTTGCTTCAAGGCAGTTCAGACGGTCCAGGGTTTAAGTAATCATTATAATTTAAATCATCATTTTTCAACAGTAGGTCTTTTTAGTAAAGGCTAAAATCTAATAATGAAAATGAGTAACAATAATCTCTAACAGAGCATTTCAAAATCAGGCAGCACATTTGTGTGCATTAGATGGTTTTAACTCTGTGCAGAGGCTCTGGTTTACCAATCACAAACCTCTTCAGTTACTGATACTGCATGAGCAGTTTCATCACGGACACAAGAAGCCCTTCCTTGCCCCAGACCCCTCTGTCCTTGAGGGAATTCAAACCTTACAGTTATTTCTAGACATTAAAGACTGAAAATGTTCAAAATGATAGTTTTTAGTTTGGCAAAGTGAGAGAGATGTTCTTAGATTGACATGAAAAAAAATGCCTTTGGTTTGTTAGCTGAGCTCAGGAACTGCCGCTTGCTTTCTCCTTGCCACACCAGAGCACCATTCACCACTGGGGAATGGCAGCAGCACTCAGAGCACTCCTGCTGCTGGAGGAGAGGGCGCTCTGCCAGAGAAATTTTCACATCCCCCACATGGTTGTTCTGCAGCATGCAGAAAATCATTTCAGAGCATCCTAGAGAGAGTGGCCACTCTGAAGATGCTGAAAGATGCATTTTATTCCAGTAGAGAGACATTACTGCCAGCAAGGAAATTCTGTGCATACCAAGAATAAAAGAGAAGCAATTACCATAGAAGTACAGGAGCTTTTGTCTCAGACTGTTCATAAAAAAAAAAAAGAAAGAAAAAGGGGAAAAAAAAAGAAAAAGGGGGAAAAAAAAAAAAAAGGGAAAAAAAAAAGAAAAAGGGGAAAAAAAAAGAAAAAGGGGAAAAAAAAAGAAAAAGGGGAAAAAAAAAGAAAAAGGGGGAAAAAAAAGAAAAAGGGGGAAAAAAAAGAAAAAGGGGGAAAAAAAAGAAAAAGGGGAAAAAAAAGAAAAAGGAGAAAAAAAAAGAAAAAGGGGAAAAAGATAAAATAGATTAAAAAAGATAAAAAAAGATTAAAAACGATAAAAGATAAAAACGATAAAAAAGATAAAAAAAGATTTAAAAAAGATTAAAAAAAAGATAAAAAAAAGGCACATCCTGTATCATTACTGGCACTAGGAATTACAAAGGCAAAAAGTGGATATTTCTTACTGGAAAAGCCCAGTGTAACAGTTTAAATCCACATCTATCTGAAATATTTTTGAAATTAAGAAATGGATTTCTATTTAAAGTATGAATACTCTTTTAATAGGCATAATATTATGATAAAAATACTTAACATTATCTCACAAAATGGTTGCATCTGATCTGCTTTCTCAAGGGACTCACACCAGTACCTTGTTATGCACCAGCATCTCCCATCAGCACGTTACAGTGTGACAAGGGCAGATCACTGTCCACAAGGACTCTGTCATGTCTCCTACTGAAAAGGAGCCATAAAACTTTTCTAAATGAGACATCATTGCATTCCTTCACAGACAGGGAATTACACCAGTTTCAGACATGCTCATGCATCCCAAAGAAGAAATATTCTGAACAGTAATAAATGACTGAAGGGTTATTTCAAGCTAGCATAATTAATTAGCTAAGAGGCTGAACACATCCCCAGCTGGCCCTAGGAGGTAGAGGAGGGATATAAAGGTGGTGTTCCCACTTGCACAGTTAGTCCTCAGTGTAATCTTTTCATTGGGTTGGAAGGCAATGCTCATAGGAGTGATGTAGGAGATAAAACTCACAGGTGGAGAGGGAGAAGAAATCACATGTGACTCCTGAAGCCAGCAGCTGCACTGCCTGTAAATCTGCTACTGTTTAGTATGCTGTGGGGTGGGTAAGCACTTTCTGGGATGTAGGTGAGGCCAACATCAAGCCTGAGACTGTGCCAAGGTCAGTATGGCACACTGTGACAAGTGAGAATATTGTGCCTAGACTTTTTGAGGATTTCTTTTTTATTTTCTGTAGGTAAATAGCTGCTCTGGGAAACAGAAACCAAATCCTCATTAAATCTCTAGGCACTTTTGCTGACAGCAGCTCCCATTTAACTCCCAACCCTCCTTCCTCTATTCTGATACCCTCAGGCTACCCTTAAGAGATGAATTTTCATTGCTCTTCAGTGACAGGCCCTCAATCCCACAGCTGTCACCAGCTGGTGGAGCAGCTCCACCTCTGTCAAATCGCACACTCCACCCTGCAGTTCACAAAACTCCATCTGAAGGAGCTGTGAGAGCTCCCTCCCTGCACCGAGAGAACAGCTCCAGGGTTTCTGCAGAGGCCACTGCTAGTGTGCTGTCTAAAGCTTGTGGCATTTATAAGATATGACCCCTGTGGAAGGTATATCTGATGGGGATTTGGCCTCCCCTCTCCCTGAACAAAAAGATATAAATCTCAAAATAAATCCAAGTAACGCACATTTACAGGACAGGACACGGGGATCTAATGATGCATAAAAGATCAAGAGCAAACAAGCACAAAGATAATTATCCTGATTCTGGCCCCCTCTCTTCATTCTCTATTAAAGCAACAAGCCAGATGTGGTTGTGCAAAAACGCCCCACAGCCAGACGGTTCTTCTGCAGCACACACAGTTTTCCCCTTCTCATACAAAACTACTGGCAAATATTTTTTCTCAACATTCATCTTCCTCCATGACCCAATTTCTACCTCCTCCACAATTTAGGATATTTTGGCAAATGCCTGTAATTTTTATGAATTAAAGTAAATGTCAGAAGGAAAGCTGCTCCTCCCATTCCTCTCAAAGAGCTGGAAATAAAACCCCATTTCTAAGGTTATAAAGCATAACTCTCCATTTTGGAAAATTGCTAGAACAAGTTTGCTTAGCAGCTCCACATTAAATATGTTTCCAGAAGAGTTTCTCTATTCCTTCAAACTAAATCAAAGACCAGCATAAGCTATATCCCAATATCATTTTTTGCAAATGCTTTTTCCCATAGCAGACTCAGTCTGCACACTCATTTTAACAGCAGTGCCTTAATATTTTATACCTTTTCAGATAGATTTGTAACTGTAGAACTCTTGAAACAGAATTTTTAAGGCAAAGCTGGTTGCAAGCTGAACTAACTGTATTGCATTGATCCCAAACCTCAAGAAGGGTAAGGAAAGAAAACTATTTCATGGTTGGAGGTATAAAACTGCAGAAACAGGTACAATCCATATGCATTCTTAGGAGTCTCATAGAGATGGACCCTCTCTCATCAGCCCCACTTATTTATTTTTCTAGTTTTCCTCCAAGCCAGTTATTGCTGCATGAAATGCAAGGAAAATGGCTTTCCTCAACTGGACTAGAAGCTTGTATACCTTAACTCTTTGTCCCTTACAGGCAGCAGTTTCGTCACTATGAATACTTTGAGATTCCCTTCTGATACCTGCAAATGATTCCCACATTCTGGCTTCAGCTTGTTTTTATTATGAGGGATAAAAGACTTGGCAATGGGGAAAAGAGAAAATGTCAAAAGACATAAATGTTTCCCCAGACAGTGTGATGGGACAGAAGGGCACTAAGTCAACCAAGTATTACAGCTCCGCAAGTTACTTGGGTGTTTTTCTTCCCTTCTGTCCTTAACATAGTAAACCTTATATGCAGCTCTTAATTTGGAACTCTCAGAGGAACTGACCAGTTTGGGGTCCCTCAAGACACTACAGTGGGACAAATTATTAGAGCAATGGCATATGTGTTTTTGTACTTAACTGTAGAAGATACGTAACTTCTAAATGTTTTCAAAGAACACAGATCACATTTTGAAATATAACATATTTTGAAATTCTCATTTAATAGTGTTGGGCTACAACTTCAGAAAAAAACCCCAGTGAGTATGCAATACCAGATGAACACTTCTAGTCTCAAGATTAATTACGTTAATGGTCTAAGCAAAACTAATCTCCTCTAACCCAGACAAATTAGTGTTTCCGTGTGGCTCATTAATCCCTGCTTCTTCATCTGAAGAGGCCACGTTGCATAGCACCAATATATGCAAAAGAACAGCATGCTAGGAATATCTCAGATTGGAAGTGCTGAAAACAGTAGAAGCATTACCCAGTTTGATCTACGGTAGCTCTATTTCGTGCTCTTTCACCTTTCATTTGAAAGAAAGGTGGAAAGTCATTTTCATCCATGACTCTCCCCGCCAGTTTAAAGAAGCCTGGAGTATACCATCAAATGCTGTGATCTTCTGCAATCCCATTGAGAATAGGCACAGAAATTTAATGAAAGGCTATGTAATGCACATTTCATCAGAGAAAGCTGCTGCCAGCATGACGAAGGAGGAAGGAACCAGCATCTGTAAATCAAATGACCTTGCCACTGACATTCATTAATAAGAGTTAAGGGTCATATTGCTGACAGACCTTCATGTATGGTTTCAGTTAAAGGAGACAACTGAAGAAGCTTTTTCTTAACCCCTTTCAGTCTTTCTTTAGAGGTTGGACTGTCCTGTCACTGCCAGCTCACCCAGGTACAACTCCTTGGGTAAAGGAGCAGCCCAGCACTGAGCTCAGGTTCACCTCCAGCCAACTGCTGCCTACATTGTGCCTGTGTACACTGAGAATGTGCCTGGCTTATGCTCCTCAGCTTTCAGTACCAAAGCAACAAGCATGGAACCACTCAAAATGCTGCTGGGATGGTGCAAAAGTTACAGTATAATTAAGTTACACTTGTGGTAATTCTCAATTTAAAGTGACTTTACTCCTCTCTCAAGGTGTCTGATCCCAGAGGCCTGAAATCCTCAGTGTGGGTGCCACTGCTAGCAAATCAATTGTTACTATCAGATATTATATTGATTCCTGTGGTGCAGTGCCTGTGAGCAGCAAAAGAAAAATGCCAATTTCAATTACTAAGCCCAACAGAAGATCTCTTTGTGATTAGATGACACAAGGAAGATCACCACTAGCTACATTCTGGGGAAGAAAAAAAATCCAATGTCCTTACTTTGTAAAAAGGACAGAAACCTTTAGATTTCTACACTAGATATATCCAGCCACATTGTTCATTTTTCCAGATTGTTGAAATAAATGATAACTATACATATAAAGACATAAGTGTATATATATAGGCATATACACACACAATTATGCCACAGCATACCCATCTGAATGAATTCAGACCAGAGAGAGAAGTGTAACAGGGTGATTTTCCCTTGAATTCCCCTGTGCTACACAAATTTTGGTGAATCAATCACATTATTTTGATGCCCTCCATCATCTCTGTGCCATCACTGGCACCATTGAATTTAGCCTGACAAAGCACTTCCACGTGGGAAGTTATCCCATTGTATGTCCTGGAGATGAGTGGAGCTGAAAGAATAGGTACAAGAACAACACAGTCCTTTGGCAAAGAGGAGAACCATGTCTAGATCTTCAGGCCTCTGACGTCACTGTATCTCAAAGGGCAGCCCACACTAGAAGAATCACATCATCTCCTGGCAAAGAACTGAAGAAAAATTTCTTTATTTCCCCACCATGTTTTGGCCACTTCTCCCACTGACTTTTTTTCAGCCCTAGCTGTGCCAACAATGATGACCTTCCCTTAGGAGCCCTCTTTCCCAATGTCTGGCCATAAAGGACTGTGTTCCACCATGCAATGAGCCATCAGCAATCAGCCAGCCCTGACAATGGCAGAGACAATGCCATCCCCAGAGGAGGGGACAGCAGCACTACAGAGTGGAACAAAGCCTCCCTGCCTTGGCCCAGCGGACACTGTTTTCACTGATATGTGTGGATGGGGCTCAGGGCTGCTCAGCTCCCTGTTCCCCTGGGCTGCAACTGGGATGACTGTTGCCCATGCAGCCTGGCTTCCATAGAGGTGGCAGATCCTGGGACACCTGAGGGGACACATGGCTGTGCCTCCATGTTCTCAAGGCAGGTATCTCCTGTCTGTGGTTTAATCTGCCTGGGGTACACCTCTGTGGGCTGCAGCTGGGCTTCCTGCCACTGCCTAGAGAAATCTCAGCTGTGTCCCAGTGGGCACACTGACACAGTGTGAGGTGGCCGTGCTGGAGTCACCAGTGCCTGACTGGCCACAGCCCACTGGGAGTGAAGCATGGGCAAGGAGCAGAGCACAGACACTGGGAATGTCCTCTTGTTTCTTCACATGGGGACATCTGCAGCCCCTGGCCTTGGCTCACATGTCCTACCACAATACTGCTCCTGCATCTAAACTGTAGTGCTGGTGTGAGTGGGCTAAGCAGCAAGATCCAAGGAAGGCTGCAGGGCATTATGCAGGGAAGAAGACCCACTCAATTTCTTGTTTTCTCTTCTGCTGGAAGGGGAGGTAGGGAAAGCAAGAGAAAAGCAGGCTGGATATGCATCAGCTCTTATTAAGAGAAAGAATACTCCAGGCTGCTTTCAGCAGCTTCTGATTCAGCTCAGAGCACAGCTGCAGGGGACACAAAGCAATGCTGTGAAGGGCAACATCTGAGGCATAGGAGATACAGAATACAATCTGTACATCCTCATACTTTCTCTTAGTCTACACTCCCCTAGCCCTCCTTCTCCAGTTTAGAAGAATGTGTTCTTCTTCTTCTCTGATATATTCCTGGCTAGAAGCTGGTGCATGAGAGAAAAAGGAGAATTTTTTTTTCCCTGCAGTATGGCTTCCTTTTAAAAAATAACATTGCTTTTTTGATCTATCAACATCAACAAGATACACTGTTAATAACACACATAGGAAAAAGCTATTATTTTTATGCCATTTCAGCCTCTCGTGCTGGTCCTTGTTGCAGTTGTTGAAGAATTGTTGTACAGAGTTGAAGTTATTTCTGAGATTGTTAAAGCAAAAGGAACATTTTCCTGAATCCACTTTGCAGAAATATTATGTGCAGGAAATTAATTTAGAGATCTAGAGAAACCTGCAATTAGACATTAATTTTTCCATTGAATGTAAAACTGGGCTAAGGTCGTTTACAAACTCCTCTACTTCTTAGGCAGAGAGCAGCAGTCCCATCAAAGGAGAAGGGCTCAGCAAGAGCTCCCCAAATTCACAGGCAGTGCTAGGAGAACACATAACCAGTTTGGACCCAAGTGTGCAGCTTCTGGAATTTGGCATTATCTGTCTGCAAGAGTGCAGCTTGAACAATGGCCAGCTCTCTAAACCAAGAGCCAGGGCTTCTATGGTTTGGGAACATCAACCCCTCTTCCATAGCACCACCAGCCTAAGGAACAATTTTTGGATAGGGTCTTGAAGGAGGCTTTGTTGTTGTCCAGAGTTTGCTCTGTGGAAAGCTAAGCAGGTGAGGATGAGAAAAGTTAGATAAGTGCCAGATGATCTGGAAACTTCTACCTTTAAGGTCTGCAGTCAGTATTACAGAAATTTGAAGAGACCTTGACAAATGCTTAAAAAACCCTATTTCCTAATTTGATCTGAAGTCACACTTCACGTCAGCATATTATCAAGGATTCTTGCAAAACTGAACTTCTAGGCCACGCCACTTCTCAGAGCCTGAGAAGGAAGCATTTGCAAAATGCAAACAGCACAGTTGATATTAGGGTTTCCTTTCATCAAAAGAGCTTTCGATTGCCAGAAATACGGCTTATTGGCCACATATCACACAAACAAACAATCAAGAGAATGGACTTTGTTACTGAGGGGATTTCGAAGGCTTCAAAATTGGATGCAAAGCTAGTTAAAATCATTACCACAGAAGCGTTGCCAATTCTCCACACTGCATGCACATGTACACATGCAGTTGTGCAGTCACAAGGGACAACTGGCTGAAAGAAAGTGTAAGAGAGTATTCCAGTTTTGCAGGAATGTTTACTTCAGAGGCAAAATATGCTCTCCTGACAAGGAGGGATTATACTACACATGATTAGAAGTATCTCATTGCAGCTCTCATAAAAATTGGTCTCTGACAACACCAGAGCTGTTTAATAGCACTTGACATATTAGAAGCACATACAGTATTAGCAGGAGTGTAACAGTCTTTGCTAAATAATCTGTGTAGCTTTATCAATGAGCAAACACTGCAGATGCACCAAAATCTTTACACGATACGCTCCACATATGTGAGCAAGAATAACATTTCCAAATTCTCTCTCAGCTGTGACATCTTCTTGTAAGATGGACGTGCCTAATATTGGTGGAAAACACTTTTGCCAAGGGGAAAGGCTCCTTCTCTGATAAGCTTGAGTTCTAATGGAGTGGATAATCCTCATTCATAGCATAGTCCACACTTGTCCCATCTATATTAGTTTAACTGTTAGATGTTAGGCAGTACATTTCTAGGAGCTCCCACTTTCAAGGTCATATGGCTTCAAGCAAACTCCTTTAGGGAGACATTTGCAAGGCTGAATGAATCAGAATTCTTGCCTAAAGACCTGCACATCTCCTGTTTGACATGCATGCATCAGTAGGTTCAAGATATACATGATATAAAGGCAAAGTACCTTTCCACTCTTTGCTTTCCCAATGTCACTGGAAAACACTCCATTTAGCAAGACCTGAACATATTTCTTTAGCCTAAGGACAGCCTGAAGCCTGTGTCTACCCTAGAAGATTAGGATTTATTTTCTGGGACCACATAGCAAATATCCTCAGTGCATGATCCTTGTGATGACCAGTTTTGCTGTAGACTGTAGCACTTCATATTGATAAAATTATATCTGCACTGGAATCCTTGAAGCAATAAGAAGAAAATTCACCCACCTGACCTAAAGCCAGCCAAAAATTAAAATATGCTGAAAGGATGTGAATAGGATACCATTCAGGGAAAGATGCAGCTTGTCAACACAAAGGCTTACTCAGTAATAACGTTTCTTGGGTGAATATCATAAGTTGGAGTTCAGATTGCATGAAGAGAACATAAAATTTGCAAAAAATTCAAATGTCTTTCTCAAACTTATTGCAGAGATGACTCAGAGCATTCTGGCACAGGTTAAGAGATGCCCCAGTCTGAACTTTGCAACCTGGCAATTGACTGAACTGCATCAGAAACTGAATAATAGAATTTTCAAACTCCAGCGCTCTGTTGTTTCATAGCGCAAATCATCTAGTGGTGAGCTGCTCCTGGATCATCACAGGAGGTCATCACTGGCTTGGAGAGTGGCACTGTAAGGTGTGTCAAAGGTTTATACCTGATCTACCTCTGGGCAGGTCAGCCGATGACACAGAAGGAAATATTACATTGCACACTGGAAGACACACTGATACTCTTGTGTGCAGTCAGATGAGCTCAGTCTGGGCTGGAATAACAAAGGAAAACTCTGCCATGATTAGTGAGTGTGTGCCTGAGCCCACTCCTGCCAAGCCAGGCTGGGAGCCTCAGCATGGCACTCCCTGGTGCTACCAGTGAAGGGAAGCCTTTCCAGTTCAGATCCTAAAACTGTAAGACAGTTCCTGTACATCAAGAGTGAAACACTTCGTGCTTGTGGGAATCATTATCCACAGGGAGAACAAGCTGCCCACCCCGTGACAGAGCACTGCCTGTGCTGTGTCACAAGAGCAAGGGCAACAGTACATTCTCCAAGTCCTCTGGCTGAGCAGCACTATGGCCCTTGCCTTCAGATTCTCCAGTCCCAGGGATGCATTGAATGTCATTCTGCTAGTAAGAGTCCCCTAAGTGAAAAGAAAAACCCAGTTTCTCTTTTGCCTTGCCCTGCTGGCCTCCTCTCTCCCCTGCTCAGTAATGCAGGACACTCTTCAGAGGCCAGGTGCTCCTCGGCAGCCAGTGACATGATTTACATTTCTGTGGCACATTTCAGACTAATGGACACCAAAGGACATTTCAAAAGGTCTTTCACAGAGGAAGTCTTACACCTGAGTTATGATAAAACACTGCAGCACGTAAGTATTGCAGAGTAGCCTTATGACAAGCAGCAGAGATGAATATTATGTAGCTACAAAGGCAATTCTGGAGGGATGAGTGCAGTTCCTTACAATGGTTCTGGCCAGTACATCAGAACCAATATCATCCCAATTCTTACAAGGGGTGGCACAGAGATCTCAGTAGCTACAAGATTTTCTGTCTTAGAAGATAATGTATGCTGAGACAAGAATCATACAGAGAAACTGGAATTAGTAATAAATCCAAAATAAATGAGTTCCACTTACTGGGTCAGTCTTCACCATAACCTATTATAAGCCTATGTCTTCCCTTCAGCACACTCTCATCAGGCTCATAATGACTTGTGGTGAGACCCCAACCCAGCTCAAGGCAACATGTCTGGAAGTAGAGCGCTAATCCTCTGCCCACGTACTGAGATGTCACTGGAGTGATGAAGTGGGAGCAATTTACAGCAGCTGAGAATGCGTCACATAAGCCAATCAGACTTAAAAGAAATGTGATGGCAAGGGTCCTAAACATTTTCAAAACACTGCTGTCAGGACAAATCTCAGTGTACAAAACCCTTCTTTGAGAAGTTGTCAGAGACCCAGATGGGTGACTGGCTTAGTCTGTCCTTCCTGGAACACCGTGCACTGTGATCCTTTTCAGTTGTTATTATTCCTGTACCCTAAACCCCCACTGTGAGGAGTCTCTCTGGTATGACATCATCCCCAACAGTGAGCTTAAGATTGGCCAAATATTTTGCTGAGCTTTCTTTCCCTTTCTGCCTTGGTAGGTAAAACTTTAGCTTAAAACTTTTGTTTTTCATTATGTCTGTAAAACAAGGAGTTTAAAATCAGATGGAAAAAACAACCTGTAAAAGGCAATTAATAAAACGCACCAGCAGTCACAAGACTGTTCAGAACACTTCATTCAGCAATGCATTGAGACAGAACCTCAGCAAAGCTACTAAATAACATGTGACAAAGCAAAACCCAGGAAAAGGCAAAATAATAACTTGTGGTTTTTAGCATCTTTTATCCAAGTGCTTTGCAGTCATATATGCATATTATATAGGGATCATTCATCTAGCTGAAATATAGCTGGCTTCACTTCAGAACTAAGTTGTATAACCACAGATAATAAAACTATATGGCAAAGTCAGAGAGAGGAAAATGAAAAGCAACTGTTATAGTTGGATTACAGAACAAATGCCAAGTCATCAGAATGCCACTCTCACTAGGTGAAATTCAGAAGAATGTTGAGGATTGCGTTCAAACTCGTGGGGAAGATACCGCGGCATCACTAACAACCCAGCCTTTGATTTACCTCTAAATGAAAATGTAGCACCTCTGGCAGCAAAATGGCTCTCCTAGCATTAGAGAGGGCCCAGATGATACCCATGAGTGATCAACATTCATTTCTGAATCACCTGCATTTTCCCAAAAGTCTCCTCAAAGCTTAGCATCAATCACTGCAGCCTGGTGAAGACTGATATTTCTCAAGAGCTAGTATGAGCATAGCCCGAGCACAAAACTGCTTCTAACACTTCTGTCAGGCCAGAAGCACTCAGTTTCAGAGAGGGGTCAGTCAGACTACAGGATGTGGTTACTTTTACTCTAAATACTGTGGTTAATAGTGTGAATGAAGAGGGAATGAAGTCCCTCATATGCCAGCATGATTGTGTGGAGAAGGTGGGCCTATATTCCCAGCTGTGGATCACATTAGTTAGTTAAGGTGCATGACCCCCTCTAGCTTCTGGAGCTTGGAGATCTGCACAGAGGTTGCAGACAGGCGACCACACTCATCCAAAACTACGATGGTAATCAGCGTTATTTATATAGAAATTTTCTGTTGCATTCTCCATCACAAAATACACGTTACAGGCAGAAGCCTTGTGCTTGGGTGGCTCTTCATTCTCCTCACTGCCTTCAAGTGCCCAGCTCTCCAGTATTTGCATCATAACAAATTTCACATATTCAAGTGACCAGCATTTTATTCAGAAACCTTTGATGATGGATGTCTGGGGGAGTCAGCTCTGCTGAAAAAGCCCTAATTCTGGTATTGGCCATTTCAAGCCTCAAATCACATTGAGTTATAAGTGGCTCCCATGTAGAGGTTTTCCTTAAGCAACTAAAGGCTTAAAACATGAGTGTAGCACCATCTGTGACACAGCAGAACCTAAATCTATTTCATAGAGCAAGGGAAATAGCCTTGCATTGGGAATTTCCTTTATCTTACAATACACTGCACTTCTAATGGCCTGTCACAGCATTTCCAGAACTCTTCTTACAGGTAGCCCCTTGCCTCTTTACACTTCCAGCAGGCTCAGAAGATTGCAGAAACATAAGACAGTAGAAAAACAACATATTATTCATTGTTCTTCCCAACCAGAGGTTGCCCAGGCAAGCCACTTTGCATGTCCTTTTCCCTGAGAACATTGCACAGCTAGTAGCAAGAAGTAAATGGAATACCTGAGCTGGTGTTCCATCACAACAGTCCTCTCTGTTGAGGAACTGGATCACAGTGAGGTTCAGGCCCTGCTGAAGCAATTTCACTTTCTGCCACCTTCATCTCTGTCTTTGCCTCCTCCAGCCTCACAATACAATTACAGGACAGCTGCAGGTGTATCTGCCCTCTTTCCTTTACACAGTCTGTTTCTCTTCCTCATTCTCATTCCTCATATATCAATAAGGTGACTGTTTTCTGTGATTAAAATTATATCCCCAGACATTTTAAACCTGTAGTCAAAGTGGATTTGACTAGTCTGAATTCACCTTTGAAGAATAAATAGGAACATGGAAAGGTGCTGGAATAAAAGCGATCACAAAGACTGCAGATCTCCACTACATCTAGAGAGACTTTATCTGGAAATAAGAGAGCCCTTCCAATTCAAGGAAGAACAACTGCTGTGTGACTCTTTCACCTCTAAGTCCTCTCATAATTTCTCATCTCCATGTTGGTTTTCTTGTTCCTAAAAGCCATCCCTTTCCAAGCTATTTACTATGGCACACCATCCTAAACACAGAAAATACCTCCTCAACCAGGGAGCTTACTGGGACAGACACGAGTCAGTGAGCACCAACTGATAAGGAATAATTCAATGCAGTCTATTCTCCACTCTCTGGCCCTGAGACACTAATCCAGAGGTTAATAAAGCAGTAATCCCTGGCTGATCCGCAGGCTCTGTTTCCCACATCATTACTCCAGGTTATATCTGCTCTCACCACCCTAAATCTCCCTTCCCATCCTTCTCCCCCACCTTGCACTGTCCTCACTACTGTGACGTCATTACATCCACCTTTCAGGACCCACAAATGGAGCCACTGATACTCAGTTATTTCAGCTTTCCCTCGTTAATGAACAGGCTGTTTGGTTTGCTTTTTGAGCTGGTGGGGTTTAGCTTGTCTCGGAAATGCCCTGGTACCCCACCATGGAAGCTGCTTCTGGTTCCCAGGGAGCTACTGAGAGACAGTTAAAAAAAGAAAGAAAAGGTTCAACCTCCAAAAAAGGTTCCCCCTGTCCTTTCAGGCACCTCAGCCTACCCCTGATGGGGAGATGTACAAATTATCCAACCTGAGGTCCTGGTTGCAACCTTATAATCTCCATTTACTCTGTCAGCTGCTCATTCATCTGTAGCAGGAAGCTCTAAACCTGGTCATGGCTCAGACAACCTCCAGTTCTGTTCATTGCCCTGTAAACATCCCTGGCAGGCAGAAGGAAGGTGGGAGGAAGGGAAGAAGACGCACAGCTCCCTGGCAAAGCATGGCCCCACTGTCCCAGGTCAAGCCCTTCACACAGTTTGGTCTCCCTGTGACCACTATCTGATGCTAAAGAGAAGGTAAATGATGCAAAAGCATCGATCTTCTGTGTTAGTCTTATCAGGCTTCTTGTAAATAGGATTTGCCCAAGGACCTGAAGCATAGAGCTTAGCATAATATCAGTAAATATTATATGTTCTGAAATATCTGGATTTTCTCGGTCAGCTCTCACATATCAAGCACAAATGGAACTTGCAGAGGTCTTGCTTTCAGTGGTGTGCTGGAACAAGGAGTTAGTTTTACAGCACACTTTTACTTAGCAATGATCTGGAGCTTGGTTCCAAGCTTGCCATCTTTTAATTTAATCAGATGTCCTTTGAATAAGGTGCTGTATTTTAGGCATGCCAAAGAGGCTGACATAGGGAGAGCTGAAGTGCTGCTTCTCTCTCACTTTTGGAAAAGCTCACCACTAGAATTTATCCTGAGACATAAGAGCCAAAGACCAAAGACAACAGGAGCTTTAAAAGGATACAGCAAAAGAGATACCAAATGCTCCCTACGTCCATCAATGTATAAGTACAAATTGTTTGCTTTCAGCAGGAGTCCCAGGGCGTCAAACACTTTTACTAGCAGCAAGTACAAGGGTTACAGGGTACATTACTACATTGCAGGGTAGGCTGTTTTGAACTCTTTCCCTTTATTTTGGAGTTAAGAAAGGCTTTGCACCCTTCACATGGATTTAACTTTACTCCAGTTTTTATAAACAAAGCAGCACTCAAAATTATCTGTGTGCTTCAAATCACAAAAAAATTCATGAGACACAATAGAGCCACAGGAGTTGCCCTCCTTGGTAAACTGCTATTTAAAGAAGACTAAAGCTGACCACAGTCCTCATTTCCCATCTGTCCCTCCTGTATCCCTTTCTTCTTCCCATCTCTCCACATGATAAAAAAAAGGATGCACTACAAAAATAAACGGGTTAAGATGTTTCAGCTACTTCTTTCCTGCTGACTAAGAAGGAATAGAAATGCAAAAGCAAGTAGTCAAGCTATCAGCCTGTCCTTCCTGCCAACTCACTGAAGCTCTCAAACAACACATCCCTCCATCACCCCATGAGGATAAGGGGACACCATATCACTGCTGGTCCAGAATTGAGCCTAGGAAGAACCTTGATGACCTGGGACAGTCTGGGAGTACAGGCATCTGATGCAAAGGGACATCACAACATCTCATGGCTCTTGAAATAAACAGACGAAAATGCAAATATGATATGTTCTGCGGCTGCTAACCTGTCTGCAAACACTTCAGTTACAAAGCAGGTCAACAATTTGTCAGCCAGCTGCACCCTCCCATGTGCCACTATTTCCTTTTGTCCTGCCATGAGGAGAGTTTGCCAGCTCTCTCATCTCTCTGACAAGCACACAGGACCCTCACGCTCCATCCACAGCTCCTGGTTACCTGTTGGCCCTCAAAGTGACCTGCCTGCATTTGATGGCACTAGTGTGAACTGAACATAAGGACTGTGATGAAGCCATGCTGCTGCATTGATGTCTGAAGCTGTAGAAGTCAGCCAGCCTCTTCTGACCCCATTGCCCACTCCTCCCTCCAAGAGACCAAACTTGTGATAGCAACACAATCCCTCCCCGTGAACAACTTGCATCAGTCCAACTGCTGGTAACAACTGGTTACAACTGGTAACAGCTTCTGTCCTTTAGCACCTGACTAGTTCATTTGGGATTACAGGCACAGCTGCATCCCTGTCTGTGAGCTCTTCATGGAATCTTGGCAGCAGGAGGATGCAGCACACAGAGGTGGCAGGAGGCTGGAGAGAGGGGAAGGATGTTAGAGTGCTGACTAGGCTGCTCTCCTGAAAGGACAATGACAACTCAGGATTCATCCACTGCAGCTGCTCCCTTTTAAATGCTTATTTTGAATATTTACAGAAGAGGAGAAATAATGAAATTACCTGTTGGAATTTTTTTTCCCAGCAGGTTTTCTTCCAGAGAAGAGGCCAGCCTGACAGCACCCAGACTGCCTCCAGCCCTCTGTTTAAACCCAGCTGGCTGAGGCACTGCAGGTTTGCGTGTACACACACATCTCACCCACCTCAATACTGCCCAGCAGAAGGCTAAGAGAGGAGGTACAAAAGTCAGGGGTTGATGAAGACACTGCTTAATACTGTATTGATTTTTCTGACCTGGCACTGACAGATCTAAGCCCAAGCCCAAAGCTGTTAGACCACTGCCAAATCTCAGCCCGGCGTTGATGACTTGTTATACTGACCTGGGATGGACCCACAGCACAAGTAAGCCTGAGAGGCTTAATGCCTCCCCTAGAAGGACTTATCATCTGACACTTCCTGCTAGAAGGCAACCTGATGCATTAACCAGAAACCCCAGGGGTCATGCAATAAACCTGCCTTTCCTGGGCATTCACCTTCACCTCAGACATTGGGTGCAAGAGAATCATAGCTTGGCAAGCTTCATCTCATAGCTGAAATCACAGAATCAATTAGGTTGAAAAAAACCTCTAAGATCATCAAGTCCAACTGTTAATGTAGCACTGCCAAGTCCACCACTAAAACAGCTCCCAGGTGCCACATTTACATGTCTCTTAAATACCTCCAGGGATAGTGACTCAACCACTTCCCTGGGCAGCCTGTTCCAGGGCTTCAGAATCCTTTTGGTGGAGAAATTGTCCCTAATTTCATATCTACCCCTTCCCTGGCAACTTGAGGCCATTTCCTCTTGTCACTTGGGAGATCAACCCCCATCTTGCTGTGACCACCTTCTAGGTGATTGTAGAAAGCAGCAAGATCTCTCCTGAGCCCCCCTTTCTCCAGCCTGCTCAGATCCATCTCTAGTGCTATCTTCCCTCAAGCAGATCAACACCCCTGCCCAGCTTGGTGCTGTCTGCAATCTGACTGAGGGAGCACTCAACCCCCTTGCCCAGATCCCTGGTGAAGATTTTAAACACACTGGCCCCAGTGCTGAGCCCTGTGGAACACCACTGGTGAGCGGCCACCAGCTGGATGCAACTCCATTCACCAGCATGTTTTGGGGTTGGCCATCCAGCAAGGTTTTTACCCAGCAAAGTGAACACCTACCCAAGGCACAAGCAGCAGTTATTTAGCTTCCTGGCCTTCCCCTTGATTCTGACCCATAAACACCCAATCCTATTGTCACCATCATTAAGGTAGTTAAAATCTCTTTCCACAAGTCTGATTAACTCCTGTGCAAAGATCCTTTTCCCCTTTTGAATCAGGTGTACTATATCTAACACCAGCAGGCCTGGTGTTGTATAAATTGGTCCATGATCAAAATCTGAAAATTCTGACAGCAGAACTGTATTGATCTTCTGGCTTTTCCCATTTCTTCCCTCATCATTCCCTGCAACTGGAAGGAGAGATGAGAGCACTGCTTGTGCTCCTCATCCCTTAACGAGTCATCCCCAAAGTCTCACTTGACTGCTCTTGGGTTTGTAACTTGATCGCTGCCTACCTGGAAAATAAAAAATGGAAGAAAATCCAAGCGCCATATCAGGGTAGGAAGCTTTCTCTTCACATCTTTAACCCAGGCCCCAGCATACTTCCTGTCCTGGGGTGACTTTGTCATGTTGAATTGTATCGCCATTTGTCTGTTTAGCCCAGAAATAAGTTTTGTACATTTAAGGCTGGTTTTGAGAGTGAAGGGTGGGGAAGGAGAAGCAGTGGAATGTCTGAGGCAGTTGTTTTCAAAACACAGAGATAGGAGTTCCATGGTCTCGTCCTCCTGGACTGTGTCACCGTGGAGGACAGCGGAGAGAGCTCTCCTCTGCTTTTAGTTAGTTTCTGACTAACTGAAGCAGAGAAGTTCCCTGGAAGCTTTTTTTTTCCTTTTTCCTGGAATGATTTGAACCTGCTCTGGACTGGGGACCCAGGGGAGCACCAGGAGCTTGCACCTGCGGCCCACCTGGGCCCAGCCTGGGCAGTGGCATTTTCCAGTGCCAGAGGGACTGAGAACAGACTGAGCCGAGCTACCACCCACAGGAGAGAGACTTTCTGAATTTGTCATCTCTTCAGAGCAGTGAGAGGTTTTATTGTTCGGTATTGTTTTTTCCTTGTGCTGGGCAGTGCTATGCCTGTTGAATAAACAGTTTTTTCCCACTTCTCTCTGAGGAAATTTCTTTCCGAACCAGCTGGGGGAGGGGCCGCTCAGGTTTGCTTCCTGGGGGAGGCCCTTTGGAAGTTTTCTCCCAAATTTGCCCTAGACCAGGACACTTCCCTAAGAAGTGTGTCCAGTCTGCATATGAGGTCTTCAATGATTTTGTTCCCTAATAAAGGAGCATCCTATGAGAATGACTAAGCCTTTCATGGAGAAGCAGTTTTGATGCAGGGTGGAGGCTGATTTAACCTGACACCTCCAGATGAGGTGAGCCATCATCCCTCATTATTGCTTGGCTCCACTTGCTGAGCCTTGTACCTGCTGTGCAAGGGCATCTTGAGATACAGCACACCTGAAGCAGGGCTTAGCCAGGATGGATTCCCAAGAGAATCTTGTTTTCCTCGTCTCAGGGAAGGGAGTAAAAATTGTGAGAGAGCTTGTTTTGTTCCTTCTCGTTTGTCTAAACTGCACATCCCCTTGTACTGTCTATTCTTCCTTGCTTTTCCAGGCTGTGCGCACAGAATCACATTCCTGATCTCCAGGCTACATTTAACATCACTTTGCAATGGTCCTCAAGGGGAAAGCTGAGCCCCTGCTCTGCTGAGCCCTATGGTTTGGAGTAGATGCAAGAGAGTTTACTTTGCTAAGCAGTCCCAGAGGATTGTTCTGCCCTCAGCCCCATGATGTTTGGGGTTTGGAAGGAAGACAGACTCTGCTGGAGGAGCAGGGGTATCAGCTCCTCTCTAGATTTTGAGCTAGAAAAGCACTAGCCCCAAGGATATCTTCTCCCCCATGAGAGGGTGGCAACAGGTCTCCAACAGGCTAAAATACAGATCCTTCGAGCTCCCACCCTTACCTCCAGCTGACTGCTGAGGAACTCACCCTGCTCTCTGATCACCAATGAGCATTGCCCATGGGGCTTTTCTGCGTTCCTCCCCAGCTCTGGAGTCCTCTGTAATCACAGGGATTTTTGCAGGCATTGATGGATGCTGATTGCTGTGGATGAGAGGGTGACTGTGCATGAAGAGAACCCCAGCAAAGCTCAGTGGCTTGGAAGAGTTTTCCTCGAGGGGACAGACTAGTACAAGCACAGGATTGTCCCTGTCAGACAGCTCATTTTCCTTACCCTGTCCAAGAGAGTGAGAGAGCACTGTCTGCTTGCATTAAGGTGGCTGCACTGCTTATAATTTGCCAACAGGCAGAGTTCACTTGGGGAAAAATGCAAAGCATGGCAGGGCCCAAGAGGAGAGACTCTTTTAAAACACTTTTGTCTTTTGTTAAACAAAGTTATAAGACCTCTGGGGGAAAATCTATACCTAATTAAAAGTTTAGCAAGTCCAAGGAGATAGTCAAGGCTACAGAAACCAATTGGTGGGAGCCTGAGACTTACTCACTAGCTCTTAATATGCTAATTCACAATGTTTCTGAGAGAAGAACATGACCCAGAGCGGAACAGTGTCTAAGGCACTGCTTCTGGGAGGATCAGGTGAAAAGTTCTCAAGCTGTTGGTGATAGCAGCCATTGTTCATTCAGGAAAAAAGACAAAAAGAAGCTGTTCAGCTATTTTGAAATAGACAATTGCAAGAAAAAAAAAAATCTGCCTGAATCAGTCTTGCAATCACCAAGGCTGGTCAGCCTGAGTTTCCATGGTAAGCATTCCATTCCAGGAGCTTAAAGCAAATGGTGATGGCAATTTTGATGGAGGGATGAAGAGAGAGACAGAGAGAGCAGGATAGGAGAGGCAGACAGGAAGCCAGGGAAGCACTTCCCACGCATACAGGGCAAACTAAGGCTGAGGGAGACACAGAGGTTTGGGCAGCTCTGCTCAGCAAACATGCGCCTTGTCAATAAAGAAAGCTGCGCCAAGGACAGACTCTCCTCCACTATCAACTACTTTTTGAAAGAACCCCTGCGCTCCTGAGCCTGTTGTTCATGTCTGGAAGTGGAACTGCTTCTGGAATGGTTTGGGCAATGCTGCAACTCCTGCAGCAAGCACCACAAAGCAAACCCCCACAGAAGGACTGGTAATGTAACTCAGCTGAAGGGAGACAAAGCTGCCACCCATAGAACCAAAGAGTCACTTATGCTGGAAAAAACCTTTAAGATCATCAAGGTCAGCTGTTAACCCAGCACTGCCAAATTCACCACAGCTACACATCTTTAAAATCTGCTCAGCACCTCCAGCCCCAAGCCCAGGGCACACAAGATCACAAATGCAGCTCAACAAATACAGAAGGGTAGTTGGAGGGTTTTACTCTGCCCCCAGTAGCCCCAGAATCCACCTTTAAACCCCTCCAAGGCCAGCAGCAAAGATGCACGCAAAGGATCAGCTCCCCCACCCCACTAAAACAGTCCCAGCACAGCAGCCCCATGGCCTGGTTATCCACACACACTGCTGGGAAGAAAAAAACCAGCCCAGTTTGCTCTGCTGCTTGAGCACCCATCCCTGAGTTATTGAGAAATGACCATCACTTGTGCAATAGAGCTTCTCAGTGCCAGCAACAGCAAGAGGCAGACACGGCACAGGGGACAGAGATTGCCAGCCCTCCCCCCTCCCCGCCACCCCCGCAGCACAGGCAAACACACAAACTTACCTTTCACTCCTTCCTTCACTAACTGTCTTATCACCATAGCAACTGTAATCCTAGGTCATGCAGCTAGGAAAAAAGAATAAATATAGCACAAATGAAGATATACACTATCGCCAAACACAGCCTCAGTGGTAGAATCTAATTTTCATTAGAGGCATAACAGTGGTTTTGCATAATTACACATATATTAATGCCCCACAAGCCCATCTTCAGTGGGAATTCATTAGTTCAGTTCTAAATAAAAAGCATTGCTCATTGCAGGTTAATTTCCTTTTTTTTTTTCATTTTAAAGCAGAAAATATTTCTAAAAGCTCAAATCATACTCTCACAGCTTTTCCTTAATCCTGAGATTAACAGAGAAAGGAAAACACAAAGATTAAGGCGGCTCTGAAGTAAAAACATGGCAAAACACATAACAGCAAACTTTGCTGCTTTTGAAATGTGAGGAGTGAGAACAAGCAATAAAAAAATTTGGCCGGATGCTGCGCGGTACCTGGAATTGAGTCCCCAAGGAAAGCATCTCACAGCCTTTGGTGCTTGTGGTGAAAGCAATACAGTAGCATCATGCTGAGAAGAACACACCACTGCAAGCAACCGAACACAGGTTTGGCTGGCACCAGAATTTACTACACAGCTTGAGGTCAGCATTTACAAGAGGAGGCTTATTTACTCTGATGGCACAGATACAAGATAGCAGCACCAAGGGACAGCCCCAGCCAAACATGCTGTAAAACAGAGAAACCCCTTCTCTGCATCTTTCCTTCTTTAATTTGCTCCTGAGGTTCCTTCATTACCTACTAAACACAAACACTCTGAGGCTGGTACCTTACACTGCTCTTCATTACTGTTTCCAGGTGGGCCTTGTCTGACTAATGGGGAGCCCTTGGTGCTGGTCAGACCCCACCTTTCCTGCGTGTGGGGCAGTGCCTGGGGCACTGTGGTTATTGTCACTTCAGGTGGCAGGTGCCTGGGTATGTGGGTGCTCTGGGACTTCACAGTGAGCTCTTTTATTGCAAGCATGCATGTGGCTCTAAGGATGCTCCCGAAGTCCTGACCTGGTGCATGCTGGACTAAATAATAAAATAAAAGCAGCATCCTAAGGAGATGTCTCTTCTCTAACTTCATCAATATCCTAGCCAGGGAGGCAAGAAGAATCTACTGTTTGGTTTTGTCTCCATGGAGGCTTATTTAATTCCTCACTTGCTGAAAAGACAAGAAGAACTAGGACAAAGGGAAGAGGAAGGCTGGGCTTGAGGAAAGGGTTTGGAGGAAGGAAAAAGGGGGAGGTGCAGAATAAATGGAAAGACAGAAGAAGAGACAGAGAGAGGTCTGTCCTAACAGCAACAAAAATCTTTCATGGCTGTCAATCTCTAGTTCCTCTACTCATTGTGTTGTCATTAGTACACAGTTCAAAGCTCAGCCAGTGCAAGGGAGAAATCTCCCTTCTCACTCAAGCTTCTGCAGGAGGGAGAGGGAACTCACTGCCTATCTGTCCAAGCCTGTGTTTGTCCTGGCCAGGGTCTTGCTGGTCCTTCTCTATGCAGCAGTTAGCTCTCCCTGACATGGACTTTTGGGATGTGCAGCAGATCCAAATATGGCCCCTTCACTCCACACTGACAGCATCTCCTGCCCCTGTCCTGGAGGTACCTGGGCTGTGGAAGCCCACCTATCCATGATGAAAAGAGAGATAGCAGCTTGCTTCAGGTGCTGCTGGTCAAAAACACACTCTTTTATTTTCAAACAATGAACATACACCTCTGACACACTTGTGCCTACTGTGTCTGTCCTCCTCTCTTGACTGCCAGCCTAGACAGAAGAGGAGCTTTTCAGAGAGGTCAGATGGGGTCTGGCAGAGGGTCCTGCTGGACATGAGCTGTGAGGTCACTGGAGGAAAGATCCCACCTTCTCTCTGTGAACCTGTACTGTAGGTGTGTGGGGGCTGTTTGCCCAGGCTACCCAGCCTTCTGCCTGACAGGAGAGCAGTGGCAGTGTTAAAACCTCCAGAAAAACAGGGTAAGTGTTCAAATGTCTGTGATGAAGTTTACCTGTGGGAGCAGGACAGACATTGAGATATTGTGACTAATCCAGAGAAAAGATTCAAAGTCTTCTCTGAACTGGTGAAGAGAACAAAACCAGACACTCCTCTGATTTTTGTGGTTTTTTGCAATTACCACCTCTGGCTGCCAAAAATAGTAGGTAGGCCCTGGGATGGGGAAATGAGACAGACAGGGACTTGCTCCATCCCTGGAATTATTCAAGACCAGATTGGACAGGGCTTTGAGCAACCTGGTCTAAGTGGAAGGTGTCCCTCCCCATGTAGGAAGGAATTGGGATACATTCAAGGAGGAGCTGAAATATGACCTAGGAAGCTTGTAGAGTCAAGCTTGTAGTCCCAGAAATATTGTTATCCCCTGCTTCCCAGTGGCTTCCCTCCCAGTGGCTCCTGCAGTGTTGATACAAGTTTGGTCTCTCCCTAGATGTTCCTTTCCTGCAGATGTCCCTGCACATACAAATCCCTTGACATGGGAAAACAAGCCCCAGTGTCCCTCCCCACTCCACCTCTCAGGGTTTTTTTACCCATGTTACCTGCTGTGACTCCACAGGGCTGTGGCAGCAGGAGGGAGAGGAATAGCTCTGCTGGGAAACACGTCAGGGTGGTGCCCTCCCTGCAAACCTGGTCACTGAGCCACACTGAGGAAAAGCAAAGCAGTGAGGATTCAAGGGACACAGTCCCTGTTCCACTTTGGAGGGACATTTAAGCCAGCTGAAGAGGCAGAGAGAATGTGTGAGCATATCCAGCAGGATGAGCTTTATGATTTAGGCAAACAGTGTAAATGCTTAAGTACTTATATCTAATACCATTCCTGGCGCTCTCACCAATGGACTCTCCTGCCCAGCCATGCAGAGCAGTTTCAGATGCTGTCTCACAGCAGGGACCTATGGAATTCCATCCTTCTGCCTAACAGGCACACCTGGAAATCTTGCACGTGCAGCATGGCCCTCTCCTTCTGCCCTGCCTCCCCACTGGAGGGGATAGGCAAGTGATGTTCAGCCTGTCTCACAGTGGCTGGGGATCTCTGCGCTGTGTATGGTGACTTGGAGGGTGGTATCAACATGAGGCAGGGGCGCAGGGGATTTGTTCCAATGTTTTGCTGAAGTCAAACAGCAATTGCTGACCAGACAGAGAAATGGAAGATGTGGCAAACCTGCACTCTCAGTCCAGCGCTGAGCTGAAGCTGATACCAGGGAAGGGGCTCTCCTACCCCTCATGGGCTGTCACGTGTTCCCACAGCAGCAGCAAGGCAATCACATTCCTCCTTCTCTCTCATGCACACTGATTAAAATCATGCTCGTCACAAGTGCCTCAGCTCGAGCACCCAGCCCTTTAATTGCTGCAATGAAGGATATGAATGTAGGCTATTCTGAGGCCAGCAAAGCAGAAAATTAGCATTTAGCATGAAAATGATACCCCTGCATCATCACTAGTGCAAAGCAAACAACACAACCAGCCAGGCTGCCTCTTTGCCTCTCTACCTGCATGCTTGGACTCATCCAGTGCTGCAACAGCCCCATTGCTTTCCACACACGTGGGGCCTGTTCCTCTGAAGCTGTCACCAGGAGACAGGCAGGGGCTGCAAGGTGGCATCTGCTTGCTGACTCTGGGCTTTTGATGAAGCAGGTTTATACACTCCTGCTGAAAAAATCCTCCCTCAGATGTCAAAATGCCACATTAGCTGCTGCATTGATTCCTGCGGTATTTACCGAGCAGAAGAATGCAGCAGCAAGTGGGGGAGAGGCTGGAGGGAAGAAACACCCCCAGCGTGTCCTGTCCCTCAAGGTCAATCATCCATATGAAGCCAGGAGTCACATCTCTTCCAGACCCTTAGCCCTCTCCATCATTACTGCAAATTCCCCTCAGGCCCTCTCACCTGTTTATTATCTAGGCTGGTTGGACACAAATAGACATTAAAATGCTGTGTCCACAGAAGCCTAAAAGGAAAGGCTGTTTTTTTACCAGTCAGGCTGAGATGGAGCCATCATCTGGTAGATGGTAACTAACCTTCCAAATCTGTGATGAGGGTGACTGCTGTGCTTTCCCACCCCAGCCAGGGCTCTGCATGTTGGTGTTGTCCACCACAGGGAGAGCTGCCATTTCCCTGGCCTCCCATGTGTAGGTAGGTGCCTGAACATCCTTGCCTAAAAGGCAGAGTATTTCAACATGTTTCAACATGGATCTGTGACCTCTTTGGGTTCCTGAGCAAGTAGATGATGCTGCGGTGCCAGAGCTTCAGTTCTGATTAGCAGATGGAGTAGCAATTTACATGGCATGAGGAGGGTCCTGCTGGTACCCAACAGTGCAAGTGCACACACAGACAGACACACACACACAGACACACATGTGGTGGCTCCAACAGCCCCAGGTCACCTCATGTCCCACCACGGGATCTGCTGCAGCTCCCTGCCGACCCCATGCCCCTCTTTCCCCTGCCCACAGAGGCAGGTTGGACCAGCACAGGATGCAGCCCAGCTGTGCCCAGCCCCCTGAGGTTGCCCCCTGTCCCAGGCCCGTGGTACATGGCCGGATGGGGCTCACTACCCTGGAGCAAGCAGAGACCTTTGCAACTCGTTGCAGACAGCGTTGCCCAGACATTGCCTGTCTCAGTGCTGCGGGCTCTGCTGGTGAGCAGTGTCTCGAGTCAGCAGTTTGGGCTGTTTACTGCTTTAATACATCCTTGAAAAAAGAGACCAGTGGGAGATCTGTTTATAAGCCACAATCACCCTGAAACAAGTATATGCCTACACCCACGCACATACACAAAGCAGCAGTGACTGTGGAAGCATACGAATAAATATTGAGCAGACACCGAGGGATTTTCAGAATAGTGTCTCTGTTTTTTTTAATTCAATGCCATGTTGTTTGTTGTTGGCTGCTTTTTTTCTCCCTTTCAGAATTATTTCCTATGTCTGGGCTTACAACAGCAGCAGAAACTAATCAGTGGCCAATGATGATTAACAGTCTCTCACATGTTATTAACTCTACATTCAAGGTAAGGTACTTTCAAAAATCTGTGCCAAGAAATATTAACTTATAGGGAGGATTGGGCAGTTGTACGTATGTAGAGGGTTTGTACACATGAAAGCAGATCTTTTATCCACACCACCCCATTTACACTGCACTCAGCTTTTCTTCTTAGAAATATCTATTATTAACTAGAATATGTGTAATACATCTGTACGTAGATCATTTTGAAATGAACCCTTCATATGATTCAGATAAGGAGGTGAGAAAAGAAGTGTGCAAGCGAAAAAGTAAATTAACTGTGTTGGTGAAGTAATTGAAAGGAGAAATGGGATCACTCACTTTCATTGTTATCCCAGTTATTATTAGATGCAGCTAAGGATGACAGTGGTAGTTTTAGAGGAAAGTTCACCTGGTACTTAATTTCCAAAGCTGTGATAGCTCAAAAGCAAGTCTTATATTAAGGACTTGTGGGGTAATAAAAATGCTTGCCTGTGCATGGACCACGTACTTGAGTTCTTGCATGATGCTTCTCTTCCTTGTGTGTGGGTGGCTCTCTCCTAAACAGGCACTTTTCAATTTAAGAGCAAATCCTGGATTAAAGATGTTTCACTAAAAAATAGTTTCTATTCAGATTGCCATCCACAGAGCCTGTGGTATCACTGATCATTTGTTTTGAAGCAGAATCTTAGCCCCTCCGAGTGTTTCTGAGTGAAGGAAGGGTGGCTGCCCTGCCTGCTTGTGCTGGGTGGTTGCTTTTTGAAGATACTCTGCCAGACTCTGTGAAGGAACACTGCTATTCCCTTAGCAGCATAAGAAATAAAAGGACAGAAAGAAAGTTGTGGCAGCAGAACTATGAAAAATCCCACTTCACTGTGGTCAGCATAAGCAGGTAACTTACAGTACAAAAATTTCATCCAGGATGAGTCAGCTGGAGGAAAGAAAGGGGAAGAGCTGCAGGAAGAGCTGTTTTGTTTGCATGGTGCACTATGTGCATTGGCATTGCCCCAGCAACCAGAAGCAGAACAGAACAAAACAACAAACCACAGCTGCAGCATCTTTCAAAGTTCTCCAAAATAATACAGATAGTTAAAGCAGCATTAGACAGAAGGTTAAAGTGCTCTGGTCTCTGAAAATGTCCTTGGTAAAACAGTGCCTCTCCCTCTGCTATCATTCTGCTTGGCAGACCGTGAGACAAATGGAAAGCCATGTCTGTCGACTTTGGTGACAACAGACAAAACCACTAAGGAAAAAGATTTGTATTCCTCTGCGTCCACAGCACTGCACAGCAAAGGTGGAGCGTGAGCTGGAGCCTGCTGTGCTTTTCAAGGCAACGGCCCAGCTGCTCATGGGAGCAACTGCATGAGGCGTGGAGTCCTCCCTGCTCTTACTGATGCCATGGGCATGAGAGATGCTCAGCAGTGCTGCTGTCACGCAAAGCGAGGCTGAGAACAAACTCCGCTGAATGGCTCATCTTTGCAATTGCTGGCATAAGGGGAAGGGCAGATTGTTAGTGCTTATTGTTGCAGCTGATGTTGGAGCAAAAGCAGAGGTGTGCTGCAAATCAGTGTCTGGGATGCTGGTTTTGGTGGGGGAGAGAGCTCTTTCCTTGTAAACTGAGCACATCTGCTCTAGACGTGGCTAGGAGGCATAAATATTGAATAGCAGATTGCCAGCTCCAGCTCCTGCATGACAGGATCTTAGCAAATGTAAAAAGGGGCTTGGAAATATGCAGAAGAAGGAAAAAAGTGCTAGAGAAGAAATATATATATATATTTCTTCTAAATGAGATGGAAGAAATGAGTGATAACTCAAATATATAGAGATAGTGAGTTCCTACTGGAAACCAGTCCCTAGCAAGGAACAAAAATAACACAGAAAAAAGGAGAAGCAAGGCAGATCTCATAAAGTATTTGTGAAGAGCAGGGAAGGGGGATACTTGGAAAGTCAGTATAGATAATCACATATAGATAAACTGAAACAGTCATATAAAGATAAACTGAACTGGGTGGCAGACATCCAGGTGCCTGACTTTGCAAGGTACCAAGCTCTTCCTACAAGGTGCACTGTGTTTTGATCACAGCTAGTCAAAAAATCCACAGGTTTAATTTTTTCCTTCTCTGTGGAATTCTTGTGATGAACCCAAGTGAACCAAAGCCACTTACCTCCATTTCCTCTATAATAAATGTTGAGTTTTTAGTCACATTGGCTAAAAATAAATCTCTACTTCTGATCCAGTGTTAGGACAACTTTTGCTCTCATTGCACGGAGGGTGTGTGGGGCATATTTCCTGCAGGCACCTCACTGCCTGGGGACTCATCTCCAGTGCCCTGTCAGGTGGACAACTGGCCTGGGGTCTTGAGGATTCAGTTGCCAGAGGCCAACCAGGCTACAATACCTCTGTGATGCCCTTTGGGAGCATTTTGAATGTGAGAGCTATTTTGGTGGGGAAATACAAAATTCCTTGAAATACTTCAAGATTTTCTGATTTATGTTTCTTCTAGTTGAAAAATTATTTTCTTGCTCAATACTATTTTCAGTTCCTCCCCTCCCACCAAATCCCACTCAGCTCATAAGAATTTCACAGAGGGTTGGTTGGTGTGCAGTCCTTTACATGGGCTTCACAAAAACCTAAACAAAACAACACACCCCTCTGAAAGCCCAAATGAACCACCCTGCCACCTTTCCTTGGAAGAAAAAAGTGGTCATGTTGGCACCTGATTCCTATATACCTAATTTCATAGGGGACTTTTGGTAGTAGTAAGGAAGACAAATGAAGATGTAGAAGCCATGAAAAGTACAAATAGTGGTATGCATCACTCATTTGGCTGTGCTGAGTCAGAGTCTCTGGGTTCAGAAAAAAAATTCTAAATACAGGTGTGTTTTCCATGGGCAGATTGGAGCAGTTGAGGATTCCGCATTCAAGAGAAGGTGGGAAGCACAAGGGGTGAGCTCTGCTCTGCACCTGCAATGAACAACATCAATAGGCCTAGAGTTCATAGTGAGAGAGGAAAATTTACAGGGAGGCCTCAGAAAGAAAAAAAGACTGGAAAAATGTTTCAAATAGGTAGAGGAACTACCTCGTGAGCCAAGGTGAAAGGAGTTAAATGTGCCTTGCTTGTCGGAGCAGCAGCGGGAGCAGGACACGGCAACGAGGTGTGAGCTCAGAGATGGACTCAGGATGGAGCAGGGAGAGGGACTGCTTTCAGTGGCAGATGTGGGGGAGAGCTGGGCACAGGGGCAGTGTGGCAGCAGGACAAAACAGAGCAATATCGGGCTAAGACAGTAGAGAGCACCCTGGCAGGAATTGCCTGCCTACAGTCCCTTGTGCAAGTGGGGAGTATTAGAGGCTGAATAGATGCCTGGGCAAATCCTAAGCTGCCCTTAGGTATTGTCTGGGAGGTGGGCGGGTGATGATAGAGGTTTCTCCATGTGCCAACAGCCAGGCATAGCTGGGAAAGGCAACTCTTGCCAGGAGAAACTGCACAACCTGAAGCGCTGCAGAAATCCCCAGCAAAACCACAAAGTTCTTGCTGGGGTTTAGTGTTCTGCCTCCTCTTTGGGAAGGATAGATGTTTTCTGCTTCTTATTGAAACAGTTAGTAAATAATTAAAAGAGAGAGACAAAATATTCTTTAAGGATAACCTAGTCTTCTGTTTCCATGGCAACCTCCTTCCTAAGCCAGAAGCCTTTTGCTCCAGCCATACAGCAGAGGGTGAAAGCCCTTTTGTGAGGAGGTGGGCGAGGTGGCATGACCCTGCTGGGAGGTGAATGGGAGACATCCTGCAGAGCAGAAGGACTGCCATAAACCCTGAACCACAGGAGAAACAAAGATGTTACTTCCAGGAACAGCCAGGAATAAGCCCAGAGATACCCATCCAAGAGGCTGTAGTCACCCCATGAGGTCACCACCACCATGTTTATACCCTTCTTCCCTCCCAGCTATCCCAAGTGCAGGCCATGCTTCTCCCATGATCAAATATTGGGGTAATTTCCAGCACTCCACCAGTTTCTGATGTTTCTCCCATTGCTCAATTCCCATTTCACAGCCCATACAACTGCCACGACAGCTTGGAGTCCCACCTCCCTGTTCTCTTGTGGCAAACTTCCAAGGAGCACTCTGTGCATTGAAGTGTCTGGGGTTTGGATGGGTTTCAACCCTTTGGGTTTTTTGGTAAGCCCTACCTCTGGCTTCAAAGCAGCTCTGGGTTTGGGTCAAAGCCCTGTGCAACCCAAGTTCATTACTCAGCCATTTAGGGACTGACTTCCTTCCCTGAAGATGTGAAACCATGTGTCACGTCCCTCCTCTCTGCCCACAGGACAGCAAGCAGGGGCAACTTGCCCAAAGAACCACCAGTGCAAAAAAAGCATTTAAAGACCCTTATTATTGCTTTAATAAATCTGTACTTGCATTCTTTCTGCAAGGACAAGGACCCAGGCTCTCCTGTCCTCTACTCACAGGTCTGACCTCCCTGCAGTCAGCATGCTCTTGCAACAGAGCAAATGAATGAAGTCCACACAGTAATTATCCTTCTCCTGGCTGCAGGTCCCAAGTGATGTGCTTGCTGTTTACAACCCTGGTTTGTCTGATGCAGCAGCTGCTTTAAATTCAGACAGGTCACAATCAAATCAGAACATCTTTTGTGCTGCCCTCTTCACAATGCTCTGCCAACTGGGAGACCCCTGTGAGGGCTGCAGAAGCCCTCTCGGTCTGATGGAAAAAATGGGACAGGGAGCCCTGCTCCTTCCCCTCAGTACTCTAAACATTCTTGTCTCCATCAGGCTGCTGTCATCTCCCTGCTGCCCTTCCCAGTCTGTCTTCTCTGACACACCTGAGTGGAACATCCCTGGGGTGGTATATGACATCCAAAATTCTTTTCTCTCCTCGGGTGGCTAGTTTTCCTACCCACTTGCAAATCTGGTGAGGGTATAAAACCTTGGAGTTGCTGCAGGAGGAGATCCAGGCTACCAGGAAGCAGACTTGTGCAGCTGTACCACTGGAAAAGCAAGGAGGGATGCAGCCTCTGGAATCCTTGTTGCAACCACACTGGGAGAGGATCATGCTGGACAGAATCCAGGATCCTGAGGCAGGTCATGGTCGTTCTGCCCTCACCCTCTGCAATCCTCCCCACTCCCACTGCCCTGCATGGCAGAGACAAGGAGAGCTGCAGTTCTCCTTGTCACTCTCACCCATCTCTCCAGCTGGTGAGCCAGTTGCCCTGGACACAACACACATCAGCATCCTTACAGTGGCATGCACACACACACACACACACACTCTCTCTCCAATCAACATTCGTTGCTCTCCATGTCCATAGTTAGCACTGATTAGGACTCTGGTCTCAGCCACACTGATGCAAACAAGGAAAATGCCAGAGGACGATGCTAGAGAGGAGACAGAACCACCCACGGGCTGAGGATGTCCTTGCAGGGTCTTCCCACTGGAACTTGGAACAGCGTTAGCCCTCAGCCAAGGGACTGACTGCATTTTGTGTTGTTGAAGCCCCCTTTGCTTTTATGTCTTTTTTAATATGCTAGGTTTTGTATTCTTTTAATATATATAGCTATAGATACAAAAATAACAGATGGGTTTCTCTAGGGATAATTTTTGCACCTTTGGGCTTCTAAAATAAAATATCACAATTACTGCAAATAAAAGGGGGAAAAGTTCAATTTACTCTCCCCTTTTTACCTCCTCCTTCCCTTCCACCCTGCCTCTCCCACTCCAAATATCCCCATGAACCTTGTAATTCTTTTCCCTTTGTAGAAGTTTTCTTTCTTTGGAAAATGAAAAATCCAAACCAAACAAAACAACAACAAAAATAAGCCATGTGGCCTCCATCCCTCCTTCCATGAGTGTGCCCGCTGTGTTCACACATTCCCTTCAAAGCAAGGCTTTTCACCTCAAAACGTTTCCCCGTGGTCCACGGCTATTTGCTTTTCTCTGTTGCTGGGGCCAGATTTTCACCTGCTGTAAATCAGCATGAATTCACCTCAAGCCAGAACTCTGCTGCTTTACACCAACAGCAGGTTTTGCCAATTTATTCTCACCCTGAAGATCTGGCCCACAATTTTTAACCGTGGAAATGGAAGCATGGACAATAAATAAGTTCCCAGAAACATACCAGGCAAGCCCCAGATGCTCTTCCCTTGCTGCTCACCCTGCTTCCCTTCACCCCACACTCATGGTTCGGTGTAGCAGCTCCTTCAGTCCCCCCATTCTCTTGTTCCTCCTTAGCACTTTCTGAAATTCATAATCTCTCAGTAAAAAAAATAAATAAATCGATCTCTCTATATATGTATATGTATATAACTAGACAGCTGCCACGTAGCAGTCACCTGGCTGGAGGGTCCTGTCCCTGCCAGCCCCATGGCCTTTTCTTGTCACTATAGTCTCTGGGGTGATGGTCCAGGCAGGACTGTTCCCGTATTGCTTGCACTCTCCCACACCTCTGAGGTACGGTACCAGAATATTTATTATATATATATATGTATATATATATATATTTACGTATATATATATATTTATAAATCTTTGTCTGCCTTTTTTCTTTTTCTTGCAAATCCTTTGGAATTGCTGCCAGGGAGAAGCTAGTGAAACGTGCTCCCCATGCCAGCGGCCGAGCGCTCCCTCCCTGCACCTCAGGGACCCTCATCTGTTCCTCTTGCTGACTCCGTCGCCCAGCTCCAGCCCGGGAGAGAGCGGGGAGCCGCGCTCCCCTGTCCCCAGTCTGCCGGGGCCATCCGGCTCCTCTCCTCCCCTGGNTTGTAATTCTTTTCCCTTTGTAGAAGTTTTCTTTCTTTGGAAAATGAAAAATCCAAACCAAACAAAACAACAACAAAAATAAGCCATGTGGCCTCCATCCCTCCTTCCATGAGTGTGCCCGCTGTGTTCACACATTCCCTTCAAAGCAAGGCTTTTCACCTCAAAACGTTTCCCCGTGGTCCACGGCTATTTGCTTTTCTCTGTTGCTGGGGCCAGATTTTCACCTGCTGTAAATCAGCATGAATTCACCTCAAGCCAGAACTCTGCTGCTTTACACCAACAGCAGGTTTTGCCAATTTATTCTCACCCTGAAGATCTGGCCCACAATTTTTAACCGTGGAAATGGAAGCATGGACAATAAATAAGTTCCCAGAAACATACCAGGCAAGCCCCAGATGCTCTTCCCTTGCTGCTCACCCTGCTTCCCTTCACCCCACACTCATGGTTCGGTGTAGCAGCTCCTTCAGTCCCCCCATTCTCTTGTTCCTCCTTAGCACTTTCTGAAATTCATAATCTCTCAGTAAAAAAAATAAATAAATCGATCTCTCTATATATGTATATGTATATAACTAGACAGCTGCCACGTAGCAGTCACCTGGCTGGAGGGTCCTGTCCCTGCCAGCCCCATGGCCTTTTCTTGTCACTATAGTCTCTGGGGTGATGGTCCAGGCAGGACTGTTCCCGTATTGCTTGCACTCTCCCACACCTCTGAGGTACGGTACCAGAATATTNAGCCCCGAGGGTCCACGGTGTAGAAGGGCTTGGCGTGGTGAGCGGCGGGGCGGCGGGGCGAGGGGCTGGCGTGGAGGCTGCTGGTGCTGCTGCACTTCTTCACCAGGGTCAGCCCCGGCGGCGGCGGCGAGAAGAGCGAGGTCAGCGAGAGGCTGCTGAGCGTCTCCGAGGGCTCGCTGTTGTTGCCCCCCCCGCGCAGGCTGCTGCCAGCGCCCTCCTCATCCGAAGGGTCCATGGAGTCGTGGTGGGTGCAGCCGGGGCTGGTGCTGCCGCCGCTGCTGTGGCTGCGCTGGTGGCGGCACAGGCTCCGCAGGCTGAAGAGCCCCCGGCCCCGCAGGCTGCGGCGGCGGGAGGCGGGGGACAGGGGGGCTGCCGGGGGTCTGTGGCTGCCCGCCGGCGGCACGGGGCACAGAGCCACCGGCAGGTCCAGGGCGCACTGCGGAGAGTCGCTGAGGTGGAGGCTGTTGTCCTCCAGCGTGGTCTGCAGGCTGCCGGCCGAGCTGCTGCTCCGGCTGTCCAGCGACGTGTCGCTCTCGGGGCGCTGGGGAGCGGGAGCAGCACAGAACGAAAACACACTTCTCAGCAAGGAGATGGGCAGTGGACAAGAGACTTTGCCTTACTGGTTTTGGGGGTACTTTGGGGTGGGAAAATAAGCCACGATTACAGAAAGGGGAAAAACTCCATTCCTTTCTCACTCTTCTCTGCTGGGGAAGAGAGCCACAAACCAACCAACGCTACAAAGCACCAGCCATGCAGCCTGCCACAGGAATTTCCTTCTGGGTAAGGAGGAGGAAAGGTTTTGATATTTTGAGCTAATTTCATTCTGCTTCAGGATGAATCTACCCCTCCCACAGGAAGTGCTCCACCAAAGGGAAGGGGTGCTGTGTCTGTGAGCCCTGCAGCACCCACCACTGCGCTCTCCCTGAGCACTGATAGTCCAGGAGGCAGCAGAGCAAAGCTTCACTGTGGGTCCTCACTCATGGCTTCCCTATAAACCTGACACACAGACTCCAGACACATCTATCAGCTGGGCGGGAATCAAGGGACCTTTGTACAGACCTCCTCTCATTAAAAAAAATCAGCAATATCTGGGGAGAGAAAAGAGGCCCCATGGTTCTTTTGACCAGCACTAGCAGCAACTACCCTTTCATTTAGGGTAGAAAGCTGGGGTCTCCTTCCAGCGGAAAGAGGAAACAGCCTTAATTTCCTTGCATCGGGGCTCATCTCGTTAAGATGCATTTTAGTTGTTTCTAGGAAATTGGTCTGCACTATGAGATCATTACTGGGACACTGCAGTGGGAATGATGCATGTAGGACTGGAAGCAGTCTCCTGAAGCAGTCTCCATAGTTATTCAATACAGTCTGTGTCAAATAATCAGAAATTTACTAATTTCTCTTTTATAACAATTCAGTACTTTTGTCCCAGTGGTGTGCCAGCTCCAGGGCTATACCTCTTTGTGTCTTAAATTAAACCAGAAGTTTTAACACTGCAACAACTCAGTCTCAGACCAAGGCTGAATTTATCCTTGGTGAATTTATACACATTTGTATTGTGCCAACAGTGTCTGTCATATATAGCTGGATAACATCTGATTTTATTTTTTTAGTTTGTCTTGAACAGAGTGCCCCTGTTCATGGAGTATCTTCCAAGAACAATAGCAGGCATCTCTACTGGGATTTCATCTCTGCGTCTTCTGCACTTCAGAGACATCTGATCTCCCCTCAGTGCTTTTATGCTTCTCTTTTGTTAGTGAGAAATAGCTGCCTTTTCAGAAAAAGATGGCACCTTTCTGGGATGCGAGAGTTAAGTGGGCAGGGCAGAACAGTGAGCTTAGGGATACAGTGTGTGGAAGGGATGTGCAGGATGCAGTGGGAAGAAGCCTGTTCCAGTCAAGAAGGTGCATGGTTTGTAGTCACAGTGTTAAGAAGACCCGAGGAGGCTGTGCAGCTGTCACCTCCCTGGCCCACACCATGGCTGCTGTGCATGCAGGTGTCTGCAGCGCACCCAGTGCCAGGGACCCAGGGGGAGCTACAAAGTGATGTGATTTCATCTTCGTGTGGGGCCCACTGCAATTGCCAAACTATTTGTTGATCCAAAGCAGAAGAATAAATAACTTCACAGGGTGGGAGCTATCCAACACCACTTTGTTATACTACCCACTCTCCTCCCCTACCCTCCTACATTCTGCAGTCCACTGTGTTCCTCCTACAGATCCAAGTTACCCAGCCTGTGACCACAGTTGCCTCTCCTTCCTCTGCCCTCCTCCTCATTCAGCCTCCTCTGTTTGGGTGGGATGTGAAAATTGAGTTTTCCTAGCAGACAGAAGCAGAGTTCCTCACCTGATGGAGAAGTGAGCAGTTCACACCTGGAGATCTCAGTGACGCCCACGAGCCTTGCAGAGAGATCTTAGGAAGGTTGTGTGGACATGAGACTTCCTCAGGCCCTGTTTGGGTGGCAGACATGGCTGGGTGGAAAAATTCTGTTGGTACAGGTAACAGAGGGGAAGATGCACCTGGAGAGAAGGGGCTGGGAGGGACTGAGAGAGCATCAAAAGAAAGGGGAGGAGAACAGAAATAGAAGAAAAAAAGAAGTTGAAGAGTCCTCTGATTTTATTTTGTGCCTTTGCTGCTGTTACACTGAGCAAAGTCTCACGTCCAGTAAACAAAGCGTATTTAGGCACATGCACCCCTGGCTAAGAAGCCTCACTCTGGTGTTCAGATTAAGAATCCCACTTTTTGCACAAAAACCTGCACCAGACCAGGAAGACCTAGCACATCTCAGAGCCATAAGGTAACAGGCCAGCCTCTGTGAGGCTGTTGCTCTCACAGAGAAATGATGAGCTATAATCCCTTGATTGAAGTATGTATCACTGCCGGAGGACATTCATCCCAGATCCTGCAATGCAAGGGATGAAGGGAGATAAATTGAGTGGTGGTTTGAGAAAGCTGGGGACCACAGGAGACCAGAGCATACTCAAGAGTAGAACTGGAGCACTTCCTCCATCATCCCTGAACCTTTACTTGGTCTCAGGGGGAAGCAGTGTTTTTCTGTGCTGAGTGAGCACAGTTCATCCAGCTGGCATGTCAGGAGAATCTGTCCCCACTGTTCTCTGACCGTGCATGGGTGCAGTACTGCAAATGGGGATCAGCACTTCCACAATATTTCACAGAGTCATGTTTGAGGGAAGACATAAAAACTAGCAACAAAAATGAAGGAACTGCTCCTCCCCCCATTCCTGAAGCAAATTAGCAAACTGGAAGCTAATTCTTGGTTAGTGTAACCCCAAGTCACAATAACTCTCCCCCTCCTGGCAGAGGGAAAGCAGGGGAAAAACAGAGCTGAACCAACCCACATTTTCAGCAGACCTGGAGAATGAGAGCCCTGCTCACCTTTGGTACTTTCATGCTTTAGCCAAGACTGAACTGAGTTGAAAGGAGTGTTCTCCATTTCACACAGGTAACTGTCTGGGTTTGTAGAGCCATCCTCGCTGGATGCTGGAAGCAGGCATTCCCCCAGATTGTCTGCCCCAGTGGAGTCAGGGTTGTCCTGGCCATCCTGCTGGAAAAAATAAGTGAGGACAAAGCCTTGTGAAATGTAATGGAAGATGATAGAGCAGACTTCAAAGCCTCAAGAAGAACTGATTCTGATAACAACTTCAAGCTAGCTAAGAGATGCTCAATTTTCCAGCCGAAATCCCTTTTGACTAATTCAGAGGAAGTTACTAACAGTAGTGAAGTGAACTTTCAAATGCATATAGTCTTTTGTTCTCCTCAAATCCTACTCCACAGTGTGTCTCTACGGAGAAGCTCTTGAAAAATGACCAGAATTATATTCCTCAGCAGGGACACCTGGATGAATACAGAGCACCTGAAATGAGCAGGCACATAAGTACAGCACATGGTGTAAAATGCCCATGGCTGTCTGAGGCTAACCTCGATCTCCTTAGGATTCAGCTGAGCAGCGTTTCGATTGTCTGACTCATCTCCTAGAAGGATGGAAGAGGACTTATCTGAGTTGAGAGATAATGCTTCCATTTCGGCCAGCTGGACCTGTAGGAAGGGAAAGGAGCTATCAGAGGTCATGCCTGGAATCCACATTTCAAGCAGTCACACTGTTGATGGTGGATAAGTGAGAGCCTGTAGACCCAAGATCAATTTTAGGTTATATTCCTTGGATATATCAGGAACTGCCTAACCCAGACCTGGGCTGGCAGGAGAATTCACTTTTTAAGAAAGGTTGAATACACGATCTGCAAGCAGGCTGCTACCAATCCATGCTCCTCTAGTGCCAGAATTGGAGGAACGAGTCCTGTATCTGTCACAGCGATACAGCTGGCCCAAGGTCCTGCAAGTAAAGCCAGGCAGGCAGAGGGGTCCCTCAGGCCGGTGACAGAGCAGCCAGCTCTCCTGAGGGATGAGGAGTGGACCCCTCTTTCTGAAGGCACCACAGACAGCCCTGCTTAAACATGGAGGTGCTTTCATTCCAGGGAAAGTCATGCCTTTTGCAGTCCATGCCAGTATCATGCTTTTCATAATCTCTTACCTTCATTACTGAAACCCTGTTTCTCTCCAGCTTTCCTGCATCTTGCCTTTCTCCTCTCCTCTAACCTACCCAAGATCTTACCTAACACTGTCTTCCATTCTGTTCTCCATCTCTAAACTCAGCCCTCCCCCACACCCACGCTTGAGCTCTTGCTTTCTGAAAGCAAGTCTGACCACTGCATCTCTCTCGTTCTTGTACTTCAGCTCTGCTCCAGTCCCATGCCTGACCTTGCTTCAGTATCTTGGCCTGTTTCATACCACATATGCCCCTCTCCCATCCTCTTTCCTCCAAGCTTTTAAATCCCCTCTGCCTGACAACTCTTTATCCCAATGCCTGAAAAGCATCTTTTTCTACCAGCCTAAGCAATTACTCTGTCCCTCCTGTGCTTGGATTTTCATCACTGGTCTCTAGAGTGCCAGAAGTTTGCACCACCAGCAGCTAACACTTGAGAGCTGTATTCTGGGTTGTCTCAGTTGGGACAGCTTCTGGCCATGTGTTTGTGTTCGCAAGAGGCAGGTACAGCTCTTGTGCCATGACAGCAGGTGAAACATTTGGAGAGGTGACTTTCGAGCTGGAAGTTTAGTGGCTTATGCCAATGCCAGAGACTGGAAGAGGTCTCCATCTGGGGGATAATGCACTTTAAAGAAACAGAATGGAAAATCGGAGCTGGATTTAAATAAAGTGCACAAACAACATCCTTATTTGAGATATTATTCTGACACAGGAACATGGTGCTGTTCAACCATGGAGAAAGCCCAAAATCATCAACTGCTCCTCAGAGCACAAATGCACAGAGAGCCACGATGAACTTATGCTACACAACCACCAGTCAGCAACAACTCCTGAAGAGAAGAACAGTCTTCATCCAGTCCCATTTAATGTGCCTACTCATGTACTACTCTACACCAAAACAGCCTTACAGCGCTTGTAGAGACGTGAGCATGACGTGTGGTAACATCTGTGACTACCTTTGCCATCCATGAAAAAGGATTTCAACAAAAGCCAGAACAGTCTGTTTGTCACTGAAACAGTTGCTTAAAAATTCTGACCACCCTGGGATCTACACAAAACCCACAATCAACAAAGTCATGACTAAATAAACTGCAGGTATTGTTCACCGACAAACTCCTACCATGGCTAAACACACTTCAGTCATCCATATACAGAAGTCTGCCAACCATCCCAAGAGTGAAAGGATAGAAATGACAAGAGAAGAGTTTAGCACCATGAGAAAAGGAGATTTTGTTCTTTTTGCTTCTCTTACGGTAGAATATTTTAAAATCTGCTGACTAAAGATGAGGAACAAAAAAAATTTTAAATTCCAGTGGGAGAGAAGGGGCTGTTCACTAGATCCCAATCCATGAAACCTGCCAGGACCATCAGCCTGAGATACTGAACCATGCACACATATCCCTGAGAAAACAACTATTTGCAGATATATCTTTAAAAACAGACCCACAATTACAAAAATCCTGAATTGTATGAATAATTGGTTTGAAAATAAAATATCAGGAGTGTAATTGGGAAAGGCACTGAGCGCTTCTGCTCAATGCCACAAAAAGCTTAGCACACATTAATGAGTTTGAGAATACGTTTAAATGTTGTGTCCATTCACTGTGCTCAGCATCTTGATGAATTAAACTACCAATGAAATTGGAGGGGACATTTTTGCCTAATCTGTGATTTTTGTCAGAAGGGCAGTTTAAGGCTGATAGGGTGGACAGCAAGCATACTGTTTCTTTCTGACACACACACACTTAAGAGGACTAGATAAATAGTTTTGCCTATGTAACTTGCTGTCAATTGCTTCTGGGACTGTACAATTCAGCCTGTGTACAATACTCATTTGCATATGTTGATGTGCCAGAGTACACTCTAATTTAATGATTGTGTGCATTGCTGATGTTAGCTGGATTCTATGTAATGATTTACTACTGTAATCCCTCAATTTTTTTTCTACTTTGAAATATGAAGAGAAGGTCATGATCAAACCTGGCTTAAAATCCTAAGGTATAGTTTTGACTTGTACGATCCAAAATATGAACTGTGTTTCATTACTAAACTCATTCTTGCGTAGGTAATTTCTTTTCATTTCCACATTTTAGGTGCATTGAAATACCAATTTTGAAAGTAATTTATGGCTCTATAACAGCCATTAGAAAGTATGATCTAAGAATAATTCTTCAGTTGTGATAATTACATTAAATTCTTTGCTCTGGCTGTGGGTTGCATTTGAAGATTTTGCTATCTAGTTTCTTTGCTGGAAAGGTAAGAAAATGAGTTGTTGTCTTCATTTGTAGGTGGGATACTGAAGACTATCTGTGAGGTTTTCAAACTAGCTGCAAATGACTTAACTTGGGGGAAATCATTCTGAAATGCCTGAGGAGATCTCATTTGCTGAGAAAGCTGAGCACCAATTGCTGAACATAAAGACTTAAGTAAAGCAATGGAAATTGCAGTTAATTGAAAACAAGTTATTTGGTTGCATTAATGCAAAATTCATTAGTGAAGGGTCTCAATAACGATAAACTACAGCAATATTTGCATTTTGAGACTTTCAAAAGGAAGCAATGGGGAAAAGCAGACAGCTGAGAAGCTGAAAAAATATCAGAGCATCAGAAATAGGCATCTGGGACCAAATAAAATATTGCTTTCTTCAAACATGAAATGAATGATCTGCCAATAAGAGCTTTTTCCCCAAGTTTCCTTGTTTCTTTATAAGGTATAGCAACATATTGAGTTAGTTATGGGGAAGGAGAGGGTGAAGTTTGCCACTGTTGTACCAATTTACCGTCAGAAGAGCCACACTATTGCTACAAGCCTGACCACACAAAATCAGAGCACCTACATATAATAAAATTATTTCGGAACTAAATTAGTTCTGCTACTCACCTAACCCTTCCCAGACTATTTTGCTCCTCAAGTTTCACAACTTGAAAAGACTAATTGCTTAGGAAGGAGTTTTCCAAAGCATGTACCAACTTTAGTAGCTCAAGTCTAAGCCATTTGGTCCTGCTCTTAGCAACAACCCATTTGTCAGCTAACAAACTTTCTCAGTGGGCCCATTATTTAGTTTTTGCTCAAACTAATTAACTGGTTTTCACCACAAACAAATCCTTGCTCACAGACATGACTCTATTCAGCAAGGCAGTTAAACATGTGCTTAATTGATCGACCTCAATAGGGAATAAGAAAGCACACGCTTAAAACGAGGACAAAACACAAACTTAAATCTCCCACTGAATTGCTCCTGAGTGGTCTCATTGGGGTGAGATCCTCCGAGTTCTCTGTCCAACATGAGCCTGAACCTAGACTTTTCTTGCAGAATTGAACACAACAAGAGCTGCCAGGATGCCTTCATAGTCATTTCTCTACAGGTCATTCAGTCCCTCCTGACCCGTGTCCTGTCACGTCTCACTTTTCCACCACCTCAAACATCCACGTGTGGCTGAGGAGGGCAGGCCTGTACTAGAGGCACCACCAGCACTTCACAACAGAGAACAAACACAGGTCAACAAGCTCTACTGTCTACACAATCTACAGTGAGGAGCACACACGGGACGACCTGCGGGCACGTGGGTGTGGGTGTGCAGGTCGGGGGGAAGAGCCCCCTCACACATCCTCGTACGCAGGTTACCTCTTGCTTGTCATGGTTACACTTCTCGCACATGGCCGGCGAGGAGTAATGATGGAAGACGGAGCCCGATAGGTTATCGATGATCATTAACTCCCCGTCGAAGGAGTCCTTAATAATTAAAGAGACACTGTCCAGCCATAAGTTCTCCTAGGGGACAAGAAAGGGGGGAGGATGGGAGAGATCATTTTAAGAATGTCGAGTTTTTTGCTTTCAAGTTTTATGTGAATTTGGGGCTGGGTTCTCCACCCTGACTCATCTGGAGCAGCATCTTGTCCTGCAGGTACTTGCACAGGGTCACCAGGGGGAGCATTTGCTCCACAGGGTGTGTAAAGGTGCCAGAATTCAATGAAAAAAAAAATAAAATAAGGAGGGACAGTCTTCACTCACTTTCAGTGCTCACGTCTCCCTTCCAGCTCTGCTGGAGTCACTCACTCTTGATCTGCCATTTTTCCTGCACTCTTCTCCTGAGCTCCCCTCTCAAATTTGTTCCTGTCACACCTTTAGCTGATCTGATCCATCCCTCCTCTGCTGGCCCTCAGGTTCCTACACCATGATGACAATGAACAGGACACACTGCTGTCATAGCCTTGTCCCTACACGATCTTATCAACTCAAAAGTCTATTGCTGAAAGCAAACCTCTTTCACTCTGAGGTGGAAGACTCTGCTACTGCTAAGCCCTCAATCATCTGAGCTGCCCAGCTAATGCCCACAACTCCTTGCTGCAGTCTGGTTAGTAAGTTCAAAGGTGTACTCACCTGGGCTGGAGAGTAACATCTCATGCACAGATGTCCTTCAGGATCTGTTCTACCACCACCTCCTCCTGTTCCTGCTCCTTTTCCCTGTCCTGAATTTGGAGAGCCTGACTTGTGGGAGCACAGCCCGTGAGTAATTTCCATCTCAAGCTCAGCATCCATCTCTGCATCCTCCTGGGCCTCCTTGTTGCTGTCGTCGAGATGTTTCATGAGCACAGCTACCACCACATTGATGAGGACAAACTGGGCTGTGAGCACAAAGCTGACAAAGTACAGTGGGGAGATGAACTGCAGGTTGCTGAGACAGCTCCGGTCATCGTGGCTGCAGTCACGCAAAGTATCCTTGAGGGGATGTTGGGATTGAGAGGGAACAATGGAAGGAAGGAAAGATTAAAGTAAGAACAGAAGCTTGGCTGTTCTCTCTGCCAAAAAACATTGATGCCCATGGAGAAAACAAGGCAAACACTTCTATCACCCCATGCCTTTTGGCATAATGAGGTCCCGAAAGAATCTGGGCCACTCTCTGTTCATATGATGTTTGCTTCAGAGCAAAACCATCCAGAGGCATATGAAGCAAACTTTCAGACCATGACATGTTGATGCCACTGTAGCCCCACACATGCAAACAAGACCAAAAATGAGCAGGCTAGTACTGCCCTCTCCCATCTATTCTCAAAAGCACCATATGTGATGGAAGAACTTTGCTTTCTCCTTGTCCTCCGAAGGAAGTATTTATTTTGTGTTTTCCTGGTAGCTCTGCAGGTGAGTGCCATGTCCAACACATGTGTCCTGTGTTCAGCTTTGATAACAGTCCTGACTACAGTGCCTAACCTAAATGATTTTCTTGCTCCTCCCAAGAAAAACTGGAACTTTTCTCAATCAGATGTCTCTAGGACTAGATGAGCCCAAGGTGTGAGTTACCATGGTGGGGAGAGAGACTCTGGATCAAGCATAGACATTATTTAGTGACTCAGCTTCTGTGTTCTGCTCCCCTTGCCTTTGCTAGCCCAAGCTCTGCTGAACAGACCACACATCAGAATTTCTTTCCCCACAAGTAGGAGATCCTTGCCTCCAAGTCCCAGTTACCTTCATGATCCCATTCCAGTTGTCACCCGTGGACACCTGGAAAAGTGTGAGGAAGGCCATCCCAAAGTTCTCAAAGGTGGCGTGGCGGCTCATGCCCTCACAGGGGTTCTCATCGTTGCACACTGAAAAACAAGGGGAACTCAACACTCAGGAGAGGACACACTACCAACCCTGAGACCAACAACATGAACCCACAACCTGAAGACCTCAGGTAATGAACGGCATCAGCACCCTGCCCAACAGCTGGCTGTTGGCCATCAATATGGACAAATCCTTGATGGCCCAGCCCCAAGATATCAGCCAGTGTAACTCTGTTGCTCAGGGGGATCCTCCCAGCATGTCATTGGGCTGCCTTTCTTCTTGATCACTATTCCATGCCAAGAGATGTAAATAGACTTTCACAAATTTTTCTTGTAATCTTGAAGGTAATGTCAGGGACAGAGTGCAGGAAAAGCAAGTGTTTAAGAATGTAAGAGAAAACAGAGGCTGCTTTTACTTGTTAGGCTGTGAGGGAAGCAACATATAGGGAAATTCCTCTTACATCAATTATGCATAAGGGAGAACAAAGTCCATCAAGTAACTCGGTCCCTTTATTGAAGAGTTCTGATTCTGATAAACCCCAACCAGCATGTCTGTAGCTCACATTGAAGCATGGTCTGCTTGAGACTTACCCAGTTTACCAAAGAGCTCCACTCCTAGAGCAGCGTAGATGAAAAAGAGGAGCATGAAGAGGAGTCCAAGGTTTCCCACCTGAAAGCGAACGGCACTGTCAGCCTATCCCAAAGCCTATTTCATCTGTACAGAAAGTGTTTCTGCATTTCCAAGTCTGAAGAAAACAACCGTGAAATCCCAGTGTACAAATGCAACCAAACAAATGCTCAACACTTGAGAAATGTTCAGTGATGGCTCCAGTTACCATCAGGGCTGGGGGAGGAGCAGGCATGTGGGAAGAGAAGGCATGGAAAAATTGAGGACTTAAAGGATTTTTTGAAACATTAAACAGTTCCTGGTCTGAATGCATGTGGTCACTGGGCCTATATTAGGATCATCACTTCAGGAATCTAATTTAGTCATTGCAACTGCTGTGCCATCCAAATTCAAGAGAGAAATAAATGATTCAGCCCACCCACTCCACTGGACTGCCACATCCTGGCTCCCTACATACTCACTGGAAGGAATTATTTCTTATTACTAAATTAGACACCATAGTAAATGCTGTGAAAAACAGTGCTGGGTCTGTGTCTACAGGCCGCTAAGAAAAGGAAGTTAATAAAACTTAGCTAAGGACTACATTTCCAAAGGGCTCTTTAAAATTAAAGATCTTTTCACTATTAAGAATTGCTGCAGTGTAACAAAGACAGGAAAAGAATTGAAACAGGACAACTGGAGATGTCTTTTATGCTGTTAGCAAGCCAAAATCCCTGATTTGAGTCTGTGCTCTAGGAATAAAAAGAGAAAGGTCAGGAAGAGGATAAAGTGCAAGGGAAAGGACAGCTTATTTTAAACCACTTCTTTTGGCAAAGCCAATAAATCTTGGAGAATAATACTACAGATAATTCAACTGTCCCTCGAAGACCTGGTGTATAAAATATGGAGACTAGATTCATTCTTTTAATACTGAAACTGGTGGATTTTAGACCTTTAAGTTCAGATTTTTACAAAACTATAAGTATGGAGAGATTTTTTTTATCCCTGCTACACAACTTTATTAAACAAAGCCAACCTGTTACAGGAGGTAGCAAAAGCCAGTCAATAGGAAGTCATAGGCTTTGATGCTGAGGGGATTAAGTGCTGCTTGTTATTATCTTCCAGAGAATATCTAGAAACCAAACTTTCAGACATCCACTTGCTTTGCAGCAGGTATTATTGACCTCCAAGAGACCTGGTCCACAAACTTGGTTAGCAAAGGAGCCAAAAGGTAGGCAAACGGGAGATAGAAAAATCAGAAATGAGAAAGTGCAGAAGAATATACTTCTGGTTTGTGGCTAGGACTAGAAACAGAGACTCACAGGTCCCAGCTGTGCTCTTTGCCATCGTGAGCAAAACAATTAAGTGTCTGGTGACTCAGTTTCTCTGTCTACATGACAGGGATATGAATATTTCCTCCTCTTTTATTTATTAACTATATTTTAGGGGTAGAAGTTGAATCTCATCATTTAAGTGCAAATATATTGCAGAGTTCTCTTACCAATAGTTTCTGGATACTATTTCATCCAGCTCTTAATATCTGTGTGCATTTATCTGGGTTTCAGAGTAAATATGCCACAGACATGCAGGCGCTGGATCTGAAGACCTGCTCTGTCCCAGATCCTTGCCTGAGAAAAATCATCTGTCATGGCTCCTGGAATGGAAAAGAGCAAGGTACAAAGAAGGTGCACTGAGCCAGTCTGTGGCAGCAGAGCCAGGACTAATAAAAATTTACATTCTAGATCTGCCTGTAGCAAGAATATCCTTCATCTCTCCTTCCTTCTATTGCCCAGAGTATCTCAGCCCACAACTATCCTGAATGGTGTTGTATATCCTACACATGAATTATTAATACTGTTGTTATTACTATTATTATAATAAACCACAAATAATTATTGTTAAATAAAAAGCATGGAAGATCAGACAGAGCTCAGGATCCATAAAAGATCACAGAGTTTCCTTTCCACTTTTGTGCCATCATATTCCTTTAATTCAGATTGACATTTATTGTCACCAACACCAGAAGTAAATTCCCTGAGTAACTACTCATGCTGTTTTCAGATTGATTCCCAGCTCATCATCACTCACCAGCACTGGCACATTAACTGATAAATCAACTGACAAATGCCTGTGCATTTTGATTTCACACAGTAGAGTTGCCTTCTCAGGGCCTGCCAGGGGTCTGATGTATGATCTGCAGTGCCACTTGGTGCCGTTACTCCTTGCTTAACAATTCTCCCTCAACAATCCAAAAGGAAGGGGACCAGACTCCCTGATTGCTCATCCATCACGGGGGATGCTCACAGTGGGCTTGAAGCCTGTGTAAAGCACCATGTCAGCATCTCGTTTGGGAGCAGCTGCCACTCACAGCCCATGAGATCCTTCTGTCTCAATGTCTTGCAGCAGACACTTCACTGCCAGCTGTGTGAGCCACAACAGAGGGTGTCACTGCTTCTCATGCATGAGAAACACAAAAGGATCCAGGAGGAGAAAAGAAGAAAAAGCAGGAAAGGGGAAGCACTGGCTAAGAAAAGGAAAGTGTGAATGAAAGAGAGGGAGGGAAAAGGGGGCACATTCAGGGAAGGGTGAGAGCTGCAGTGACAGAAAGATGTCCTTTTGTCCTGAAATGGCTTCCAATCACTCTTCCCTTCTTACGGAGAGGAGAGGAGAGAAAGGAGCCAAGGACTAGTTGCAAACTAGACGCTAGCTAGACATGATGGGAAGAAACCTACCCTTATCCAGAGGTCAAGCCTTATTTCTTTCACATGCAGGAGAAGGCAGATGAAAGGTGAGCTGTAACCCCATGAATGACATGAGAATTTGGACATGACCTTTAGGCAGTTGTCTGCACACCACAGTAGACACCACCTCTGAGACCCCACAAGAATCAACCCTTTGGAAAAAGGGACAGAAGAGGAGAATCTTTTTGGAAGATGCTTTACCTGTGGCAGGGCTTGAACAACTGTATCCAGCAGCGCTCGCATTCCTGTGGCCATCTTCAGTAGCTTCAGGACTGCCAGAACAAGCACAAGAGACGTGTCAGTCAGACTGAGCTCAGAGGCATCCTTTGTGTGACTTACTAATAACAGTAGCACAAGACAGATGTGCTGTCTCTCCTTGCCCTAGAAAAACTGGGCTTTCCCCTCATTCTTCTTCTCACTTTTGATGGTACAAGTTGTTCCTTCTCCTCAAGCTCATATCCTTTTTACTAAATATTTTGTTTCTGCCACCCATGTTTATTGGGCTGCTTCTGCTCCACCCAGACAATCTAGCCATGTGCTTTTCCCCAGGAAAGCGTATCCTAATTGTCCTTCTGCTTTGATTTTTTCTTCCATCACTTTCTCTTCCTTCAACCATTGCTGTTATGCCATCTTGGCACACCTTGGCCATCACCTTACCTGTGCAAATTTCAACCTGCTTGGTGGCCTCTGCTCCCCACACCACACTGTAGTTGTCCCAAAAATGAGTAACAGAGAAAGTCCAGTTCTCACATGATCTGCCCACCCTCCCAGTGCTTCACCTCCCAGGGAACCAGAAAGTGAGCTTCTAGGGTGTCCTAGATCCTAGAATCCCTGCTGGGATGTGATGAAGGACACCCCAGAGGCTCCTCGAGGGCTGGGGACAGGGCAAGCTCAGGACTTTACAGCCACTGCTCAATGAGTCATGGCACCAAGTTGTGCTCATGGCCACATACACCCCTGCTCTGGCCAGCACCTCATCTCTCTCACCTCGGGCGATGCGCAGCACCCTCATGATCCGGATGATAGTGGGATTAATCGGGAGAGCAGCATTGATTTCAATCTCTTCCAATGTGATGCCCATAACAGACAGCAGCACAATGGCCAGATCTAGCTGGTTCCACCTTTAGAGGAAAAATTGAAGAAAATAAACGAAGATAGAGTTTTTCCATTTTCCTGAGAAATAAAGGTACTTGTCTCCACTTCATCCTAAACATTTTCTTATGTATGAGTTCAAGGCCCATTCTGAGTCAGCCTATATGGGCTTTTCCAGAGAAACAGAGATTCACTTTTCAGACACCCTGAGCAGCCAGAGGCAAGCCAGTCTGATTTGAAAGCATGGAGCTGTGTTACTATGGCGCTATGCTTTGACTAATGGGCTCAGCTTTTCATGGCCTTACTACCTTGAATCAACTTTGCTGTATATGTTCTGCTTCAGCATGCTCACAGTTTGCCTCAAGGGCAGGAAAGAAATGTCTCTCTCTAACCTCATCTCCTTTGCTTTCTAGCCTAACTGGCAGACTCCAACCAAGAGGCAATTTTTGGACAACTCTTGCTATCGCCTAGGCATTGCAGCTTGTGGAGGACGAGGTTAGGCCCATGCTGTGCAGAACTGGGAGGCAGTCAGAGCACTCTGCCACCACTTCAAGGTCTAGATAGGGCACCATCCCCAAACCTCCACCCCAAACCCAGCTGTCCCCCAGCCATGGCTGACAACCCTCTGCTCACCTGTCTTTGAAGAATCGTCGCAGACCAAATGCCACCAGCTTGAGGACTGCCTCAAACACGAAGACGGTGGTGAACAGATAGTTGCAGTACTTGAGGGCGGTCTCCAGGGACTGCCACAGACAGAAAGGGAAAAAATTGAGGCAATAGCACCATCAAACATATAATTCCCCTGTGTGAGGACTCTCCTAAGTGCCAGGAATTCATCCTGGGGTGTGGAAGCTGCCTCAGGTATTCATTGTTCGGTAGGAAAGCTGCCCCATGCTTCCTAACTACTTGAATGTGGAGGTTGCCTACTAAGGGCAACCACCAGCCAGCCGGTCTTGGGGTGACTTTATGATGCTTGTATCCCCAGTTGTCTTTTGGTGCTGAATATTGAGTTCTGCAGCTTTAAGACTGGTTCCAGGAGTGAAGGGGGAGAGNTCTCCAAGGGAATATTTTCCCCCAAACCAGCTGGGGGAGGGACTGCTTGAATCTGTTTCCTAGAGGGACCCCATTCAGAGGTTTCCTCCCAAATTTGCCTAAACCAGGACACAGCCCCTCTGCCCCATGTTCTGCTCAGGATCAGTTACTGCTCCTTTCTCCTGTACTGTTCAGCATAACTGGGAGGAGGAGGCTATTGCAAGAGAATCCATGAAATGCCATAAGGCTTTTCTTCCACCAGTAGCCCATGCCACCTGAATGACACCTTGTTAATGGCACTGGCATAGCTACCAACCGGGAGTGAAACACAGAGGTTACTCTGGTTGTGGATTCAGGTCATCTCTGACCAGAGGGAACCCTGCTGTGCTTTGGTCTGGTGCCAGCACATCACATCTCTGAGCTGTTTGGTTTCTGGCTCTTTTACATACTGCCCCTTCACGACCACCAAGAACGAGTGTGAGAGGTGGGCAGCTTTTGGTGGTATTTTGTACTGGAAGGGTTTGAAGTGCTTTGAGAGATTGTTTAACAGAGCCTGACAGCAGGCTGGCTCTGCTAGAGCTGTGTTCCAGGGAAAGGAGCTGAAGAGCAAGGAAGAGGAGTGACTTGTTGAGAAACAAAGATCTGATGTGAGGACACTAACAGATAAAGGTTGGGAGTTCTTGAAATATAAAGCTAGGCACCATCTAGGGCAAGATGAAAGCTGGGCAGTTGGGCAAGGTGGGCAGGAAACAGAGGAGCCTGGCAATATATTTGAATGAGAACAGACAGATTCAGCTCCTCATTAAAGCCTGAGCTACCTCAGACAATCTGTTCAGACACTAGTGCTGTCACCTAAACCGAGGGTCTTCTGAAGAGAAAACTGAAATGTCACTGGACAGATGTCATGATTAATGCTTTGTCTACATATGGAGGCAGAAGGCTCCTTTGATATGTGCAGCATACATTTTTCCCACCAAAAGCATCTGTAGCTTTGCCAGGAACACTGAGAGGTACATGATCTGTACCCAAACAAAGCGTAAACCTTACTTGGCCTCCAGCGTGCTGTATTTGGAATGACACCCTGCAGCTGAGAGAGGCTCTGCTCAGCACTTTGGCCCTGCAGCTTCTCTTATGAAGAAAAGGTGGCTTGGTAAAGATGGCCCATCCCATGACATACAACCAGTCACTCTGGTTCTCTCAGCTGAGGCCATATGGCAGGGGAATTGGGCTGACATTTGGAAATCTGATGCAAAGCGTGAAGCTCCCAGGACATTGCTGCTTCCACCACTCCTATTAGGATCCAGGGGAACATAAAAAGCAAAGCAGGCAGCTAAATTTGGGTGACCCACTTATCCACTTACTAATATAAAGCACAGAGACTTAATTGCACCATGCTTTCTAGGGGCTTGACTCTTGCTCAGATACCGTCTCTCTATTGATTTTAATGGATAAGTTTTTGAGTAGGAACTACCTTTCTGGATACACATGAAAATTTTCACACAAATTTGCCTACTACAAAACTAATTCCTGCAAAACTTTAATCCTAGTTTTCAGAGGCACCCAAGTGTCCTACTTGTGCTGGTGGGCAGTGGTCACCAGAGAGCTGAACCAAAATGACAATGTCTGGAGGCAGATCTGCATGATCTCACTCACCACAGGTTGGTTGTAGTGCTCCAAGGACATAGTGACCACGTTGAGGCAGATGATGAAGGTGATGAAGATGTCCAGATAGTGGCTGGTGCAGACTGAGTGAATAAGAAGGCGTATATGGCAGTAGGTAGCGTAGTACGGCAAACGCTGTGCCTCTTCAGTGGAGAGAGGGATATGGGCAGAGTTGGGAAGAAATTAGAAGAAAGAGAGAAATGGGTAAGAAACACTGAGGAGGGAGAAGGCGTAAGATTGGTGATAGGTGTTGAAAGAAAGTGGAATGTAGTTGGGAGAGAGAAAAAACAGAAAAGAATAGGTAAAGATAAAGAACATAGAGAGGAGGGGGAAAAATGAAAAAAAAAAAGGAAAGAAGAAATGGGGAGAAATATGCAGGAAAAAAGACAATGAACAGAACACTAGAAAGAAAATCCGTTAGTCTGTGTTTGTGGGAGTGGTGCTAAATCAGCATTTCATATCTTGACAAATTAAGATCACTTATGATAAAAGGGAGCAGATGGTTCAAGGAGGGGCCCTGGGGGGTTATAGGAAAGAAGGGGAAACCTGGAGCAGAGGAAGAGAAAGCATGCCCATAGGCTGTGAATGGAAGTCTGGGTAGTAGGGAGGATTTCCAGGAGCAAGTATGCTTTAGCAGTTTCTATCTAAAGGTAACACAAAACAGGACACAAACACCAGGAATAGGTTTCCTTCACCACAGAGGGTTTGGGATCCCGAGGTGTGACGCTGTAACACTGAGGTCACTGGGACAAAACACAGGGGTCTTCCTCTTTTTTTTTCCCCCCCTCTTCTTTAAATTTGTGTTTAAACACAAAGAATGGTCTGTCCAGGTTCTTCTTCACCACCAGCTGAGCTGCAGGGGACCCAGGTGGGACTCTACCCCAAGCACAGGAAGCATATCAATGTGTGCACGCCCCATGCCAACAGTGCCTGTCAGCATGTGCACAGGAGTGTTTTTTGTACTTTATTTCCTGAGGGGCAGGGTGCTAAAGTCCTTCCCCAGTGCCTTCCTTGGAGTCCCAGCAGAGCTCCTCAGCCACCCCTCTTCCCCAGACCACCCCAGTGAGGTGTGTGGTGACACAGCAGTGGTGCGGGGAAGAAGGCTGGGAGCACGGCCACAAGCCATGGATTTTGGAGACCAGCCCATTGGGAAAGAAAAAGAAGAGGAGAAGGTTTTTCTCAGAAAACCTTGGCCTATGAACCAACCAAACACTTAGGCTGTGCCTTACTCCTTCGCTTCTTCTCCAAGCGTCGCAGGCGTTTCTCCTCCCGCCGGCGCGCCTCCTCAGCCTCCTGGTGCTGCCGGCACTTGTGGAAGTTCTCCACCACCACCCCCACAAACATGTTGAGCACAAAGAAGCTGACGATGAGGAGAAAGGAGATGAAGTAGAGTAGCATCCAGGGGTTGTTGTTGGTCACTGGCTGGAGTGGGAGGAGAACAGAGGTAGTCATTGTCTTAGCAGTAGAGGAATAAGGATGCAGTGGGCGGCAGCCCAACAGATCCTGCTTTACAAGGTATTGAAATAACCATGTGTGGGCCAGGAGAGAGCCAGCATGCCCAGAAAGACACATGGCATTATTGCTTCATTACAAACAGATAAAGGCCCACTGACACTACCACAGACACCCACAGCATAGCCACAGCTACACCCCCCTGCATGGACTAGACAAGACCATGGAACTGACCCCCTGCAAATAGTTGAGCAAAGGGTTCAGAAGGGGCCTGGAAGGGTCTCTTGGTTTGAGGGAGGTATCTGAAGCAGGAGGGTAAAGGATGCTTCTGCCTTATGAGCACAAGGAAAGTGAAAAGGTCCTTTCACTAGAAAGTCCATGTACCTGCTGGTCAACAGCCACAGCATCAAGTCCATTATACATAATATTGACCCAGCCATCCTTGGAAGCCAGAACAAAGAGGGACATCAGAGCCTGCAACACATAAAGTAAAGCTGATGTGGAGCAGGTGCATCTGGCAAGCAGAAAAAAATATTGTGTGTTTATGTTCTAACACACACAGCACTGAAATACTCTTCCTGTGTCTCTGCACACATCAAAACCTGTTCCTTCCTCCATGGAGGACAGGGAGGGAGTGACAGGAAGCCATGTGCAGCCAGACCCACCAGAGGAGAGAAATTGTGAAGAACATCTGCTTCATGGCAGAAGAAAAGAGAAAATCAAACTCTCTGCTGCCACTACTTTTCTTTCCCACTCATCCTGTGTCATTCTGATACCAACCCACGAGTGACACAGCTTCTGCAGGACACCCATGCCAAATAACTGCTCCTTCTGGCCCAGGCATTGGCTTTCCAGTTACTGCATCTGTTCCCGGGGGAGGAGACAAACCCTGTGTTGGGTTCCCATCAGAGGGAGGGGCTGTGGGCAAACTCACCTGTCCCAGGTTGTCGAAGTTGTACTTGTGGTGCACCCACTTGTAGTTGGCTGCCACACAGTCAGACCGGTTGGTGATGTTCCTGATGTCAACCCCCAGGCAGTGGTAGAACTTGCCCTTGAAAAGCTGCAGGAGGGGAGTGACCCCATCAGCTCACTTTCCCCACAGGGTTCCCCACAGGGTTCCCCATGCTCCCTGGGATGTACAGAAGCTGCCAAGATGCTTCATGGCCTGAAAGACTGTGAGCCACATAGAGCACGACAGGGACACCACCAACACAACATACAGCATAGGCTCAACCACTGCAAAGGAGCCAGGACCACCCTTGTAAGCTCACACTTGGCTTTTCAGCCTCCTCCATTGCCCCAGGCCAGCAGTGACTGTATGCCCACCATCTGACAGCCTTTAAGGCAGCCTTCCTGGGTACAAAGGGAAAAAGTATCTTCTAATCAGTCCCCTAGAGTAATCTTCCCTCCCTGCTTCCCAGTTACTGAGAGTGCTGATGGGAAAAGAAGACCTCATCTGAGGGTAAAGAACCAGAAAAAAACATCTTCTTCTCAAATGTGCTTTTTTCACAAAGCTGCACTGCACTTCTGCCCAGGGCTCCTTTCCCCATATGGAAAGTACTCGGTTGTGCATTTGTACAGATGCACCAGAGCAAACTAAGTATAGCGCATTCCCTGAGATGGAAGTAACACCCACACCCTTGCTCCTCTGCAATGCAACAGCCAAAAATAAAGAGGATTAAATAAAAAAATTAAAGAAGTTTGTGGGTGGATTTAGAGCTCAGGGTGAGGGGGAGAAAGAGAGCTGACTGGGGGCAGGGTTCATGCAAGCAGGCACTGAGCTTCTTGCCCTTGTGGGGTGACATGGATGTGTCCAGGGAGCCCTGTGCTCTCCCTATGATGCTGACCCAAACCCTGACCCAGCTGCTGCCAGGTGTGAGTGTTAACTCCTGTTTCTCACGTCCAGCAATGCCTGCACTTGCTGCGCATCTGTCTGTGCCACTTTGGAGATGACTTGTGGAAGAGGGCAAACACCGGCTTCCCTGTCTCTCCTGCTCTTCTTGGCTCCCTGTGTCTATTATAGGACTGCAGGTACAGGTGCCCATGGCAACAGGGGTGGGGGGCTCAAGGGCTGTTTGATGGCCAGTAACAACCTACCTGCACACCCAGGATGCCAAAGATGATGAAGAAAGCACAGCAGATGAGGACAATGTTTCCTATGGGCTTGAGAGAAGAAATGAGTGTCTCCACCACCAACTTCAGGCCAGGGGCTCGACTGATGACTCTGGAAAGGAGGGAAGGGGAAGAGTGACAGAGGGACAGGGCAGGGACGTTTGGTCTAAGCTAAACATTTTCAGCAGCAGCAGACCCTTGTCTCCCTGTGGAGTGACCCCTAAGTGGAGATCCCTTCCCTGTGATCAAAAAGCCTTTTCTCTCCCATGGATTTGTTGTTTGATGAGGTACCTCCAGCATCAGACCCATATGGCTAAGGGGAACCTCCTTGGGGCTTATTGCTTGTTAAAGACCACACTTTGCCTGGCACAGCTGCATCTGACCCTGGGACCCCTCCTGGGGATAACCAGTGGGAAGAGGGGGCCGAGCAGGGCTCGGTGGGGTTCTGACCGGAGGGGACGTAGGGTGCGCAGCAACCGCAGCACTCGCAGCACCCCCAGGATTTTGGCACCGCCAGCAGAGGCCAGTGAGACCACAATGTCAATGAGAGACACAAAGACCAAGAAGCCATCCAAGATGTTCCAGCTGCTGCGGAGATAAGCCTGGTCCCCAAAATACAGGCCTAGAGAGACCACCTGGAAGAGAGGGGAGAGAAGAGGGGGTGAAATGGCTCCTATGTTACTGGGTAGAGGGCAACTATGGAGAGAATGGGAGGGGAGGGAATAGTTATCAACTCCTCATGACACTGAAGTGTCATCTCATAATCTTTTCCTTTCACTTGGATGTCTGTGAAGGAAAACACCTTTTTTCTGCCTTCCTGAGTAACATGACACTGTAGGGGACACATGGGAAACGTTTCCCTGCCACATCAGATACTTGGGGAAAGTCTCCCAGTTCAGAGATCACCTGGGAGGTAAAGTCAGGCATCAAATCCTTACTTTGGCTCTTAAAGGGGTAATTTGTTTGTCAGCAGTTCTCAAAAACAGTGGGTGCTACAGAAATCGGTGGCCACGGGGAGATATTAACCTGCTGCAAATCACAGTCAAAATTCAGATATGAATTTTAGGGGTTTAACTTCCAGCACATAGTTTTAGGTCTTTTCCCCAAACATGAGAAGGGAATAACACGGTTTTCTGACTGTTGCAAAGTACTTTGACATCTATAGAATAACCATCTCAACTTCGAGTATGCCATTAATATTGTTTTAATGTCCACCGTTCTTGCTCCAGGAGAAAGGGATTGGACATTTGACATCATTACAAAATCCATACTTGAATGCCAGCTATCCTTTGTGAATACTAAGATCCAGCTGGATCTAATGCTTACAATAAACATCTCCTCTATGCCTAACAAGGCAGGACTGAACCCCAGGCAGTGTCTGCCTTTATAAAGGTAGAGGGAAGGACTGGCACACCGAAAAGATGAACAGATTTTCAAAGGGTGCTGAGCAAACATGAACAGTGTTTGACACTGGAAAAAGGCTCTGAGCTGTTTATCTCCAGTAGCTTACCTTCAGTGTCATCTCAGCTACAAAGATTGCTGTGAAAATGTAGTTGGACACAGTGAGAAAGATTCTTTCCTAGAAAAAAAATAAACAAAAAGAAAAAACAAAACAGAGAAAGACCTTAAATGTATTTTGACTACTTCCTGTTACTCTGTCAGGCCCCTCTGATGATCTTGATATTTTTGCATTCCTGTGAAGGGTCTGAAAGTTGATGAAATAAGGGAGATGCCCTTGGTAGGGGTCAGTGCTGGGCAGCTTTCAGCTCATATACCTTGGCTGGGACAGGATCCTACGCGGCTCTGCCAGAGCATAGCAGATGGGATTGTTTTGCATCCTGCAAATCTGGTTTCAAGGCAGCCTCTGCCCTTTTCTGTCAGTGCTGCTCAGGCCTAACCTGCTGCACTGACCTGGGACTCCTTCCTGAAGAGCTACTGAGCACAGACCACAGATTGTGTCCAAGTGCAGCAGAGCCTGGGAGTCAGCTAAGGCAGACAAGCAGAAAAAGTAATTTCACTTGACAGCTCGAGCCACCTCCAAGATAGCTCAAGAGCAGCATACATGAATGATGATGTGCCATTCCTACAGCATGGAGGTTACTTCTATCTTTCAGTTCCCAGTCCTTGTCCCTTTTGCCATCCATCTCTTATATGCAGGTTCCTGGAGGAGACTCTTACTTTCCAAGACAGAAGGAACTAGGCTTTCTGTATTATAAAGTGTTTTGCCCCATTATAAGAGTCTACAGGGAAAGCACACATTTATGTCAATTACTAATATTTAGGTATTTGAATAGATGAGTCAGAGCTGGTGTTTAATGCTGAAGTTCTTCCAGAGACCACACCAGCACCAGGACTACTCAGGAACTACCGTTAGAGGTTGTGCCAAAAAGTGGGTGACAGATAATCATTCTCACCGTGCTTCTGTGCTCAATCTGGGGTCTTTCCAGGGCAATCGTGATGCAGTTCAGGAAGATGAAGGCCAGCACTACATGGTCAAAGAGCTTGTGAGCAATGATGGTTTGGCAGAGGAGGCGAAACCTGCAAGAGAGTTTCCAGTGGGCACCTGTGCCTTGGGCAGAACAAATATAGCAGCAAAGAGGACACAGAATTAAGCATTTTGGCCAAAACCAGGCTCTGATATAGTAGCTTTCCTATCTCTGATATTGATGTCCCTTGAAGTAACAATAGCCCAAGGTGGTACATGGTCACACAGGCAGCCTGGAGCAGAGCAAGGGGACAGCAATGAGCTGAACCTCCATTGATTTCCCCAGTGACAGGGTGGTTTCCTAAACACTATGACCCTGTGCTCCTCTTTCGCCTTGTAAAGAGGCTGAGTTCTAGTTTTCCTCACAAACTTACACTTTGCACCACCCCACAGTGAAGAGGCCACATGCTGAGAGCTCAGGAGAAGTAGGTAAGTTGGCAGTCGTGGGGACCACACTTCTGAAAGACACTGTGTACATTAACACAGGCGTCACACAGAGCAAAAAGCTCTCCCTCATGACCTATAATGAAAGCCCCTTCTTTTCAAGGGGCAATATGCATGGGTGAGAATACTGTTGGCTGGGGTACGTGGACATTTTCTGCTGGTAAGATCTCTTTAACAGGAAGAATTCAATCCAAATTTCCTTTTCTGGGCAAGAAGAATTCTATGTTTACCCTAAAAGGTGTGATATAACTTCTGGTAAGTTGGTACTGGCACTGTAAATTAAATGAAGATGCTATTCCTGTACCAGGGGAGGAAATATCAGTATTATGGAGTCATCAATAACACATTCTTTATCCTCTTTGTGTTAACATTAGTATTCCCTGCCTTGCTTAGCTATAAATATTTATGATTACAGAAAATAAAAATGGGATGCTCCAAAGGGAGGGAAGATCACAATAGCTGTTTAGGATGCTCAACTTTCCTTTCGTTGCCAGAATCTAGGAAAAGAAATGTTGTGTTTGGCTGTAGAAGGGACAACAGAGGAGAAAATACACATTCAGCTGATAAGTTTATAAGTTGCCACCTAACATCAGGGGATGTGGCCAGCAGGGCAACAGAATCTGCCCCATCTTCTCAACCGTCTCATGGCAAAAACTGCACAAACCTGTTCTGTGGAGAGAAGAGATATATGGACCAGTCTTCCCGTAACTCACACCAGTCTGGCTTATAGACTTCCATCATCTTCCGGATGCGAAAGCACAGGCTCTGTAGGGATGCAGCAGAAGCAATTGCCACTGGTAACCTTCCCACTTGCCTGAGACAGATATTCTTCCTTTCACATCTGACTCAAATGCACCACCACCTGCTTTTCTTTAATCCCTTGATTTAAAATATCCGCTCAAATGCAACAAGTCATGGAAAAGAAGGCAGAAGCTTCTTTGCCAGGGCTTGTTTACCTCTTGGCATCTGGTTCCCTCCCCGAATCATGAAAAACAAAACTGCTGGTGTCCCTTCTAGAGAAGGATGCTGTCCCATGATGCCTTATTAGAGGTGTTGGAGCGACTGTGTTACACAAAGGCAATGTTTCCTCCCTACCTCAGCTAAATGAGAAGCCAGGACAAGAAGGCTTTCTTTTGGCACTTGGGCTGGGAATTTCATACAGACATTTATGCCTGTTCAAATTTCTACTGGCCCTCACTCCACTTTTTCTACCCTCTGATCTGCTCATAGATTGCTGTCCCTCAGGCTGATATCACAAAACCCACTTGCCATGCCTGTGGTGCCTGTGCTTCCTGCTCTGGTCTGCTGATGTTCCCCACGCAAAACTCTCACTGTCACACAGCCTGACCTCTCCTATCTTGTAGAAATCACTGGCTGCCCTGCTCTGAAATAATAGCCTCTGAATGGCCAAATGTATGTCTCACATCTGCCTTCCTCCCACCACCCACCTGCCTTGCAGGCAGCCTGACAATGTGGTGTGAGCTTGTCTTTGCCTAGAAGGTCCTATCTGCATTCAGTGCTGTCCTCAGCTTTCCTAAAGCACATTTGCAAACTTTCCCACCCAGGGGTGAGAGGACTGAAATTTGAGGATGGATCTGGGGTTTCCCAGAGCACTGTGATGTAACACCAGGCTCCTCCACCAAGTACTCACATAATCTATTTCTTCATCATCCTCTCCCCGTTCTTTGTGGTTGTTCATCTTTGGGAAGATCTCCTTGACAATACTGGGCATTTTGCCATTGCAGTCCTGATGCTCACTGGCCCCAGGTGGTGCTCCCAGCCTATGGGTCACTCTGTGGCCAGAAGGGACAGAGGCCAACTCCAGCAGGTCACAGGAGCCTTTGTTATCCAGAGAGAGTGTCCGGCGGTGATGAAACACCCTTCCCGTCCCATCCGGCTCCCCATCTGCTGCCTTGTGTGTTTCCCCAGACAGGAGGGACTCGTGCTCAGCTGAGGGAGGTTTGTGTTTCAGGCTGTGTCCCCGGGCCAGGCTGTTCCAGCTGGAGCGACGGCTTCCCCAGGCTCCACTGCGGCTCCAGGCACCGTAGTGGGAACTGCGGGAGCTGGACTGTAGGAGAGTGATGGGATGGGGACTCAGTGACTCTGGGCACAAGGAGGAAGCATATGATCCTCTCAGATCACAGACTTCTCCCTGAGCCCCTAAGCCAGAAGGCTGCCATTTATCAGATGCTGAACAAGTTGCATGGTGGGAATTCAGCAGCAATCTCAGTAAATCTGACAATAAATTGATAATGAGTTAGCAATGGTGTTGACTGTGATTACCTCAAGTACCATCTGTGTGCAAAGCACTTTCAGAGAGGGTAAGTAATAAAGCCAAAGTCCAGGTGCCTGATACTGCTACTTACACTAGCACAGAGCAAGAGTAAAGCTCTCAAAAAATCTGATTGGCAGCTTTTTACACTGCGCTGGGGTTAAGGGTAATACAAGGTACAGCATGATGGATCATCTGACACACCATATTTGAGTCCAGTCTTAGTAAAAGGGAGAAATGAGAGGAACAGGCTTGTTGGTTACAGTCTAGTCTGACCACATCAGCAAGGTATCACGTAGTACATGGCTACTAGCACTCCTTGTTTGGAAATAACAGGGGCATGAACCCTTTAAGCACCAAGGCACTCCCCAGAGCTGTGTATGTCAGTGGGTAGAAAGCCCAGAAACTGATGTTACAAGGCAGACAGGTCTGAGATGCGCCGGTTAGACAACCTGCAGTGCTTGGGAAGGTGCTATGGGGCCGCAGAATCTCCTATGAGGAACTCAAAAACAAGATTTCCACTGTTACAAAAGCTCTCATAAAATCCCATCTGTAATGGGACGTGGTGCTTCTGGCATCACCTTTTAACTCAAGGCATCATTTTGTGTCCCTTACTCTAGGAAAACAAGGAAAAGGCAAGGAGGAAAAACATGTTCCACTATAAGAGGGAGACTGTCATCTTGGTGCTCTCCCTCTCCCACACCAAAGGAATACAGATAACAAACCTAGAAATAGACTTCAAAAATCTGGAAATTTAGAAAAATAATGTGAACTGATCTGGATTCTAAAGACAGGCAATGCAGTTGTGTTAAAAGCCTACAGCAGCAGGGCAATCCTTCCCAGAAATCCCCAGATGATGGCAGAAAGCCAACAAAGTGCTTGGCCTTCAAAAGAAGGATCTGACACACATTTATACTCCCACACTCACCAAGGACCGCTGGTCATAAGTCATTCTCCCCAGGGACATCACACTGCTCTTCCGGGAGCCAACAGCAACACGGATCTGGTCAAGCTGCAGTGAGTTGCGTGAAGAGTTGGTGACCCCCCCAGAAGCCACTGGTGGGTTGGAAGAGGGCAAGGAAGGGTCCAGGTGCCCATTAGGTGTCACAGGAATGGCACAGAGCTTGGGATCTAAGTGGAAAGATGCATAAAGAAGAATGACGAAAGAAGAAGGTGGGTTCCTCGCTATCCAGTGACTGCTTTGATCCCTAAGCTGTTTAGCATGTTAACAGCAGCTAACAGATTGTTAGCCCTTCAGCATCAATCAACATAAATTTCTCTGATTTAGGGTGTGGTGACAAAAGCAGGGCAAGCTGGGAAGGCCTTAAAATAATTTCCTCAGCCTCCAAAACTGACCACATCTCTCCTTGGGGACAGACAGAGGAGCGGAGTGGTGGCCAAGCAGCCTCAGACTGAAGAGCATGAAGGCAAACAGGGGGACAAGAGCGTGCTTCTGCATGCCAAGAGCAGACACCAGCATCTTCAGGTCTGAACAAATTCCACCAGCTGTCAGATTGGCTACTTAAAGCTGTTAGGCTGAAACACTGGGCAAGAGACTAAGGTGTAGGGATGGCCACAGCCATCCATGCACTGAAGTCACCTTAAAATTCCTGCAATCATACTGCATACAAAAACTGCATCCCAGTCTATCCTACTACACTGTCCTTCTTCAAATGACTGATCCTTGACCTTTAAGATCCAGGACACTTGAGGGAAATCTTAAGTCCTGTAGATGACCATCAGCATTTTTTGAGATGCATGGAGAGGACAGGGTATTGAATTTTAATACCTGAAAGGACTGGAGCAATCATTTTTCACTTATTGCATAATGAAGATCACCTATCCGTGTCTGCATGACAGACAACCATGAGTCCACTAACACCTCTGTAACCTCTTCCTCCTCTGCCAACTCAGGGGTTTGACTGCCTGCATTCAGCATAAGCTCTGATATAGTGTAGTCATGTAACTCAAGATAGGACTGCTTTGAAAAAAAGCTAAGTTGCAGGAAAAAGCTGTGAGCCAAAAACCGGAGCCACTGCTCCCTGCTGTGGGAGCTGCATGTATGCTCAGAAATGTGCCTGCGGTTCTTGTCTGAGCTGTGCTGTGAGCATGCTTGTGCCTGCCCTTGCATCTTGCTGATCCTGATCTCGTCTTGCTGACTGGACTTCTTGGCTTGACCTTAGACTTTCCTCATCACTGTGGGCTTGCCTGGTATTTACCGAATCATTGGTAAACCCTTACTAGTGTCAGTGGACCTGCTCTGCTCACCTTGTGCAAGAGTGTGCAGTGTGCCCCTGTCCTCCTTCCTGGCTCTCTGTCCCCTTCAACTCCTGGCTCACCATCCATTGCAGAGCAAGCTATTCTTGCTGCTCCCTGCCACCAAGTCCTGTTTGAAGTATAATACCTCTTGTAGAAAGACTTTCAGTCTTTGAGGGATAGAGAACTTACCAGGCAGTTTGTACTCAGGTTGTTCCCACTGTTAATTATCTCTCCTTGAAAATATATGGCTTTTTTCAGCCTGAATCTGTCTAGCTTGAGCTTCCAACCTTTACAATCTCATTATGCTTTTTTCTGCTCAATTAAAGAGCTATCTAGCACCACAACTCCCTCCTTACCGTCTGCAACCACAGAGAGAGTGATCAAGTAACTTTCCTGATTTCTCTAAGCTTCATTAGTCTCTCACTATGAGGCAAAGCTTCCAGATTTGCCTGAGTCCTTTTTACCATCTTGGCATCCCCTCTCCAAATGTGGGTTTCAGATTTGGATACAGTGTTCCTGAAACGGTGACCCTGAAGACAACCAGAGACAGCCTCACTTCTCACTTCCAGTTGCTGTTCTGGAGGTCATTCAAGAACTGTTCCACTTAGCTACCACATTCCTTAGGATGACAACACGTCTCTGTTTTTCCACAAATAACAGCACAAACTGGCATAAAGTTCAAAGTAAAAACCGGCAAGTTCTCAGAAGTGGGAGTGAATTTTCTGCAGAACCTGCTTTTAGATTTCTCACCAAACAGCAGTAGGACACAAGCAAATAAGACTGTTTGAGCTATTGCACCTGAACCTTCCTGGACCTCTTGGAATTGATCAAACTCCTCCATGTTTGAAGAACTCTGCTCTTCATCTGAGTACGACCGGTTGGCATCACCCTGGAACACAGAAATTTAGAAGTTGGAAACTCAAATGGAAAAGACCATTTGTTTTCATCTTTCATTTCTGGAACAACTGCAAAATTGTCCCTGGCAGTTGGGCATCCACTGTGACCACTGTGTGTGATTTGGGATTGCTGATAGGCTGCACTGTTGCTTTTGGGTGGGTAAAGGGCTCACGCTAAGGTTGGTTCTGCTGTGTTACAGAGAACAGAAATTGTGAATCCCCTTACAAAGAGCCACTTTCTTTGCAAGGATTAACACTGGGTTTTTTTCTTTTGTTTAATTGAATACTACCCTAACAAGGGTAATTTCATGAGTGAAATTAAAGAGGGGCGATACTTTGTAAGTCCTCCAGTCCAGTATCCTCAAAGTGTCACAAAGGATTCCTTTTTAGTACCTCTATTCCTCCTCCTGATGAAGCCTTGGTGGCAGCTCACCTCAGCCTGGAATCCCTCCACAAGAATGGCCACCAGAAGATTGAAGAGTACATAATTGCCAAATGTCATGAGAGCCACAAAGTAGAGGGAAGCCCAGGGCGAGGTGGAGGCCATGCCATTATAGAGTACAACATTCCAGTCCTCCTGGGTTAGGATCTGCAAGAGAGGACAAGAAAGTCAGACAAACATGAAGGAAGAGATTGAAGGGTATTCCCAGAAAAGGACAGTCAGAGAATACACATCAGGACCAGACCGGACCTCTGAATTTCCCCATAACCACACACCTACTGTCACTGTCCAGCTGTGGCACTGCACCAAAAACTTCAGCTGAGCAAGAAGAAACAAGAACAACCATTAGGACAGTCATGTGCTGAGGTGAGTGTTGAACTTGGGAGTTGCCACAGTATGAGTGACCTTTTCACACTGTCTCCTAGGAAGGAAGAAGGCCCCCTCTTTGAGATATACACCAGTTGTTTGCTTCCGATATGCAATTGTTCTTCCTCCACAACCTTTTGTGCTGTCAGGAGTGCTCCTCAGTGAGGAAAAAGCATCTCCTGACCCTCTTCACTTTGCCCTGGCCCACCCATAGAGAGCAAAGTGGGCTCACCTGGAAGACAGTGACGATGGCCCATAGCAGGGAATCAAAATTCTTCCGGTCAGGAACTGTATCTCCTGTGTCTGTCCTGAGGCTGAACTTGCAACCAAAGATGTGCATTCCCAGGATGCTTTGGAACAAGATGATGTCAAATATAAGTATTTCTGCCACCACAATGAACTCATCAGAGTAATTCTTTTCTGAAAATCTAATGCAACAGCACAGCCACAAGAGGTACAACAATGCAGTCAGACCACTGGGAGCTATCTGTGAAGAAGGAACTACATATTGCAACCCTGTATGTCACCAAAAAATTTGTTTTCCATCTGTGCTGACTCAGAGCTTATATATTCCCTTCAACCTGTCAGTCAGACCTATTCTCTGTATTGTCCTTTCTGCTCTCATATGTCTTCATCTTGCTATCAGGGAATCCGTGGCATGCACAAACTTTCTTGGTTGCTTCCTGCTGCTCTTGTGCCAGAGTCAGCCTCCAGACTGAACTTTTCCTATAGTACTGATTAGCAGGAGACTTCACCTATCCTGCAATGGGACATGATGCTCAACGTCTGCATTTGCTGGCAATATTTCACTGCCCCATCCAGGCCAAAATCCTCAGCTGCTGAATCTAATTTAAGGCAGGAGCAACTTCAGCCCTTATGAAAAAATAAATATTTGTCAGTGCTGCCTTGGCCTGGAGCAATGGGCAAGATGAGTTATGCAGTCATGCTCTGAAGCTGCTGTCCCCATGAGCCACACAGTGCCACTCCAGAACACAGCGAGCTGACTGCCTGCTCACCTGAATATGAAGATGAAGAGCATGAGGAGCATGCAGAAGGTGGCTACGTTGTCCATAGTCTTCATCAGCACCACAAGCTGTCGGCGCAGTGCCGGCATGAAACGCACCAGCTTCAGCACCCGGAGGAGCCGGAATGTCCTCAGCACAGAGAGCCCCCCGTCGGCCTGGCCAATGATCTCCCAGATGCTGTGCTCCAGAAAGGCACAGGAGGTACGAGGGACACAAAAAAAGACAAGTGAACAAACAGACAAAAACAAGGAATAACAATGCTAAGTCTTCACCTTGGCATTGGCAGTACAAAGGGATGAGAAAGAAAATCGGTCTGAGCCAGACAGAAGTAAGAACTACAGGCTTATCCTTGTGTGTTGAAAGCTGCATTTATGCCTTAAGAGCATGAATGTGGCAATACATGTTGCAGGAATGAAGAAAGGCTTGCAGTATTAAATTCCAGCAAGACAAGTTCTTCTATCTCACTTAAAACCTTTGTAACATCTTCAATTTGTGCATTTTCAAAATATTTCACAGCTAATATTTGTCGTGCATTTAACAAGGCAGTTGCAATTGCCTTCACTCTACAGAGGAGAGAACTGGGGGACAGAAATGCTGTGTGGCTTGCATAGCACCAACACCAAGTATTGGGCAAAGACATCCTGGTCTCCCAATCCCTGGCCTTGTGCATCAGCCCAGCTCCTCTCAGCGTAGCTGCTAAATCCTTTTTGAAAAAGTATGCAAGCCCTGTGGAACTGTTTTCTACATGTATTTCAGCTGATCCCCAAGGCCCTTGTCACCTGATGATGACGATGATACTGTCAAAGATGTTGTAGGGGTTGCGAAGATAATCAAAGAGACCAAAAGCAGCAAGTTTCAGGATCATCTCCAGGGCAAACATGCTTGTAAAGACAACATTGCTGATCTCCAAGATGTTGGTCAATTCCTCTGGCTAGAGAGAATGCAGATTCAGAGAGTCAGAACTGAAAGAGCCCTGAAATTATGGGAAATAAAGTTTTATCCTTCCTAGGGAACAGAGTTTGTAGGGAGTTGCAAATTTCCATGGGTGAGATTAGAGTGCAGCTGGATAGCAACACTTGCACTCCACTTCCTTCACAGATTTGCTACCTTCAGCACAGATTATATTTCTAATATTTTTTCTTTTTTACTAGAGGCAATCAGGAGCTTCATGGCCATTCACATAGCCAAGGCTGACCAAGCATCTCCTACATCCCACCCCATACCCCATTCCCATGGCTAAAGGTTGCTTTATTTTGTGCAAAGAACTTGAGCATTTCTTGAAGGAAAGCAAAATTGGCTGATTTGCAGTCAACCTCTTCCTTCAAGAATTTATTTCTCTGAGGTTTCCACAGGTAGCTGGCACTTCTTTTTTTCCTTTTTTCTTTTTTTTTCCTGAAATTTTGAAAACATTTAAATGACAGGAAAAAGTTCCCCATCTTCCTCTGAACATTACTGCACTAATCTGCCCCTTTCTTCTCTATTTTTTCACTTCCCCACTTTTCTCTCCCCCTTTCCCCACCAAATCCTTGATATGCATTAGCTTCCTGGTCTTGCTCTATCAGTATAATGCCTCTGTCCTCAGAGTGGTCGCAATAATTACACAAGAAAATATCAAACTAGACAAGACAACAGCAAGGAAGACCACACTGCTAAAACCTACCTGTAAGGGACAGGGAGAGAAGGACAGGTGAAGAATACAGAGAAATGGACAGCAAGAGAAGAAAGACAAGTGCACAAGGTGAAAAATCCAAGAATTACACGAGATGACTGTCAAAAAATAAAGGGGGTGCATCTTCCTTTGTGTTGGTCTGAGCTATGCCTGGCCACCAAGCCACCCTTTTAAGCATCACATAAAATGGATGGAAATGAGAAAACTGCAAATGCCTGTTGTAGAGAGAAAGAGAGGACAGACATTCCTGGCACTGTAGAAACAAATAAGTGAGTCTCTGCAGGTCAGAGCCAATACTTTTAGCATTAAATCAATATCACCCCATGAGGAAGGGAAGTCATGGTCTCTTCCCATGGTCTGCAAAATTGCTGTTTTGCTGAAGAGTGGCCTTTGCATAGGCCATGCTGGTTACTTATACAGCTGGTAGAAAGGGAAGTGAGGGAGGAATGCAGTTCTGGTTCTGGCTCTCTGCCTGAAGATGAGGTCTGCTTTAACCTCTGCTCTGAGGCCCCCAGGGGCCAAGATCCTTCCAGGTGAACAAATGGAACTGCTCATCACATCTCTGGCTTCACATGCCCTTTGTTAATATCTTGCACTCCTCATTGCAGCTTTTTATTTAAATTAAATTTTTTAATTAAAAGTCTATGTCTTTAAAATGAAAAAAGACGAGATGGATCAATTTCCATCCATTTGAATAGCAAAGCCACCCTGAAAATGTTGGAGAAAGGAGTGGAGGTAAGAGGAAAGAAGCAATGAGCAAGTGCATGTGGGAAGGGACAAATAAAGATCACTTCACTGAGACCCAGCAGTAAAAACAGCTGCTGAGAACATGAGGTCTACACGTTAAACTGAGATGCCAATTTCAGTCTGAATCAAATCATTGTGTCAGTGAAAATAAGCAGTGCCAAAAAGCAACAGGTTATGATGGTGGATTTTCCTCCTCTCTGCTTTCCATATATTCTCTCGTGCTCTTGTAGGGAGCAACTGATGTTTGAAAAACCATGCTTGCATCTTGCTCATGGAAAAGGTCACCTGTTCTTTTGTCTCTCCTCTCCTTGACATCTGTTTCTCTAGTCAATCCTCACCCGTTGATCTGTTTCTAATGGACCATCTATCAGCCCCAGCAAAGCATCCTTCCTAGAGAGAAGGAAAGGATAGACTGGGCAGAGAAAGAAAGACAGAAAGAAGAGATGGGCAGAGATAAAAGCAGAAAAAGATAAATCAAAACACAAAGCTGGAAAAAAACTAAACTCACTAGCACCCACAAGAAGTAGAGAATGAAAGAGTTGTTTTAAATAGTGTAGTAAAGCAGTAAATGCTGGGAAAGGAAGAGCAACACAAAAGAAATGAACTCAGGATAAAAAGAGGTGATAGAGAGGAGCCAGAAGGAGAGGCACTAAGGCAGATCCAGCATTGCAGCCATTTCTGGAGATACAGCTAATTTGACAGAGTGCAAAGAACCATCAGCTGGGGGCCAAGGCTGCAGGGCGGGGCTCACCAGGGGTTGTGTCCTGTGTGCCAATGTCCTTGTTCCTGGGGCAGTGTGAGTGACAAGGGATGAGGCAGGTTCTGGGACAGGGCTGGTGCAAGGGACTCTTTCCTGGCCAGGGAAGTGTGAACTTGATGAAGAGGACAAGCAAGCAGGGGAAAACTGGTTCTCTCCTTACACAGGCTCTCTGACACAATGGATGTGTCTCCTTGCAATTGTGAGGTCTCTCCATGCTCCCACAGACAGCATTCAGGCATTCAGCATCTAAACCCTTCCTACTCCCAGGTTTACCTAGAAATTGTAAATTGAAGCATCTCCAAGGAAAGAACTGAACTCAAGGCTACTTTAGTCCAAGATAAAGAAAGGAACAGCAGAAGTCTTCCCACAAGCAGCCTGTTAACACTGTCAAGACAGGACAGACTGATTTACCCATCACAGCAGAAGTGAAACTTGAACATAATTATGGGACTGAGTATTGGGGTAAGGAGAGTGGCTTAAAGGGGTAGAGATCCCAGGGGGAAAGGTATGCCCAGAGCCAGTGTTTTAACCAGAATGCTTAATCTATCCTGTGTATGGATCTCTTTCCCAATCCACGAAACTATCTAATTCACATCTTTGTGGAATAAAATTCTTCATCTCTAACAATGTAGATCAAATACTGAGAGTAAAATACATGATTCAGATTTACTTCAGAACTCCCGTCCTGTGATCAGAAACTAGAACTGGGGCAATAGAGGGCAGCAGCTCAACTTTTTTCTCCCTTTCAATTTCTTACTAACTATGGAGGTCTTTTGCCAGATTTGACTGAAAATATAATTAGTCCATTATCTGGCAGCAGACAGAAACTCCTGCATCATGGGAAAGGCTAAGAAGATACAGATCACCATGAAGCCCCCACAGGAAAAGTTTTTCCTAACCAGGAGCAAATTTGCAGCTGTCTAGAAACGGAAGAGGAATTGATGCAACCTATGCAGGCCAGCCTTACTGAACCTCCACATCACTGCCTCTGTGATAAGAACATGAAAAAGAAATATTCCATGAAAAGGCCTCTCCAGCCTGTCTAGTTTTACTCACAATTTCAAAGTCACTTGGCAATAATTAGAAGAGCCATAGAAATCAGCTGTGGAACATACCAACTTTTACATAAGTTTAATCACCACCCCACAACCAATGCAGCATTACATGATTATTATACTCTGGTTCTACAAGGCTGAAGTAGCGTGGTTTCATCTACCACTCCAGGGAGACTGTTCCATCCTCCCTAAATGTCAGTATGATGAGCTGGCTTGGACATTTGCTGAATGTTTCTGAATAGCAGCAAATAAAAAGAGAAGCAATAACTGTAAAATAGGAACTTGTGAATGCAATAAATGCTGGTATAAAGTGAAATCACACAGGCTAAAGGATATGAAGGTACTGATCCACAGGATGGGTCTAGTTAGGAAACAGGGGATCATCATCTAATCCACACAGAGAGACCTCATAAAGTACTGATCTTATGTATAAAGGAAAACTGTAAGTAGATACTGGAGAAGATAAACCAAGTCACTCAGCAGTTGCCTAAAATGGCTGCTAATGGCAGAGAGACTTGAGTCCGACAGGCCATTCAAGAAATACATGATGAGAAAGGCAGTCTGGGACATTCAGCTGGGACAGGCTTTTCATTCTCATTCTGAATAAGGGAGAAAAGTCAGCAGCACCAGACCCACTGTGAATATTAGGAGAAAAGTAAGCCTCTTAAAAGGATTCTTCTGGACAGCCACAAGAATCTAATATTTTCTACACTGGATCTTAGAAATAGACATTTCCAAATAGAGGCAGATCTGAAGAACTGCAAAAACTATTTCAAGCAGGACAAAGCTTGAAATGATGGGGTTTGGCTTATGCAATGTTTCAGCAATATCTGAAGGCCTAATACTGAAAATATTACATGGTATATTGCACACTGATAGATTTGAATAAACATAGTTATTTACAAAGGATATCTTGTTGTAATATCATGGATTAAAAATGACTCATAGAAGTGTAGTTTCTCCTAAAATGAGTTGATTTTCCTCACAAGAAATATATATGCAGATGGAAACTGCCTTGGCCACACAGTCAGGACAGGATGAAGGGCTGGATGAATAAGCTAAACAGAAACAAATTCCAAGATTATTTGAATATGAGTAAAGTTATTTGAGTTGTTGAGGTTAAGTCTCCTGGAAGAAAAACACCGTGGATATTAAACCCCTGAATTACAACAAACAGTTTAAATTCATGTCTTTCTCTCTGTTGGTCAAGACTAGGCAACACTCAACGCATGTGCTCTGTCCCTTGGGTTCCTGTGTTTATAAACCTGAAACTTGTGCCTCACCCCTTAACCTGATGGTTGTGGGTGCTTTGATCAGCTTGCTGGTGAACAGCCCAAGAAAAAGTGGAGTGGCAAGGTGCTGATACACATGCCATGAGCTGCCCAGCCAGGTATGTCCCCAGAGAGTGGCTGGGCTTGTGATATCCCGTGTACCAGAAAACAAAGGCTCAACAGGTCTCTATAGGCACTAGCTCTGGGTCAGAAGACATCCGTATGATAAAGCAGCTGAAGCAACAGAAGTTTCTTCAGTCATAAGATGGTGTCACCCTGCAAATCACAGATCCTGGTAGGCAGAGAGGCTTTGCTGGATTTTGTTCTGTGAAAATTTGTGCTTTCGGGAGAAAAGACAACAGGAAAAATAAAAAGGAAGGAGAAAAATGTAGGCACTGAAGCACCAGCCTAAGATGTACTGGTGGCACATTTTGACAAAAACTGAAGGAGAGCAAAGGGAGGTACACATGTCTGTGTGCTTCTGAGTTAACTGCTGACTGAAAAGAGCCCAAAATTCATGGTATGGTCTGAATATGTTTTAGTCTTCTTGTGCCAGGAAATTCAGTACACATTTTGAATAAACAGGCTGCACCACATTTTTCAGTTATGATCAGTTTGGCTGACAGCTCTTCTGGTAGAAACAGCATGCAGGGTCACGAGCTTTTCCCAGCTACTTATGGATAAAAAGTGATAGTACAGTTTTAAGGACTATCATTAAGAACCTGCTACTAGAAACCTGAAGGCTGCACAGGCAGATCCCACTCTGCTGCAGGCTGTACAAACACTGCAGAGGCATCCTAGAAGGGCTTAAATCTGCACATACAATAGCCAGAACACGAGAGTGAATTCCCTATCTCCAGCTCAAGTATTCTTCTGTCAAACTATTATTCACACTGCGTCAATTAAACCAGGATGAACAATGGCTCTCCCTGCTTGGTGATCACATCTTTAAAATACCAGTGGGCAGTTTTCAAATTGTCCTGGGCTCCAGCCCTTAGTCATCTCTCTGTTATGTGATAAATACTTTGCTCTTTTTTATCTATTTCCATGAGTCAACCCCTCCAGCATCTTCTTCATTCTCCTCTCTTCTGGGCTCCTGCCAGTATTTTTCTGGTACTGAAGCAGCCAGTGCAGTTTTGAATTCTGGGATCAAATTAAGGTGTCACAGCCTTGTATCAGAAACTAGCTGGGCTTTGAAAATTGGTTTAAAGCTTGGTATGTGGGTGGGATCCAGACATCTGAGGCTTCAAATACTGGCTCAGACACTGTGTTGCCTCAAAGAGGGAATTCAAGATACTCTGGGCCTCAAGGTATCTTCATCCTGATACAGCACAGGACAAATCTGAATGCCTTGCTTGAACTGGGCTCACTGCCTGTCTCTTTGCTGCCTGAGACTGTGCTCAGGACTAGACTTCACCTTGGCTCCAGAGCTTCAATACAGTCAGCATCTCAGTAGTGCAGCAGTCTCTTATTTTGTGATCTGGGCAGACACATGGAGTGAATCTTGGTCACATTCAGACTGGCAGCATAGATCTGAGACGTGAATGTACAGCATGAACTATTCAATGCAAAGTGCAGCAGAGCCACCAACCAGAAATGCAGATGTAAGGTCATGGGTGTGCTTAACCGCCTCTGAAGTTGGCACATCACAGTGTAGATACAGCCTCTGTCTCCCAGCTATAAAATAAGGGCACACAATTCCTCTCCATCTCACAAGTCTGTGATTAGGATTAAGTGTATGGCTGACTCAGAGCTGCCTGCAAACTACTGGTGTGAAAGTCAAGCCTGTGCCCACACCTGCTGTTTGTATCTGACCTATCTATCACTTCATACTCGCAGGGCAAAGGAAAGGCTCAAGCAGCCTAAACCCCCAAAATGACTGGAGATTGGAAGCGGTGCCTTTCCTAGCTTTCTTGTACAGATAGAATGTGCTCAGACGTCTCTTAATTAAGTTGGGAAGGCTAGCAAGCTGATGGATTTGAATTGAGATGCTGGTGAAGTGACATCCCCAGAGGGCACATGAAATTAACCAAATAGACTAAGGATTCAGTAAGCTAATGAAGAGAGAAACGAGTGAGAGACATGAGGAAGATGGAAGAAATGAGGATGACAGAGAGAGAAGCACACAGAAAGTGGAGACAGGGCAAAAAAGAAAAACAGTGGGACCAGGGAGGAGGAAAAGAGAGGCACTGAAAAAATGTGAGAGGAAAATGCACGGAGAGACAGAGAGAAAGCGATTAAGTACAGGTATAAGGAAGTAAGAGACCCTGCAAGATCCTGAGGCTTTCTCCAAAGTCATGCTGGGACCATCTGTGCTGCAGTCTGAGGTCCAAATTGCTCAGTCTCTACCTCAACCAAGTCGCATCAGCTGCTTAGCAAGGCCATAACCCCCAGCAGGAGTCAGCGGCCCACGCTGCCCACCTTGTGCCCCGAGGTGCTTTACCTGTTCGTGGTGCTCAATGCCCATGCTGATGGTGTTCACTAGGATTGCAATCATGATCCCACGGTTGAAATACTTGCTGTCCACAATCAATCGAAGCTTGACCCTCACTTCTCGCCACATGTCACTGCAGAGCTTCAGCCGTCCTCCTTCTTCCATCTCCTCCTCCTTCTCCAGCGCTGATGCACCCTGGTCCTCTTGGCTGCCCTCTCCCTCTCCTTCACTGGCTCCTCCATCCTCCTGCTCTGAGCCAGTGCTATCCAGGACTGAGAGCCTTCTGGATGCTTCCTGCTCTGCCCTATGGCATCGGGGGCAGTTGGTGGGATCAGAGGTTGCTGTCACAGCGATGGGCTGGACTAAGCCCTGAGGAGGGCAGCCAAGAGAGTTGTGCTGCTGGCAAAGCCCTGCAAAGAGAAATGGTACTGCTTAAAGAAGAAGGATACGAAAAAGACATTCAAAGTGGGCATCTGTTTGGCTTCTGGGTATTTAGACAGGGTAACTGGGCTTTTTAGCTGTGAGGATGATTAACCACTGGCACATCATCTCAAGGGCAGCAGTAGAAGCTGTTGCCATTGGTGGCTCTCTGCTGACAGGCTGTGTCTCCAAAACACACAGTTCTGTTCAACTTGCCTATGATTAGGCTGAACAGGATTCATGTCCATCAGAGAAAGAACTGCTTTGTCTCATGCAGAAATCATAACACAAGCTAGTGAGTCTCAAGCTAAGTGGGACCTGAGGGGAAAAATGGGGAAAAATGGTCACGAGAGTTGATTTTGGCCTGAACTGCTACAAGTGGGGTCTGAGAACCCCCAGACTGAACTAAACTCTCTAAATTAGAGAAACTGCATTAGCAAAGCATCTCAAGAAGCTAGAAGAGGTAACAGAAGAACACTTCCTCCTGACAGTATGCACTATGAATCAGAACAGATCCCCTGAATTCAGTGAGAAATCTAAATTTGTGTTCTTGATCCTCCATCTAGGCCTGGAAGATGAAATGGACAATGAGGGAAATGAAGCAATTAATTCATTAAGACAGTGCATGAAGTCTGCAGAAACTTTTCTCCCAGCAAGCGAAGAAAATGGAAGTTTGAGTATGCAAGACACGCTGAAGAAAAATCTGCCTTTTTGCTTGTTAATGGGAGCATAACTTAGGAAAAGCATCAGCAGGCAGTTAATACTAACTCCATAAAGCCATTTTTACAGTGACTTTTCCAGCCAGGAACCCATTTTAAATGATATCTCGGGTCTAATTTTACACAACAGCATGTGCTGCCGTCAAGAGAAATTGTCTCCATCGTCCTTGCATATCAACCAGACTTCTTCAGCATCTCTCCTTAGGTTCAGGCGACACCTTATTGCAACTCAGCTCTCTTTGCCTGTCTCTTGAAGTCTGGAAGCAACTCGCTTTGGGGGACCTGCTGTGCCACCAGGTCCTTTGTCCCATTTTGTTATATTCTCTAAATCTTCTCTCTCCCAGACTGCTATAAACACCGGGCTATACCAGACGTGTGGAGGGAGCAGAGACCCTAGCAAGGCCTCCCTGGAGAGCTAACCCTTAGATAAGAATTGCTTAGTCATGGTGACTAGGCTAAGAAATCCCTTCCCCGCTTCAGACCCCCCACTTTATCTCCGTGTAAAACTATTGGTCATATTTCTTTAACCCCAAACCATTGGTCACTCTGTCAAGCCACACTTTCCCTATAAAAACCCCTGCTTTCACCCAGTTCAGTGAACTGCCACTGTCACTGGAACCCTTCGCAGAAGAAGACAATAAAGAACTCTGTGGAACCCCACACAGCGCTTTCTGGTCTCTCCTCTCAGCATCAGCCGAGGTACCTTGCGAGCTGAGCTGAAATCACTCTAAGCTGAGATCACTATAAGCTGAGGTCACTCTAAGCTGAAATCACTCTAGGAGCTGATCACCTGAAGCCTAGGCCTTGCTCACGTATTGGCACCTTGTGGCTGAGGCTGCCTAAGACTCCAGGAAAGGCTGTTCCTTGCAGGACCCCCTATCCGGGATGTTGGGTAGCTGCCAGGGTCTGACCGACCCCAGGCACCGGCCGCCACAGACATGGAGCCCTTTACAACCCTCGGTGACTTTATCTCTTTATGGTCTCTGTGTTTCAGATCTGGATTATCCATGCTCCCCACTGGCCAGCCCTGTTTCCTTCACATTCTTGCTGGTCTGGTGTGCTGGCCATGGCGCCACACTCAATGGCCAACATGAATTCTAATTCTGTGCTTCATAGGCACAGGTCCTTTGGAAAGCTGGCTCCCAGTTACTCTCACATTTCCGCCACTGGCATTTCCAGCTTTACCCACGCAGTCCTTACTGTAGTGCCTCCGGCTTTTCCTGTCCACTCTGGGCTTGGCCTCGCCGGGCTGCTGCGCGTGGCCGTGGCGCCAGCTCTGCACGCTGTTGTAGAGCCCCAGGGTGCGGCGCTTGGCCTTGCGCAGGATGTGGCACACGTACTGGAAGATCTCCTCGTAGCAGTCCCCCGGCTCCATGTAGCTGGCCACGGTGCTGGAGGACAGGTACCGGGCCCTCTGCTCCTGCATCAGCTGGTGCTCCCGCTGCTTGGTCTCCGAGAACTGCGTGGCGATGACCACCAGGCACAGGTTGATCATGAAGAAGGAGCCCACCTAGCAGCAAAGGAGAAGAAGGGACCAATGTCAGCATGAAAAAGAACATGTGGGAGCTGGAATGTAAGAGGAGAGAGGAAGGGAAAAGAGAATGGAGGCAGACAGAGGAGTGGGAATCAGTCTGCATATGGAGGTTTCAGAGAAAGCCAGGAGTGCATTAGTTGGTTTTGAGAGCTCAGTCAACATAATTTCTATGCAGAATTTAAAGCTATGCATTGAAATTCAGGACATAGGTCCAACTTTTGGCAGGTTTTGGGACCCTCAGCAAATCACTTCTAAGTTACATAGAAAGGGTTTGATGAAAACTGGACTTTTTCTTTCCTTCTTCTTTGTGTTAAAAAAGAAGGCAGGAGACAGAGAACCAGTTTGGTTGATTTCTCCTCTGCTTATTAATTTACCACTGGGAAAAACATGCACTGCTATTTATCGTCTTCACCTCTTGGAAGAAATGTCAGTATACTCAGATCATTTTAATGACATACCAGTATCTTTGGTATTGATTTATATCATTTGTACCTTAATTCCCCATACAGGGAGATGGGGCTTTCGTGAAATGAGTGAGCTTTTGAAATCAAAAAGGATTTTACAAAGTCAAACAACTTTTAGAAGGACACTGAGTAGTCTGGTAAATCCATGCTTCCTTGCTTATTTTCTATTCTTCTGATACAAGACATATCATATTAGCTCTTCTTTAACTTGTCCTCTGGCCCACATAGGCTTCTCATTTCAAACTCAAAAACTTTAAAAAACACATTCCCAATTTCTTAGAAAGAGCAAACAAAATGCCCAGGTTCTCCCTATTCTCCATATAGAAGCCCAAATGTCTACCAGACTTAATTTACAACTTGCATGTTCCCTTTAAACCTCAGTTTTCCTATTTATAGGATGGAGCAAGGATTTCTTTGTGCTGAGAATTGTGAAGGCAAAATAAACTCATTCTGTGTTACATATCATGAAATTAGGGATTAATTTCCTCTAGGAGATCTATCCATAGATAGATAGATAGAGGACAAATCCTGGGCTTCAATATGATGAGAATTTCATACGTAAAAAGGCTGGTAACTACATTCAAAATAATTTTCAAAAGCTATGGCACCTTGATTGGTGCCTATCTCCTGCAGAGCTGTGGCAACAGGGCATAGATAAAATGCAGAGCCTAAACTCTGAACAAGGACTACGCATCTGCAGTGCTCTGAAATACACTCAGGCGACACCTTATTGCAACTCAGCCAGCAGCCCCTGGGAGGAGAAGAAGCACCAGCTCAAGATTCCTGCTTCCCCTGGACCTGTGAGCATCCCTGCTAAGGGGCATCCTGGCACCAGTTTCTCCTGTATGAACTCATGCAGGACCCAGCCTCACCTCACTGTCTCTCCTTGGCAAGCAAAAAGCTCTGACAGAGAGCAGGATTCAGTCCTGCCCTTGTCTTCACATGTGTCCTCTCCTGTAAAGCCTTTAAGCAAAGGGGACAGAGCAGGCAACAACAGTGATAACCTGACCCCAGTGCTTGTGAATGAAAAAGGTTTATTTCAGCAAGTACCTCAGAGTTTGTTTTACCTGTCCAAACAGCCTTTCCCTCAGTTCATAGCCCATACTGCCACCCTGACCAGCTTGCCCTTCTGGGTGACCCTTTCTTTTGGACACAGGTGCTCTTTGTCCAAATGGGAGGTGTCTCTGCTAGCATCTCAATAACCCTTTGAAACATGAAGCTCTTTCCAGCCAGATTCAACATAAGGACAATAAAGTATCTCAAAATAAAGGGGTTTTTTTCCTCCCCCTCCTCCTCTCAGCACCCTTCAAAGCTGTTCTAATTCTGTTTCCCTTCATCACTGAACCCTTCTCTTCTCTCTCCTTCCCCCATATTTCAGCCTATTTTCCCTTCAGCTTCTGCATGTGGCCTTGAAAATTAAAATAATGCCTCGTTCAGATTCCTTTGCCTTCACCCAACATTCTCCCTAGTCTGTGATGTCTTGCATGTTTTATTTTAACTGATGAGTGTATTACTGGGAATCCAAATTCTCCTCTGATGCACTCACCTCAGCATGATACTGACCTGGGCTTTCCCTTTTGGTTCTGTCCCTCAGCTGGCACTGAGTGAGGCAGGGCAGGGACATGGACCCCAGCTGTGTGAGCATTTCTGGAACACTGCTTGTGACACCGCCCTGTACTTTGCTACTTCCCACAACTCCCAAACAACATGCATTTAAGGCTTGCAGCACCTTCTCTCTAGGCTGCCAGAGGAAGAGCTGAGGGCTGAGATGCCCTCAGCAGGACCACACTGTGGGCCTAGGGTTGAATCTGGAGTGGAATTCAAGTTCACATCACTGAGCACTGTCCTCACAGGCACCGTTTGCTGCCATCTCCCACCAGATGAACAAAAAGGGGGGGAGTGAGAGGACAGGATATGGCAACTACTCCCCACTCCTTATCCTTTTAGCCAGGAACATCAAACACAAAGCAAATGAGCTTGGTTAATCCCTAAAACCACAGGCGAGTCCATAAACTCTCAGGCTTTGCTGAGCTTGGCACTCCCTCCCAGCTAGGAGAAGGACAGGAAGGGTCCCAGAAGGCTCCTAATTTGAGTGATTCATCTCAGCTGGCTGAGAAGAGAGATGGAAATTGTCAGACATGGAGGCAAAGCCATGGAGACAAGTAGATGGAGACCTTTGGTTCTGAGTCCCAACTCAGGGTCCCATTCAGCCCTGAGACTGAGCTGTGCTTTGATAAAGCAGATCCTGCCCTCATTCAGCCCAAGGTTCAAGCCCCACCTCTGCAATATCTAACAAAACCTGATCAGTGCTGCAGAACCTGGTTTATCAGTTACTTTTACTGCTTAGCCTGGATATCCAGCTTGCCTTCTGAGGCCCACACATGTAAGCACAGTGTGCTTCAAGGAGCCTCTGTGTGCTGTAATGCCAGTCTAAGAGTTCAGAAGAGCTTGCTCTAGTCCAGGAGCCATAGCAGTGGCTGAGTAGCTGGAGAGGTGTCAAAGAGACAGCTGGACCTCAAGCAGGAAAACCCAAATGAAACATCGACCCAAGAGCAGGTAGCAGTCCTTCCTTCATATCACATCTGTGATCTCTGGTCAAGGAGGAAGCATTTTTACATCTGCTGAATACACAAAATGCTTTTCCCAGGTTTTTCTAAAAGGCCACCCAGAGTGCCACTGTCAGTCAGCACCCTTCCCCTCAGAGAAGCACATGCAGGATTTCTAACTGTGCTGGGAGTATATCCAGGTGGTGGAGCCTTCTTCCTGCCACATGAGCAGTAGCAGGTAATGCCCTTATGTAGGTGTTTGCAGATGTCATTGTAGGAAGAAGTCATGGATGAAAGCACAACTCTAGAGAGAAGCTGCAGAGATCCAGCCCCAGAAGAGTAAGTCTGAGCCAAGGCTTGATGTGTGTGGAAAAGCAAAGAGTCAGGGCTTAAAGTACAACTGTCAGAACAATCCTGCTTAGAAAGCCGGGCCTTCCAACCATGGAGAAGGAGGGAAGGATAAAGGCTGGAAGGACCATATTTCACGAGACTTAAACAGGGATCATCATTTCTATGCAAAGATTCAGACAGGAAATGCAGCCAAATGATAGCAAATTTGCACTGTGGCATTGCTATGTGCTGCAAAAGATGCCAACAAGGTAGGTAGCAGAAAGGCTAAGTACTTCCTTGGCCTAACTCCACCAAAGGTAAAGAAAATATTCCACCCAGCATACGACTCCTTTGTTCTCAGCAGTCCCCAAAGTAACCTGAGATTCATGTTCTGCTGTGTTTGACAGAAATAAACCCATATGGCTTCTGCAAATGAGGAGGGAGTGTCTAGAAATGTCAATGACACTCTGCAGTAACATCTCAGGTGGAGTGTTTAATTGAGGGGTTTTGGTGCCTGCAAATTCAGAGACGAATTTTGAATCACTGTGAATCTACATGATGTGAGCCAGCATTCGAAGCATACTAAGAAACCAAAAATACACTGACAGAATTTATGTAGTTTGATGTGGGGGGAAGGGCAGTTTTGGGAACTGGCCTACAAAAGATGGAGTATGTGTGCCCCAGTGGTTAAACACTGACCTTGCACAGTTCTCCCTGGCTCTGAGAGACACTGGGACTATGGGACAATGAGTAAAGTCTGTATCTAACTGCATATTCTATTAATTGGGATATCCTGACCATGCTGCTCCAAGTCAAAATGCAGCTGGGTACTAAATATCTATTGCATTGTGGGGTATAGGGAAAAAATTCATGGGAAATTATTATTTTCTGAACTCACAAAAAGCAGTGGATGTTCAGTTTGCATCTGAGAACAGAGCCTGTGGAAACTCCCCTGATCACCCCATCCTGAGCAATCACATCTCTGCACTGTTTTTTGGGACTCTCCAGCATCAAAGTAAAAGCATCATTCCCTAAGGTATATTTCACCTCTGCTGTCCAGGTTCATGCTTCAGTCCACAGGGAAGTACATCATATTTCTGTTTGTCTCTCCTTTTCTTTCCCTTGTGAGAATAGAAGGCCCTAAGGCAGAGTGAAATCAAGGATATAGTAAGATTTTTGTAAGTTGTCTGACCTGAACGGGCCAATAGATTTTTTTTTTTTTTTTGGGCCACCCTCCGTATGTACAGGCTGCAGAATTTCTCACAGAAATGGATTAAAGTCTGCTTTATGTCAAGTCATTGCATGCCAGCTTGAATGTAAACTAGGATCCTGTACTAGGTCAGTCTGTTAGTGTTACTGGGTGACTGCTTCTAGAGATCCTATTTCTTCAAGGGCATGGCCCCATAGGACAAGTGCTGGGTGAAGATCAGAGTCCTGGCCACGTCCATTCATCAGCCCATCCAAATGCATGTAGGCCCTGGAAATACATACTGAGGTCCTTACTCAGTGACCTGAAACTAAATTGTACCTACCATGTACAGATTTTATACTTCCCATAATTCATCCTATGTCTTTCCATTTCACTCTTGACTTTGGTTCCTCAGGTGAGCAATGTGGAAGAGCCTTCATAAAAACAAAATCCTTCCTTGTTAGAAACAGGATATTCCCTCCAAGAAAATGCACTTATGCAAGGGAAGCCTGAGGAATTGGGAGGCAATGGCACCATGTTTCTCAGCTCCCATCCCAAGTACTGATAATGAATATTCTTGCAGAAAACCAACCTTCAAACTTCATTTGTACAAATCCACAGGGCTTATAAACTGCTTATTAAGCTCTCATTGCTGACACACTTCTCTCTTTCCATCCTATCATCCACAAGGGATCTCACACAGCCAATTTATTTTGGACTGCTGACACCTTTGGAGCAGCAGCTCCTTTTCGTTCATGGTGAGGAAGTAATTCAGCATGACAGACCCTGAATCTAAAAAAATGTGAATCTTAGACTTTGAACCTGATAAACCCAGGTGCTGCCAAAAGCTCCTCACTCAACATGGCTCAAAAATTACTCAAGAGCTTAAAATGTATAGAGATCAAGTAGAAGGGCAGACAAAGAATTGGCTTTTAAGCCAGCTGGTTTGGGGAATTTACTTTGCAAGAAGATCTGCCAGTGAGAACACTATTCTACACTAGCCAGGTATAACTTTAAAAAACAATCTTAAGTATATTTTTGAGTGAAAGCTAATAACTTGGCTGACAACTGTATACGTGATCCCGCCTCAGACTCTTGGTAAAAATCAACTAGCTGGATTTCTGAGGTTCCTAGAAGTTTGCTTCCCTGGTATCTATGTTGATCTAAGACCTGGCTTTTGTTAACTTTTAGCTTGCATTGCTGACATTCATCAAACCTTATACTTACAATTATCAACAAGATAAAGTAGATAAAATTGTAGAAGGAATGGGCATCCATCACATAGTACATGATCTCCACCCACCCTTCCAGTGTGATCACCTGAAAGACAAACAAGAGAAACAGGAGGGGTATTCCAGAGTTCACCCCTCAGTGTATAACAAGCAAATACTGGCAGGACAGTTACAACCCAAGGAAGGTGAGAAACAACAGTTCATTTCAATGAAGCCAAATTCCCATTTTGGGAAATCAGCATGGTACTGCTTGGTGACTCTGGCATACTGTCAAAGCCTGTGAGATCATTCTAGTCCACAGCAGGAATATTTCATTAAAATAGTTCATTTCCCTGGATCACAGCAGGGGAAAGCCCACAGCAGGTTGCTGTGCCCCTTGGACTGGACACCACGTACAGCCAGAGGAAAAGAAAAAGGCATGGATTTTAGCTCCCATCTGCAATGTGTGCTGGGATTTAATAAAAATAGAAAAAAAAAAAAAAAATTATTCCTTTACTATAGTTGTCTGGACTGGAGAGGAAACTGCTCCAAGTCAGCCTGGAGAGTAGAGCTCATTTCAGCAAGTGTGTCCGTGTGTGCGCTATCTCCCTTACCAGGGGAGTTACAAGGCCCTTTACTTTGCATCTGTCACACCCTGCAGAAACTACCACTGGAGCCCAGAAAGACTGAGTCTGAAAAACAGAAAAACAAGCTTGAGCCTTGTAAGGAGGCTAACTCAGACTTACCTGAAATATCACAATCCAGGCATACCCAATGTTGTCAAAGTTGATGGCACCCTTGTGCGGGTTGGCGTTGCCGGTGCGGCACACATTGTAGTACTGGTTCCAGTTCACACACATGCCACTGATATTGAACTCTTGCCGGACTGAATTGTAATAATAATAATCATCCTTGTCCAAACAACACTCATGGCCTCGCTCCTTCAGCGGGGGTATTTCGTGACAGCCCATAATTCCATTGTCTCCTGACAGCGAGCAGATAAAGGGCATCTCATCATCTTCCTCTGGTTGGTAATAAGGGGGCAGGACAATGTCACCTTGTCTGCAAAAGAGCCCACAGTCAAATTTCCTGTGACAGAGTTTCCTATCTATCAGTGATACTGGTAGAGCTGGGAGCCCCCATTCTGACATAAGCGCTGCACTGGGTAGGGGATTTCCAGGTTTATTTCCCCAGGAGAAGGGGAGGAATGACAGGGCTCCTGAAAAACAGCAAATTTCGAGGGTGAGCCTCCAGTTCTCAGAGCTTTTCCTGCCATCACCCCAAGCCAAATTACACAATCTGCTTGCATGGAGATGACAAAAAGCTGGAATGCAGAGATTTGCAGTCTGATCACTCTCCCCATTAACATCAAAATCAGATACAATGGCATTAAGGAAGTTCATCAGGCTTTACTGTAATATGTTCATATATGTAACTGCTGATGGACATGTTTTATAACATTTGGTAGTGAACCTTCTGTGCTTCTAAAAAAAATCCAGTTCATGCATAATTAACGTTGCACATATAAGCCTTAAAATTCGGAAATGGAAAGATAAAATTGACTTAACCTTAACTTTGACTCCTCCTTGACAGCTGGCATTATGGGTGCAATGTTCTATGACAAGTTCATGTCTTTTTTCTAAATAATGCAAGCACCTTCCAAATGCATGAATAATTAAAATCATCTATGCTTGCCTAGCTGGAGATGAGCTAATATCAGAAAAGTGAAATGTGGAGATAAAAAAAAATGGATTAAACTTTATCTGGTGTATTTCTTGCAGTGCTACAATGTACAACTTTCACATTGTACAAATGCAGACCTTTTCATTAAGTGTCATTGGAAGAGGACAGGTGCTAATGAAAAAGAAAAAGACAGTCTCTGTTAACTAAGCAGAACTAAACTACAAAGGTATGTTGCAACTCATCCTCATCATTGGTGCATGGGCACCTTCAGAACTGATTTCCCTAGTAACGGTCAGCCAAATATTTTCTAATATCTGTCATTGCAAAGACTGGCCCCAATTCACTTCTCAGTTACAGCAACTCTGCATGGATGTAATTGCACTCATTTAAAAAGTGCTACTCCTGATTTACATAAAGGACAATCATCCTAAATATTAGTTTTTCCCCAAGGAATAAATAAACAGGAATGCCTGCTTTAAGCAGCTCCTACTCTGCAACTCCACTGCTGTTCTGCACATTGTATTTTCACACTTTTTTTTTTCCAATTTGAGATGCTCTGAAGCTTCAGAACTGTTTAATCAGTTTAAACTGATCTACAGCTCTAGGTTTTCTTTAAGCAGTCTACACTGATAGCACGCTTGGGATTAGCATATGGTTTTAAGAAAACATTTTAAAGCCTGAGATCTACTAAAGCCAGAAAGTCAACAGGAGGAGCTATGCCCTGAAACTGGGTAATCGGAGAATTCATGGCAGGCAGGAGCTTTTCCACCCCACTGCCTGTGGGAGGAGTAAAGCTGTGCTCTGGAGACTTGCCGTGAACTCCCAGATAAACCTCAGATACTTGCGACTGACCCCTGTGTGGCTTCAAGCTCTCTTTGCCAGAACTGCTCCCATGTTTCCCCACAAGTTTTTTGTCCCATTCAAACATTCATTTATCTGCTTTCAGATGCTCTCACTTCTACTAACCCAGCTGTGAGACATCTCTCCCACCAGCCCTCTGTCCCTTCCCCCTGACAGATGCAATTCTACTCCTGAAGTTTTCTAGTAATTTCTCAGTGTCCCTCCAAAGGTAATGCGCTATTGTCAAAACAGTGACCCCAGCTCCATTTTGGACGTGCCAAAGATGTTCCTGGGTGCATCAGGCAGCACTATAGCTTTCTATAAGACTCCTATGAATGTTGTTTTCTGAAGAAGAAGCAGGTTCAGGAGAAAGACAGCATGTTTCAGAGTTTCAACTCTTTCTGGGTGTAGGAGCACCATCCTGTATTACTGGGCACTGCTGGAGGGGGCAGCCATGCTAACCTGTGCCTTGATCAAATCCAAATGAGCCCAGACACCTGCTGTGAAGACAGAAGAAAACCAGCTCTCTTTGCCCACCCTCCCTCTCCACTGCAAGATGTGACCAACACCGCACACTATCACCCCACACTTGGAGTAAGTGAAACACAGAGAGTCTGGCAGAAGACATGAGCAGGCAGAGGGAAAGAGAAACATCCACAGAAGAAAGGAAGGAGATGTTGTCTCCCAGTCACTCACACTGTGAAGTTCTCCTCCATGAAGCAGCGGTTGCGGAGCAGCCCAGCCCAGAGCTGCACCCCAATGATGCCGAAGATGAAGAAGACAAAGAAGCAGAGAAGAAGGACATTCCCCAGCATGGGCAACGTGTCCAGGAGCAGGTTCACAAGGATGCGCATGCCTGCAGGGGGAGAAGAGAACCAGAAGGAGCAAGTGTGGGACACAGGGATAAGGAAAGGGAGAGAGGAAGGGAAGGAGAAGAACAGGAAAGAAGTTTACAATATAAGCATAAAAAAAGAAAAAAGCCCCATGAAAATAAAAGCAGAGTGTCAAAAGTTAACTACTGTCCAAACCAGGCCAGATTTATGGTTACTGCCCTTACTTGTCCTAACCACTACTGACAGGCAGCCAGCGGAGCTGCTGTGATCTCTTAACCTTAGGCCTCCATCTGCAGCAGAGAAGGAAAGAGAATGAGACTTCTAGTGCCATCAGCTATCTGGCTGACATCCCTCCTTCCCCTTTCCCTGCACAACAGAGGAAGGAAGGACAACAGAGTGACAAATGTCCCAAAGGGGCATGTCAGCTCAACAGCCCCATTATCCAATGGCTCAGACTGAAAGTCATCCCAGAACAGCAACTGCATCCTGCAGCCTGTGAGACCTGCATGGACAGACCAAGGCCAACTTGCCAGTGGGATGAACCTTTCCAGAAGATATAAACTAGCATAGATAATTAGTTTTTTTTCAGTGACAGTATCATCAAGAGACAGTCATGAAAACTACAATTTCCTCCCCTGGCTAGTCCTCGTGCCCCAGTGGGGCTGGAGCACACAAGTAGCAGGCACAGCCCAAAATGCTTCTAGCACAGAATCTCTGCCCAGTGCAAATGTTTAAAAAAAATTTTTTTTTACTCTCTAATTACCTAATGAATTATTCCTGTGGTTTTATTTTCCCCTTGGCTCTTTAGCTCACAACCACAAGTCGGGGTAAACATAGTCTCGTTTCTCCATGGAGCTAATGGCTTTTTCTCTGCTCTCCAGGCATAGTGAAAGTCTAGAAATTCATCTGAGCATCACAGTACTGCCTTTATCCCTGTGCACCCCTCACAAGGTTGTCTCTCCTTGTCTCTATGGAGGTCCCTCCCCTGGGTACCCAGAGAGTTCCTTCACTGAAGATGTTCCATGTAGGCCAGCAAATAATTAGCTAATGAGGTATCTATAACCAATTCATTACTTCAGATGGCAGTGGAAGTGGAAAGAGGAGGGGAAGATAAGATTAGGATTCTCTGACAGCCCTTTGAGTCACAAGATAATCCCCCTTGTGTACCCAGCACCCAGTAATTACCACATGATACATTATGCTCTATGTCTATTCCCCTGACTCCTCGCCCCACAGAGAGGGGAGGGAAGTGGCACCTGTGGTGGGGCAGGCAGGCATGGAATTCACAAATACACTGAAGGAAGAGGAAGAAGTGTGCCTGCTGTGGAACAGCAGACTGGTTCAGATTAGTAGATAATGCTTTGGAGACAGAGTGGGGTGGAAGACACAGGAGTAGTGTTTACAAGTACATGATGTGTAGGAAGGAGATGCTTATTGGTGCCTACATGGAATCATGAAGGATAAGGGATGGTGGCATTACTCTGAGACTAGGCTGTAGAGCAGTAGTTAAGCCCTGCTGCCTGACTGTCCAGCTGTGTCACCAGTCACCACATAAGGAAGCTTCTAGAGAAGTACATCAGTAACTCAACAGTGCAGGGACACAGCTCCAGCCAGTCCCTAGGGATCGCAGCTGTGCCCTGAGTCACTGACAGCTCTCAGCACACCAAACCCAACAGCACAGCCACTGTGACCTGCTGGGCCCTGGAGAAATGCTCTGGACAGCACTGTGTCTCCAAGACCGTCACTGCACCCTCACTGCAGAGCTGCATGTTCCCAGCATTAATGTTGTGTCACAGAATGAGCTCAGTAGCTCCCATAAACTGTCCTGGTTAGTACATTAGGGAGAGCCAAGTGACATGGGAAGCTGTGCCAGTAGTGCTGCAAGAGAAGATGATGTTTTTCAGATCAGTTGATGCTAGCTCCATTTCAGAGCTGGGTAATGGGACAGATGAGGCTGCCCTTATGTTGAAATGCAGAACAGACAAAACAGACATTCCCACCAGAATTTTACAGACAGCATGCTTGTTGGGTCAGAATTTGCAAAAATTGATTTTGTCTGTGTTCCAAGAGAAAGAAAGTGACGTGCAAAACTTGTCTGTCTTTTTCTTGGAAACATCCTGCCTGCCCATACGTTCTGCATCCTGACTCTCAGAGGGATTACTGGTGGTATAAGATTATGCTCTCCACAGCTCCAAGATTGTAGCTATTGCCCTCATGTTAGGCCTTCTGGGGTACATGGAGCCATGACCCAGGAACTGTCAGGTGGTCCCAACACCTGGCATATTTTCCACATCACAAAGAATTTCAGCATTAACAGATTCTAAGCCCAAATTAAACCCTTTTTTTTTTTTAATTTCACAGTTAGACAGATTCATCTTTCTCGTCCCACTGATGTTGACTGTGGATATGAGATTGGCTCTTCAAAAGCAGTAGTGCTGAATCTGTGCCCATCCAAACATTCAAACATCAGTTGCAATTGTAGGAGAAAGAGGGAGAAAGGCTGAATGGCCTAAGGACAACAGGTGATGATTTACCATAGAAGCTGGTGGCCAAAATAATGATGTCTCTAAAGCAACTGCCCAACAGTGGAAATAGGAAACGCAGCTTTGGGAATATTCTGTTTTGGGGAACTGCGATGCCTCCCTTTTCCAAAGGGCCCTTGCTGGACAAGCTGCCATCTACAGCAACACCTGTGCATCCTGAATGACAAGTTCTGAAAAGAGCTGGAAAGCCAGTTCTTCATCAAAATCCTGCTGCTGCCTCCTTCCCACCTTCTGCTGCCTCTCCCTGCTGCTCGGCCATTCTTCTCTTGCTCTGCCTACAACTCCTCTCTGCCTCTGTGCTGCTCCTCAGTTTATGTGCACACTTTTCCTAGCCTCCTTCCCCACTGCTGCCTTTCCGCACATCCCCATTTGTCCTTTACCATCGGCAGAGCAGAAGCCATGCTGGCTCACAGTAAGGAGGGGATATGAAAGGGACACAGTGACCTTTTCTGAAGCATCCTTTGTGAAAAAGGAAACGCTGCTCAAGAAGAAAAAGGAAGAGAGGCTGGGCAGTCTGAAGGAAAAGCGAGGAGGGAGCGCATTGATGAAAAAACATTCAGCAACCAAACAGCCTTCCAGGGCATCAAATATGAAAAGGTTTTGCTCTTCAAGGGAAATAAAAGCTAGAAACATTAAATATTCATGAGTGCCAGGTGTGGGCTCGGAAAAGTCTTTTCTCCACTCACTCTGACCAGGAGACCAGGCGAAGGGAGGAATTGAAATGGCCTTGTCTGTAGGCATCCAAGGAAGGAAACAATGCTCACATAAATGTTCCCTGCTGCTCACCCATGCCCTTGAACAAGGGGTAGAAAAGGGTGCTCGGTGGTACCTCGAAGGCAGGGCTGCTCCTGGTAAGATATCCCGCAGGAGCAAAGCCACAGGTTCACCACTCAGACACAGCAGGAGATGGGGGGAAAGTATGTCACAGGGATGAGAAATGGTGGGAAGGCGAGAGAAGTGCTCGGAAGTGACCATCAGAAGGAAGCACAGGGCTGAGCAGTCTCTGTGTTCCCTCCGTGGTTCGGAAGAAGTAAATCGTCTGTCTTACCCTGGTGGCACCCAGAGGCCCTTCCTGACAAATTCGGGAGACACTACAACGACCCTAGCTCCCTCCAGACACTTGCCATCAACCCTGATTAGCCTGGCTATCGCAGCTAAGCGGACTCGCCCGCCGTGCCCGCCCCGGGGAGAGCGCGGCGGCGGCGGCGGGGCTGGGCAGGAGGCGAGCCCCGGGCAGCAGAGCCCGCCGTGCGGGACAGGGACGGGCAGAGGCGAGCCCGGGGCAGCTGTGCCCGTGACCGCACCCTGCCCCGCCCAGCAGCGCTGTCACTTCGCCCTCTCTCCCCCTGCCTCCTCCCAAGCGCCAGCATAGCTGAGCTGATTCACTCCCTGGTGCTAATCACCCTGTGATACCATCGGTGGGGGTGAGAAGCCCTGTTCTTTCTGGTTTCTTGTATCTCACTCGCCTCTGAGGCTTCCAATCCGCCTCAGCTATAGCGTGAGGGACAAAGCCAATGCATGTGAAGTCAAAAGGAGAGAGTGGTTTGAGGCAATCATTCCCTCGCGCTTGGGGTAAAGCAGATGGAGGAGAACATAATTCACAGCACCCACCTCACCTGCATAGTGGATCAAATACCAGTTGTCATTTTTTTACTGGAACAAAAAACAAACCTCCTTCCCATCAGCACTTGTGACTAGCTGGCAGGACATTTTGCAGAATGCAGAACCTGAAGTGTCATTATGTCCCTCAGCCAGGCTGCTTGTCCAAGCGTGCCTTCTTTCCTTCCTCCCCTGCCCCAGGACACATGGCAATCCATCCAGCTAGCATGAGGTTGGCAGGATTTTCCTGTGCATGCTCCTTTATGGAAATTTTCAGAAACAAGGAATCATTCCAGCAGATAGATTGTGCAGAAAGTATACAGAGAGAGACACTCACCTTTTTTTTTTTTTTTAATTTTGCAGCCAACCCCTGTAGTTAAAATAATCTCAGTTTGTGTGCACAGTACAAACTGTGCTCCATCTTGTGACTGTCCTCACAGATCTGCTGACCCAAGGCTTAGCTGTCGTTTCACACATTGCATTCACAAATATCAGCTCAAACTTGGGCCAAACGACTACCAAGAGATACCAATCAGCTGTGGGTCCAACAGCAGACACACTGCCAAGCTGACTGACACTATAACCCACAGCTCCCCTCACCACGCAGATCTTTTCTCTTTGAAGCATTCCTCTTAACTGAGGCCCCTTGTGCAGACAACATATGCAAGCTAAAGGAGTTCAGCTGGAAGAGGCCATGTGCAGCTCCAGATGCTTTGTCCTCAAGCTGCAAAGCCAACCTAACTTACATTGCAAACCATCATCTCCTGCTTTGCACCAAGGCAAGAGAGAGCATGTCTGGATGGATGGCCAGACCCAAATTAAATTAACTCTATGGAAAGATAGGTCCTGTAGACAGTATGAGGTACTGAGAGACCTTTTGCTAAAGAAAAACTGCCCCAGACACACTGGCCTCATTCAAAGAAAAGCAAGGTCTTCCAGTCAATCTCTTTGTTAGGTTCTGGGTGCATTTGCAGGATACATTTAGAGCTGGGGGTTTAGCACTTGCAGATGGTCAGCATGATCCATAGCTCAGGAGCACTGGTCAGCTCCTCACCAAATCCCCACTCTTGCCTTACCAACAAGCATCCTTACCTTAGCATCCCTGACTGGTTCAGACACCTCATCCTACACAGCCTGTTGATGACATAACCTCAAATTATCTTTGTCACTCCCAGTGTAACCACAGAAGATATCACAACATGACATTTCCAGCACTTACAAAGCTTCAACCAGTACAGAGTGCTGTTGTTCATTTTCTCTGTAGCATGGGCATACCAAATCTCATCGTCATACAACTTCCCTTAGAATACTCAAGTTTAAACATTAAGTGCCCCTAGTCGTTACCTTCAAGGTACTTCTCAGCTTAAGCCTGAGGTAGCCAAAAGAGAGACTAAAACTCCAGAAAGAAACTTGCTGGCCAGAGCTTCACCTTGCTGGAACAACAGAGCTTTCCAGAGTAGGTTTAGAGTACATTCATATAAAAGAAAAAAACTCTCTTTAAGCTTGCTCCAAGGCTCTAGAAACAATTCTTTTGGGATCCAGATACTATCACAGGCCTCACCTCTTTTCAGTCAGAGAGCAAGACACAGACCAGGTCAGATCATGAGCATGAAAAAGAAAAGTAAGAAGGGAGGAAAAATGCACCACTTAAAACACTTCCCATCAGACGTTCAGCTAAAACAACCACTGAAAAGAGAGTGCAAATGAAACCAGAGATGAGCTGTTTTTCTTGCAGGATAAGAGGAGCAAATAAGCACACAGGCACTGCAGAGCCACAGTGCTCAGCAGGCTGCCAAAGGGGGCTCAGGTGGTGCTGCCAGGTGATGTGAAGAAACAAGCTCAGAAGTGAAGCCTCCTAATTGCGACCTGACTCCACAGCTGCAGAGGCCTCAAGAAAGAGAGCAAATTCCAGAGCATTTACCTTGACACCTAAATGCTGACATTTCTGGAAAAAGAGTAGCCACAGTCCAAAGCTTTTCTGTCGTCCTAAAAGAAGGGGGCACCCAAGCTCTGCAGCAGGCTGCACCTTATGATGGATGCTGTAAGCCCAGCTAGGGCTCACAGATAACAACAGAAAACTCCTCCTGCACAAACAGTTACATTCAGTACATGCCACCATAGCATGGTTGGTAGCCACATAATCCGTGACATGAGCAGAAATGGATGCAGGCAAGGGTCCCAGTCAGTAGTCCCCTTCTTCACTGTTTTGCCATTATCCCCTTGCAAGCTTTGGATACTGTTAAACAACCTTGTCTTGGAGAGTGATGACAGGTGTCAGATTATTTCTTAGAGAGGTGTCTCTCTGGGGGATTTCTGTCATTCTGTTCTTTTTTGTAATACTGAACATCTAATAAGCAACACCTACTACCACCTGCTACAGTAGTTCATTCACTGATCATCTCGGTTTTTTCCCCATTTATCACTGCAGTGATGACTGCATTCACTTTCCATGAAGAGTCTATTAAAAACATGCAGTGCCAGCTTGTCTTTCAGAATTGCAGAAGCCACCCAACACCAGGGACAAAGGTCAACTCCAGTGCTGTGGCTGTGAGCCACTTGCTTCCATTCTGTAAGTATCCTTAAGTTATTTACACATCTCTAGTGCTAAGTGGGACAGAATAATGCAGAATATTATGTAAAACAACATTAATGCAACTTCTGGGTAAGATTTAACAGGGCTAATTTCCTCTTGCTGTCACTAGCATGAATCATGTTTCTTTCTACTGCAGGCAGTGACATGACATTACGTGAAATGAGTGTGAACGGGAGAATCGGTCCCAAAATACACAAAGATAGAGAAATTTAAGGCTATGATTGTAAATTGCCTTGCCCACACACACTAAGTTTAATTTGCATTAGTGTAATATGACAGTATCATTCACCTCATAATACACTGTCATTATTGCTCATATTTCCATGGTATCCATTGCTTGATAGGTCCCATGGGACAGATTTTGCAAAACAGCTCAGCTCCCATTTAGGCAGCAAAATACATGGCTGGGCTTTCATGAGCACTGTGTACACTGGAGGCTGAGCTTGTTTGAACAGGCAGCAGAATTGTCACAATGGGAGCTGTGAGGTACTAAGCATTTTTTAAAATTCTGGCTCTGCAGGTTCCCCTACAGGAAAAGGAAGAAATAAAGATTCCATCAAAGGTCTTTCTACAACTGGTTTCTGTAATGTTTTGGTTTGTTTTTTTCCAGGCTTGCTTTACTTTCAGCAACACAAATTCTGAAGTGCTATTACAGACTCTTGTGATTTTTATCATCAGTCTTGGGATGCAAGGCAGAAACCTTCAGGTGTGAAATCTTGCTATGACTTGAAAATCTAGGATTACAGCAAAAAAAAAAAGGAGAAAAGTTTTTTATTCCCCACTACTATGGGTAGAAAAAAAGATATAACTGACAGGTATAAAGGTCTGAAAGCAACAGGAAAAATAAATAAATATCATCTGTGATTGTTTTTCCTTTTCCTCTTTCAAATCTCATGGCTTTAAAGCCATCTGAAAAACCTACAGGTGCACAATTTTGTGACTTTTGATACTTGCTAATTATAGTGAAATTAAGTTGACTGGTTCGGAGAAGGAAATACTACTTTCTCACATGATCTGTGAGCACGAAAAATAGAAACTAAGCAATGCATCATACAAAACAAAGCATTTCCAGGTCTCTATTTCATGCATTTCAGTGTTTCCCAGCTCCTTGCCATGATGTACAGTAACAAACGAATATAATTTCCATTATGTTTTGGGGTTTTTCTCCAAAATTTACTTTGATTACCCAGTTAAACACCTGGCAATACACTGCATACTTGGAATCCACATGAAAAACAACACTGATATCAGACAAGTAAATAAAATTGGAGCCTATCTTCAGTGACTGAAGACTTAAATTAAGTACAAGAAAAAATTGTTTACTGTGAGTTGTGAGGCACTGGAACATCCAGAGAAACAGTGGATGCCTCATCCTTGGAAGTGTTCAAGGCCAGGCTGAATGGGGCTCTGAGGAGTCTGCTCTAGCAGAAGGTGTCCCTGCCCAGAGCTGGGGGGTTGGAATGAGATGAGCTTTAAGGTCCCTTCCAACCCAAACCATTCTGGGCTTCTTTGAAGGCTTCCTCCAGCACTGCAAAATGTGGGTCTGGTTACAGCCCAGTTGGTTTGTTAAAAAGCTTCAGAGAAGCATTGATTTGCAAACCCATCCAGCAATATTTGTGAGTCAATAGATCTTCTTTATACTATCCTTGACTTTAAATCAGTTTTGATTTCCTCCCTGCCACTTCTCTGCATTACCCTACACACAGCAGTGCATCAGGCCTTCGTACGCTGTCCTAAAAACCCTACCACTCACCCCAAACCAACTACCACTCATCTCCTGTGCATTTCTCTTTCCAGCTTCCCTTCTTCTCTGTGCTCATCTCTGTTGTTCTGCATTCTGCTCTGCTCCCCTTCACACGGTTTCCCTTTATTCTGAGCATGCCCATCTAATTTAGGGCTTGACTGACTTGATATAGAGCTGCACGTACAGGGTAGTGCAGCTCTGAGTACAATTCCATCTCTGATCTGTCCCCCTCTTGGAAGAAAAGCATTCTTTAATGGCATGCTCCAGGCATAAATCACATTGCTCGATTCAGTGCTTTGCTCTATTTGCTTGGGAAGAGAGGACATAGACCGAACCTGACCCAGTTGGTCAAGTCCATTTTGGATTTTCTCCATCCCTTCCCTGCCCATCTGTCTGGGACAGAGCCTACATGCAGCTCCACCTTTAAATACATTTCAGTCACACAGCCTGATCAGGGAATGAACAGAGCTTTATGAGCTCTTAACTTTTCTGTATGGGTGCTGCAAGACAGCACCACTCCTATGCCCTTTCTAACCCACTCAGGCTGTATGTGGATAAATCTGTGTGCATACACATTTGCACACGGTTGAGAGTGTGGTTTGTTTGTCACTGAGGTGTGATAATAAGTATTTACAGAGCACCTTGTACAAAGAACTGTGAGTTGGGTAAGTTTAAATATTTGGAAAAATCAACAGTATCTGAGTTTCAGTTATTGCTTCACAAAAAAAGCTGAGATGGGGAAAAAATGTACTTCCAAAAGAATCATTTGGAAGAGTACATTTTTGAAAGGGAATCAGTGTTGGAAGAGAAGAAGCAAGTCCTCTTGCAAAAACACTGAAGCACTTGAAGCAAAGACCCCATGGGGGGCCCTTAGAAGAGGAATTTCATAATCCATTTGCATTTCCACTGCTAGGGCAGGACTGTGCCTGTCAAATGTGCTTGGTTTTTTGTCTGATCTAGCTGTAAATGAGACTGTTTTACAGGCCTAATATATCTCAGTCAAAAGCTCATTTCACACACGCTCATCAGTGAAATTAGTTCTTCAAAAACACAATTAGAGAAGTAAATGCCATCACTTTTCCCCCATGCCAAGTGCGAGATTCGTAGCCAGCTTACTCTGTTTTAGGCACTGTTACAGCGCCAAGCACAGGCACCTTGGTGTGGAATGCAGATTTAAAGCAGGCATATACAGGTTAAACATCTGATTTTCCCATTTCAGCACTCAGGTGGGTCAGATTATTTTTATATTGGTGCTTTGGTCTGGTGAGATGAGCGCAGAGCTAAGAGTTAGGAGATGTCAGTTGTATTCCTGAGTCTGCTGGTGACACTCGCTGAGTCCCACTAACCTCATAAGCATAAGAAAGACTAAAACCAGCAAGTCATGGTTTATATCTTTGAGATGTGTAGAAAAAAGGAGAAAACTCCAGTCTATTGGGACCCATGGAGCTACTATAATTACAATCATTAATAAAGAAAAATGGAACTAGACCACGATTTTTATACACAGCATTTGTACTAAGGAAAAAAATGCTATTTGATTGAAATAAAAACAATGTAATTGTTATTAAAACATTTAGCAATAAAAGAGGACAAGAGGAGAGGAAAGCATTCTTATACTAGAATAGCATGATTAAGGATTTCTGATTTTTAGACTTTTTTGTCAGCACCCGGTATAGGAAAAAACATTAAACAAACCATCTAAAATTAGGCAGCATAAAGCTGTACTAAAATGGATGAGAAAAGATTATTTTTGTTCCGACTTAAAAGAAACACATTTAGAAAAAGCAGAACTTCCCACAAATCTGAAATTTTATTTCCTACACACCAAGTAATAAGGATATAATATTATTTTTTAATACCTATAACTCCACATAAATATTACTGTACTTACAGACAGAGTATTAGCACGTATACACACTTTCTACTCTATAAAGTTGCTTTGCAACAGATTCCTTCACTTCTATACAGTGTACCCAGCTGAAGAAATCTGCTTCCAAATGATGAATCAGATACTAAATTGTAAGTGGAAACTGGAAGACATCAAACAGTGCAAGGGCTCTTCTCTGCATAAGGGCAATGTGACAACAAAGAGTAAAATGAAGAAACATTTCCTTCTTCAGTGTCAAAAAACTTGATAAAATAACATGAAATCCAAATTATCAGAAATGATCAGAACAGATTCAGTGCTCAAAAGCTGGCAAAAATAAAACAAAACCAGCCTCCATCCCCCCAAACCTTGTGCCTTGCCTTGAGAAGAAGAAACAAAAAAAGACCCAGCACAAAGAGCAATGTTTCACCCAGCAACCTGCCACACAATCACAAAAGGATAACAACAAATGGATGTGGAATTTCACCCCAAGACCAGGACACAGACAGGCCCAGAGCAGAAAGCAACTACCTCTGACAGAGACCTGGAGGGTACTTTTTTACTCTTTACACTTTTTCAGTGACTTGCAGGGCTTGTCACACCAGCTCATTGCCATGGGGTTGAATCACATGGCAATAGGACCAGACCAATCTCTGATTTTTCATTTCCTGCATTTTCAAACATGACCCCAAAAGGCAGAGTTCCTGGGGTTTTAGGCAGGAATGCAAGAGAGAATGTTAATGAAAGTGTGATACATATTACAAGGCCAGGGTGCTTCATATTTTCTTTAGCACACTCCACAGATGGCATGAGAATGGAGGAATGATCGGGCAGGGCAGAACCCCAGAGTGCTTCAAACAGGAAACCTGAAATGGGAAGTAGCACATCCTGCTGAGAACTGCAAGAAATGCAATCAATTATTGGAAACTGGTAGCTAAAGATCAGCTCTAACCCCAAAGGAGGCTTGAAATCTAGAAGTGTCTCCATGTGAGTTCTCACAGAGTGGTTGGTTTGGAAGAGACATTGAAGATCATCTACTTCCAACCTCCCTACCATGTACAAGAACACCTTCCACCAGTCCAGTTCCCCAAAGCACCATTTAAACTGACCTTTAACACCCCCAGGGATGGGGCATCCCTTGGAAAAATCCCATTTTACATCCTTTACTTGCACAGTGCCACTTCCTCTGGCAGTGGGTTTTACATCCTAACTACAAAGTGGGTACAAAGTGTCATTCTTAATGGACATTTACCACCTTTTGATTACACTGGTTGTCCCTTTCTTCTTCTGTGGGATATAATTTCAAAGCCTCAGGAGTGTCACTGTGAGGAAGAGCTTTCAGTAGCATGTTATGAATAAGCACACGTAAGCAGAATTTAGACACATCCAATTTGGGAAATTGGGCATTTAAATTTAAAGCCGTGACCACTTGACAAGAATATAAAATAAGTTTATTTAACTTTTTCCACTGCCATGTTGCTACTGTTTCCTTAGAAATTCCTTCTGAATTTCCTCTGTTCTAATTTTCTGTTATGACTTTTTTTTCCCTTCACGTAGTACAAAATTTCTCTCAAACTTCTCCAGAAGTTTCTCACCTAAGTGTGTGGACTTTTCAAACACTGGCAGGTTAGTAGAGTTCTTTGGGTGCTAAATGACCTACCTGACAGACCACTTGAACGCTCTTCCACTCATGTTCTAGTCAGTCAGGTTCCTAATTATTTTGTCCATTCTCCTGACAATAAACTGCCATTATTCAGTCCACACAGCCAGACTCTCCTGTGAAAATCAGTCCCTACCTGGGTGTCCATGTGGAAGCCTTTGAAATGTCCAAGGTGAACACTGGCCCCCCTGTCCCATCACAGCCTTTTGAACTTTGGGATTAACCATCCCCCACTCCTTGCCTCTCCCCAGCCATCTCACACTCACAACTATGACCTCAAACTCCCTCTACCTCCTGTTGTCCTATTTTCCACTTTCTTTGGCAGCACCTACAACACCTCCAGCTTGGTATCATCAGTACATCTCACTAATACACTTTCCTCTTGCTTCAGATTAGTAATGAAGAACTTTAAAAAGACATTAAAAAAAGATTTGTGGCCAAAGGTCCCGTTAATTATGTTTGTTGTAGCCCACTAGGCACCTTCTAATGCAGCTCATTCCCATTTATCACAAGCCTTTGTTTACAGCCTCTTTGCTAGTTTTCAGCCCTCAAGTCAATTCTCCCAGGGAATCCAGTTTCTTTTTTTTTTTTGTTTTAATTAATGGCAGGATGTCTTTCTTCCAAAACATTCTCTGCATATAACCAAAGACTTATGTAGCAAGAAAAATACATAAAGGTTTAACCACAGAGTGGAAATTAAAACAGCATCAATTTAATACAGGTATAGTTCTATACTGATGAAAAGAGCAAACATGCAGTGTCAGGGCAGGGATAGCCAGGAGAAATTCAATGGCATCTGCTCTGCAAAGGTCAGGAACGATGATGGAAAGCATCTCTGGTGCCTCTGCAGGGATGGAGCAGGTCCCTGGTGGGTCAGTTTTGATGTGGTTCACACTATTCCTCCCTGGGGCAGCTCTGGCTGTTCCAGGAGATAAATAGGAATAATAGAAAGCCCTAAGTTTCTGCCAGGCAAGCTCTCCTCCTGACCACCTTTGTCCAGCAATTAAAATGGCAGACACCTGTAAGAGTTAATTGAATGCCATTCCAGATGTTTCCATTTGCCTCAGAGGTTAAGTCTACCTTGATAACAGGGATCAGTTTCCCAAAGAAGTCTTTGAGCACAAATTCACGGCATGCCTGACAAAGCAGGGAGGAAAGGAGGCTGCACAACATGAGGATGGTGCTGCTCTCACACAGCTGCCCATATCTTCCTGGAAGGGGTGAGCCTGCCATGCACAGCCTCCAGGACACCCCCTCACAGAAAGGTCCTACCCTGATGCCTTAAGTTTTAGCTTTTGTATTTTCCAGATTCTCTTCTGCATTGGTATATAACTCTGAACTTCATATAAAGTGTTAGCAAGTTCTCTTCACAGGGTAGTTAGACAAAACAATCCTTTTCCAGCCTGAGAACCAAGGACACCATGGCAGCTTCAGGCCCAAAACGTGTAAACAATGGCAAATTGAGGAGAGCAATCTGGGAGGACGGGACTTCATAACATGGAGCTGTAATTGGACAGCTAACCCCAAAATGTAAATGGACCAAAAGTTATAAAAGTGTAAAACCTTGTGACTGGACGCCAGGTTCTTGTACTGCCCAAGACGTGTCCTTTGAAGGCCTTTTAATAAATACCTACTCTATTCCTTTAACATCATCTAGCCTCTGTTCCAGGGAGCCTCTCAAGGCATCAACCCCAGGATCAGGGCTGGGCTCCCAGCCCTCTCCTCTCTGGAGAAGGACCAGAGAGATGGAGACAGACTGAGGTAGTTGTTTTGCTGACAGTGAATAGCCAAAAGCTTCTCTTGAACCTCATCTTTACCATCTCGTGATGGACCTGTTATATTCCTGGCCATTTTCTCAGTGCCCCAACCAGTGGCTCTTTTGCCTGGTCCCTTCCTGCCATGCTGGGCACACAGGACTGTGCCTCAGTTTCTCTTTCACACCTTTCAGCGCATTCTGTTCAGGGCTATTGCTCAAAGATAAAAGTACATCCAAGAAGAGGGACAAGATCCTTTTATAGAAGGGCTTTGCATGAAGCCAGAATCTCTGAAATCCACCTCCACAGCACATTCAAGAAATAGGTGACATCATGAAAATTACTTTGGCACAAGGGAAAACATATGATGCAGACTAGGAGGTCAACTGTGCAAACTTTCTCAGGTCTAGAAAAGAAAAAGGAGCATCTGAGTTTGAGAGAAGGTTTAGGAAAGCTCTAGCAAGGTCTTAGCCACTGCAGACAGTCTGATCAGGAAGATCACGGAGAACAGCAACAAGACTTGCTGCCATTCTGTAAGACTGAAAAACTTGCAGAGGAAACGCCTGAAGTCTCTCAGGGCTGACACATCCAGGCTCGGGCACAGCCCTGGCAGCCCCAAGCCTGGCTCATACACACACAGCAGCTCACAGAGGGGATAGCTGGCACAAAAGAGAGAATACAAAGCACAAGGTGAGGAGGAAAGAAAAACAGGTTAGTGCTACATGCCCTTAACCTGTAACGGCATGAAAATTTTTCAGAGGAGAGGATCTGGAAGGTCTTGTGAAAGCCTGAGCAAGCTAATTCTTGCTGCTTCCCAAAGATCATCCTTCTCCAGACCTCACACACAGGGCTTTTAGAGGCTACAGACATCATTAAACCTGTTATGTCTTTCAGTAAGAGAAAGAAAAAGCACTTTCATTTACTGCATAGTGTTCACCTTCAGTTCCTGAAGTTCCATCGACATGGCCATGCACAAAGGATTACCAGGGCAGATGTGCTGGGAGGCTGTTGTTTTCCTTCCCATCCAACAACACCTCTTGGCCCTGTGACGGGGAAGAGCCTGCACACACCCTACAGAAGCCTCTATTCGTTTTGTCCCTGAACCCTGCTGGGACAACATCACCACCACAGGCAGCCTTGTTGATCCTGCCCTCCCCACAAGCCAAGCTGGGAGGTGAGAGAGGGAGGCACGACTTACTGGGCACACGGTTGATGGCTTTCAGGGGTCTCAGGACACGGACAGTACGGATTGCAGACAAGTTAATGTTTTGGAGGTCCAGGGAGTACTCCACCATCCTGCAGAAGGGGAAAGAGGGGGGAGAGAGAGAAAAAGGAGAGAAAAAGAAAGTTTAAAAGAATCCAGAATGTTGGCTTGAGCCACCGGTTTATCATTTCTTCATTGGAGAGTTTCTGGAAGTTATGGGGATGAAGCCTGAGCTTCATCCTGGCACTGGTGGCCAGGGCACACGTGGGCTGGCCACTGCACATGAGGCCATCAGGGTAGGAGCTGTGTGGCCAGTTTTGTTGGGAGTTACCTGCAGCACAGTGGGATGCTCCCTGTGTTCCCCTCATCTCTCACTGCAGGGTATGGTCTTGGGAGGCATCTTCACCTAAACCTACTTTATCTCACACAGAAATAAACCCTCTTCCTTAAAGCACTAACTTCTTTGACTAGGTGAAAAGGCTTCCCCCATGGCTGTGGATCACTCCTTTTTGACACCAACCAAAAGGAGAAAAGCCTAATTTTAGGGCATATGCTAGACCTTAGCTTTCCTAACCCAATAACATGTGCTGTAAATAACCTCAAAGTGCAAATAGGTGTGACTCATGCATTGGCTATGCTGCAAGAGCAGCAGGTGCAGGTGACAAAAAGTGACCTGGCCCAGAAATCTTTAACCCAGCATTCTCTCCTCACCCAGTATGGCAAATGTCTTGTCTCTTTTAAAGCATGGTGGGAAACTATTGTAATCATAATTTATCCTGGCCAGCAATTTCCACCTGACGACCTCAAAGTATCTTTCATGTTTTCATGAACAGAGGTGCATGAGGCCTCCAGGATGACATGGGCTGTTGTCACCAGCTCCCCTTGGGTAACTCTGATGTGCACATGGGATCAAGAGGGTGACAAAATTGGCAGGTGAAATAGCAGCAGAGTAAGGACAGGAACTGCTTCTACTAAATCTCTTCTCAGACATGAATAATGAAACTACAAGAAGTTCCCTTTTCCTTGGCCTTTTAACAAGACTCAAGAGACAGGAAGGTATTGGGGGGACAGCTTTTTGTTACAGCACCCTTTCTCAGAACAAAAATGTAATAATTTATATAGAAAGACCCACAAGTCAACCTAAAGCCTACCCAAATCTTCCTGACCAGGAATCACTGAGAATTAAATGAGAGAGCTAAAGTGAGACATTGAGAGGGAAATGGGGTACAGTCTGTAAAAAATAATCAGGGAGAGACATTAAGTGAAATGGAGCAGTGGACTGATCCTTCTATCGATCACCCTCCATTCAAGAGGACCTTGAAGAGCTCATGTCTGGTTATCTGTCTACACCTTTCACAAAGGGGACTTACCAGAGTGATAGATTTTCAAACATGATGGGGTAAACCTGTCGAAGTGTTGTGATTATCCTCTCTCATGCTCTCTTTCTTTCTCTCCCTCATTCCTTTCAGTCTGTTCTCTCATGCACTTTTAGGGTAATTGCATGAAATAATTCTTTCTCTGAAATGCAGTGGCATTCATTTACCTCCCTGGAGCTGTCAGTTCCAGATATACCAAGTACAGAAGAAGAGACACGGGATTTCATGCAGATAATCAAAATATTCCCAGCCCAAGAAAACTCCCTGACCCCAGACCAAGCAGAAATGTTCAACCAGCCTGCAGAAGGAATTAGTGATAGACAGAGGCTTAGGATCCAGTCAGATGAAATTGGGAAGCAGGCATGAAAGCAGGAGGAACACAGAGATATAAATGCATGGGCATGACTACAGGACATCCCTGTGTGGTACAAAGGCACACAGTGAAAGAGCCTTGAGTAAGCACTGACCAACCTTGCCCCAAATAAAGCAAGACTGTCTCATCAGCTTGTTGTTGCTCCAGAATTAGACAGACCTGCTGAAACTTTGGAATTACAGTTACAGGCAAAGCACACTACAGACAGAGTTGTGTTGCTCCCAGGACACGAGCTAACAGCTCTTCAGAGAGAGCTGACACATAGAAGCAGCTTCCTGGCTGAAGGAGCCCTCACGCTGCAGTCTGTTGTGGGGTATGGATATGCACAGAAACATAAAAGCCTCAAGCTTGGTGAAGTCCCCCTGAACTTCATTTCCTCTCCTAAAAATACCCATCTCCTAAGAGAACTGGCTTGCCTCTGATGGAAAAAAAAAATTTTGAGCAGTAGCAAGAACAACTCAAAACAGAGTCAAATTCCCCAAGTAAGCTTCAAGTGGCCCAAAATACATCTAATTTCAAAAAGTATTTTTTCTTCACTGCGAGGAGCCACATGAGAAGTCCTAAATAATACTATGGCCCTCAGAGAAACTGAACACCGGAGAAAAGCACAGGACTAGGGGTGACATCTTTTCTTAGCCTTAGATGCAAAATTAATTTTTAAATGTTTTTTAGCCATTTGGGTTTTGTCCTCTTGTGGCTGCAGCATGTGAGTAACCTTAACCAGGGGCACATCCCTGCCTTCTCCTAGCTGGAATGAGTTTGCCACCTATGTAGTACAGTCCCAGTGCCACTAGAAAATTACCAATCTTCCAAGTAGTGACTGTGGGTCCTTTCAGCACAAGACAAACGCTGCCTTAACTCAACTCTGTGGTTCAGACAGCAGCAAGCCAGCCTCCTGCAGCCCTCAGTGGCCACAGAGTCACAGACTTACTGCCATCACGTTCCAGTGTAGCCAGACAAAGAAGCTGAACAGACAATCACACTGCCAGGGAAAACAGCAAGCTGTTCCCAAGCATGGGTTAGAAAAGGGCAACTGCTAAATCTTTTAGAGACCAACTTGTAACAAAAAAAGAACTCAGCCCCAGGGCTTCAGCTCGATTAACAGACCCCTTTTGCCTACAGTTCTTCCTCAGGCCTCCTGGTCTTGGCTGTAATAACGGAGAAATCCAGGATGCTTAAATCCCTGCAGATGAGATATGACTACTGTAGTCACATAGATTGTATCCAAACAACTTCAATGCAATCCCAGTATCATTTTGCATTAGGGCCTCTCATTCTCACCTTTTCATTGCTAGTGATCACTTCAGCATCAGCTTATGTTCACCCTTCTCCTTGTGCAATGGTAGCATGCCCACACAATGTAGATGACCAAGGTGCAGTGAAACTCCATTGATTACCAAAAACCCATCCATCTTCTGAGTAGATAAAACTGATAAATCCAGATGTTGCCTCCATTCTCCAATGAAATAGGAGCTCTAAGTGACTCTGCTGGAGTCTGCAGGCATCTGCAGCATTTCAGGAGTTGCTAGCCCAGCTCTTTTTGTTTTTATTATTGTTCTCCAGCCATTCCCGGTCCCCATAGCCTGGAAACTGTGGACATTTAACCTGCTCTAGGTTTGGGCTGTACCCCATCTCCTATTGCCATACGTGGAGCTGACATATGGCATTAGGAGGTGTCAGAAGGAGGACAGGCAAAAAGACTCATCACAAAAAGTCAGAAGCTGGCAGCATGTTTATGTCAGGAGGTTCACATGTTCTGTGATTTTCTAGAGAGCTTGTGATGGTGGGTCAGGTGTACTGTGCTCATTTGGACTCTCAGGCAGGTGAGTTTTGAATCCTTATCACATCAGCAACCTGCAGAACCCTGTGTTGGCTGGGTGTTTGTAAACCAAGGTAATGTTACAGCTAGTACAAAATGTTTGCCACCTATTGAACTCCAGGAGACTCCCAGGCTCCTTGTCCTTGCTTTGTAGCAGCCCAGTACCATGAGCAAGGGTAGCCCCCATGACCTGGCTACCCTTCATCTTGTTCTCCTCTCTTTCTTGGCTGCTTAAAGCAGGTCTTGTTAGTAAAGACTGTAAATTCTTTAAGGTCTAGGGGCACTCAGACAAAGTCTAGGATGTGGGAGGGGGAGGAAAGGGGAAAAAAAAGACGGTGTTGGTTGTGAGTCCTTTCTGTTTATCATGAGGGAACAGGGTGAAATGCATCTCTTCTGAGGGCAACAGCAGCTCATTTCTGGCATCACTAAAGTATTTTGTGGCCCCTTAGGTGAGTGCGTGAGTGGAGGGACAGGTTCAGAAGCTTAAACTATGCTAAATCAGACAAACTTCTCATCTGTGATGGAATTTGAGCACCAAGCTATCAAGATAATTGGATATTTAGAGAAATTCTTCCCTTGCTAGAAGTTTTCTTTTTTGAAACCTTCCATGTGAAACTCTTCTGGAAGGAGAGGGGATTGGCACAGGCAGTGTTCTCACACCACACCGCTGAAGACTGATGCATGGTGGGAACACTGTCAGAGTGGGAAATGGGACAGGGGCACTGGCTGCATGCATGGGGTTCATCCTGCAGAAACAGGGGGATGCCTGGCAGGGAACACCTCTCCACTTGAGCTCTGCCTCCCTCTCCATTCTCAAGGCATCCCACCTGCTCCCTGCCTCTTTACATCTCTCTGACGCACGCCTGTCTGCAACATTCCCACCTCTCATTTTCATCTTTCTTCTTAATTCCCACTTTTTCCATTTGCCCCTTGACTTTCCTCCGTATTTTTCCATTTAGGTAAATCTGCTCAGCTGAACACACAAAGGACCTGGAGTTAAACAGAGATGAGACCAAGCTACTGCAGGGAACAAGTGAGCAATCTGTTAGCACGCTGACCCTGTGCAGAATGTGCCTGGTCTCATGTACCTCTGTCCCGTGTCATGCCACTGGAGCAGACAGCGAGTACTCAGGGACAAGGGGGCACGGAAACCTTCAATGCTCCTGAGGCTGGACAGCACCAGAATACCTTCATCAGCTACAGCTTGGCACTTATTTAGTCCTTTGCACCTGTGAGCTCGAGAGTGGGCTTGGATGTGCCTTGGCACTCGAGAGGAGCAGCACTCCCAGTCCAACAGCAGAAATGCACGGCCAGCGTGGCTCTGTGCCAGGCACAGGAGAGCAGACTGACCAGCAGCACAGAGGAATAAAGCTAAGGCTATCTAAATAGACATAATGACAATACAAAAGCCATGTAAGGAGTCCAGAAAATTCACAGCAGACTTTATCTGTTGCACGCGTGACTCAATATACTTATGCAATGCCTGGCTAGCTGCTTCCTTGCAATTACATTCAATGAAATCCATTATTAAAACAGTTCAAACATTACCATTTACCTCTTCATATTTACATCTCCTTATACCTTTATTAAATAGTTACTAACTTTCCTAATCTTGGCTTCTGAACTTCTATTTGCTGAAAATTAGCAGACAAGAAATGGTATTTAAAACCTATTCTGAAATCATTCACAAAAAATACCGAGGCAGTATTTTTCTTATGACACAAAGCCAATATGTTTTTGTCAAATAAAAAAGCTGCCTAATTCCCCTTCTCTGATAGAAGTTTTCAATTGAAATCTAATTAACTACAATCTAATCAATTCATATTTTTTGTCAAATAAATTTAATTTTGGCACTGAAGCCAAAAACTTCACGGCTGCGACTTTCTAGCTATAATTTCAGACTTGCTATGGGCCTCTGTGGGAAGTGAAGCTTTTTCTGCCTGTGGACTTCCATTTGATCCCAACATCTATGAGCACCTGATATGACCAGGTCAGAAGACTTAGATTGATCTCTGCTCTGAATTCCTTCAGCTTCTCAGTTACAACAGAGCTCAAAGACTGGTGTCTACCTCTACCAAGGTTAGATGGGATTTAATCAATGTCTTCTGTGTACAGGAATATGCCCCTCTGTCCTTGGCTCCTTGATTTGGCAATCAAATTTTACAAACTGGAATTTCTACCACTTTGAAGATCTAGAACATAGGAGCTCATAGGAAAAACACAAGACAGTCAGTTTTCCCTGACTGAAATTTTCAGATATCCAAAATTTGGAGCTGACATCTCTCCATTTACCAAAATGTCTAGTGCTTGAGATATGAGTCATCTCACAGCTCAAATCTTCCACCTGATGTTTGTGGGGTGATGGGAGACCGATTTACCCCTAAATTCTTCTATTTCAGTCATACACACACGGATGAGAAGGAGATCTCACTGCCTCTGCTCTGGCTTCAAAGACTGTGGCTACGATACAAAGAAGGAGAAAAGCTGGTATTTGTACTGGACAATGTACTCCAGTGGTCCCATATCTCCCCTCTTACATTACAGAGCCATCCTGGGGCTCTATAAAAAAAGGCATGAGCATAGCTAGATGCACACAGCTCTGGTCTTCTGTGGCCAGAGGTGCAGCAATGGGCAGGAACATGGAGAAGAGGGCTGGCCAGGCTACCCCAGAGACTCCATCAGCTGAATCTGTGCTGTGGAAAGCGAAGGCAGGCAGTAAAATCCACTTACTCAGGGGTCCACAACTGCCTGGATAGTGGGGACCATCAGCACTGGAGTAACAGCAGTGAGGCAGGAGGAAGAGTGCACAGATAGGCAGGAAAAAAGAGCACACAAATAAAGGCCTAGAGCATGGGGCACATGTGGCAATCAAAATACCTCCCGTCATGCCTTGCTAAGGCTGGATCTGCCTGACCTTGTACACAAAGAGAGCTGGAAGATGAATCCAATCTCATGTAAATCCATCTGGACACATTAGAAGCAGAGACAGGAGATTTTGATGAGGCCTGACCAGACACTGGGCAAGAGCAGAGGGCTACTGCTTCCACTCAGAGTCTGCAGCCACAGGGTGCACATAAACCAGCTGATGCAGACAGGCTACTTGCCAGCCCAGCTCCTAGCCAGGACCTATTTTTTTAAGATTTCTGCCCCATGCCCACCATTTTGCTCTACAGCTGGAGCCACATCCTTATTTTCCCCAAAGGTCCAGAATGCTACAGAGAAAGTTAAAGACTCTTTCATTATTTGGACCTGATCTTTTGCCCTATGGACATCGTGGTGCAGGAGGCATAGGGCTGCCAGGCACATCCCAGCACTGACCCTCCTATCAGCTCACTTGGGATAGATATAGATATAGATATAGATATAGATATAGATATAGATATAGATATAGATATAGATATAGATATAGATATAGATATAGATATCTGAAGAACAAACTGTGAATTTGTACCCATTTTGCTCAGTTTGGTGCCTCTGGGGCCAGGCTTCAACATTCACCCTAAACAGATGATCCAAAATCCTTTCAACATCTACCACAGAAAAAGTGGAATAACACAGTAGGCCTCCGAATTGCTTTGCAAACCACAGTGTACTAAGCTAAGTAGTCCTGCTTATCTCTTAAATTTAGAGCTCATTATGCTGCAAAAATACAACTCTCTGCTGACAGAAAAACTGAAAGATAGAAGCAAAAAAAAAAAGCCTTGCTAGTAAACAAGAAATGCAAAAATTACATTCCTTTATCCCCATTTATAAAATATAATAATAATAAAGTGTCTATAATTCTGTTAGTAAAAAGACATTTCCCTAGGGAGCAATAGATCAATTACTAATTACACAGTCATCTCCTGAGCTGTGATGCTTTATATTCTTAAAAAAATAACCTGCAACTCTCCCCCCTCCGGTACAAAGTATTTTTTTACCTTTTTTTTTTTAATATTGCTGTGCAAGCAAAAGCTGCTGAAAGCTTCCAGAGCCTGTGAGACTGGTCCCTTGCTGCCTGGAATGTGATTATTTCACACCCTGGAACACTCAGATTTCTCTCCAAACTGTGTACTAAGAGAAAATGTCAGAGTTTCTTAATAGTTTCAGAGACATGATACGAAAAGACATAAGCAGGTTTTCACACTGTGATAAGAAAGCCAGAAGAACTCGCCAAGCTCAGATGACTGAATGCAAGTGATTGGGCCACACTTTAAAAATCCAAGAGGCAGAACACAGGCTCTGAGCTCTGTATTTCACTGTTTAGGGGAAAATAGAAAAGAAAAATAAAAAAGAATGTCTGCGTTTTGGTCCTATAAGCCTGCTGGTTTTACCTTTTTTGAGGGTTTGTGTTCAGATTTTTTAAAAGAAATCTAACATTCACATGGTAGGGAATTAGCTTTCAGGAAGGCAAAAAATCAGAGGCAAAAATTGAGAACTACACGTTACGCAGGCAGGGTAGTGCTGCCTCCTTGTTTTGATTCTTCTCTGGTGTGATTCATTTCGTTTTGATGACTGCTTTCATTTCAATATGTTGCACATCTAGGGATAGTTTTACTGGGAGAAAGCAAATGAAATAATTAGTATCATTAAGAAGGAAAAAACGAGTGCATGTTTGAGGGGAGGGCTGTGCTGCTGCTATTTCTACCTTTGGATAAGATGCTATTTAGCCTGCTGCTTGCTGGTTTCCATCTTTTTCTGATCACTACTTGAAACACCTAATTGCTATATTTATTACAATTTTCTTTAACTTGCCATGATTTTATAGAGACTTCTATTTGGCATCAAATATTAGCTAACTAGGATTTTCTGAGCATTCTGCTGTTTACCCTGCTGCTAATAAGTATTTAATGATCTGAGATTTTAAAGTCATAACTATGCAAATTCTGGCCAGGTCCCTGAAGGACCATAGTTAATTAAAAGCAAGGAAAAAAGCGCAAGATTGGCAACACTTCCCCATCTTGTGAGATTAAGGCCAGTTGGTGTGTTTCAGGCTAAGAGGCATCTTCCCAGTGTGGAAGGGCACCACACACAGTGATGGATTTGTTTCCTGGAAACAGGTGGGCATTTGAGGATGGGGGGTTGGTACCTCACATCCTTCAGAGAGCTGCCAGTTCCTTTTCCTAGGCTGAAATTTAGAGGGATGAGCTTAGGGCCATAAGTGCTTCCCATGTAAGGAGAAAGTTGGTGTTCACAGTGATGCTGCACACGTTCGAGAAGAGCTTGGATGGATGAATTTGGGAAGCATCATCACTCCAAGTTTTTGGAAAGGATGTCATATCTAGGGAATTATGGGGAACAGAACTCAAGGACAGCAGATAACTACCAGAAAGAAAAGGTAAAAGTAATATCTCACTTAATAGAAATACTTTCCAGACTCCCAGTGTGGAAGCTGCATAAAGCACTCCTGAAGAAGCAACTAGCCCAAAGGCACAGGGAGTGAGAAGAAATGTGCTGCTCAGCTTAAGGGGCTGTCAGGCTTGCCTGAGAAGAGATCTTCAGCTCTAGAAAACCCTCTTCAAAGGCTACATAACTACTCAGAAAGGAAAGGATGCTTTGGAAAAGAAATGGAGATACCAGGAGAGCAGTGCTGCCTCCTAGGTGAAACTAAAAGCAAATAGGTGAATAGGTGAAACTAAAAAGCAAATTTTGGAAGGCTTTCAGATTTCAAGGACACTATTTACCCATGATTATGTGTTTTGAAATGAATTGTTTTTCTTATGATGATAGATATACCACGTATAGACTTGGATTTGTGTACCTTTCTGAAGAAGCTGGACAAGAAATATTCAGCTGAACTCCTTAGTGGCACATTCACAGGCAAAAAGGTGATGGAGGAATCCGGTAACAAAGTGCTGCCTTGGCCAGCCACATACAGCAAGAGACTGGCAGAGAACTGGGCTAATCTTGTGCAGAAATATTAACCAGGATTTCATTAGAAGAAAAATTAGGCTTTAGAGAACTGAAAGACCAGTCAGAAAATTAAATAAAAGACCAAAGCAAAAAGTGATAAAACTAGGAAAAGAGTTAATTCTTACAGAACCTCCATGTCAAGAACAAAACGAATCAAGGCACTAAAAGATGTAAAGAGGAGAAAAATGGTGTCGCCTCTATACCTGTGCCAGGGGCCTGAGTAATAGAGAGAATAAGAATTGTTCGTTTTATGAGCATAATGCCTAAATGGCATTAGGAAGGCCTGGTGGGAAAATCTGCATGAAAGGAATATTAAAATCAAGTTTAACCTAGCAGGGAGGCTCAAGTGGACAGAAAGAGAGGGGGAGTAACACACTCTGTCAAAAATGGCATTTTCTAGTACAGAAGCAGCGACAAAATACTTACAGATTTATTATCTGCCATATAGAGAATTCCTCCTGGCTAGAGAAATGGGCTGACAGGAGCCTCATGAAATTCTACAGATGAATGCAAGGTCCTGCATTTGGGCTGGACTGATGGACAGTGGCGCTGCTGCAAAGGAGCTGCCAGTGCTGGGGAACAGGTCCACACAGGGAAGGACAGTGACATGCCAAGCTGCACCAGTTCATTGCAGCTGGTGGTTGAGGGAGGGATTGTGCCCCTTCCTTTGCACTCAGCAGACCATGTCTAAAACAGCACATTCACTTTTGGCCCTCCAATGAAAGAAGGTGTTGATAAGTTGAAGTAAGTTTAGTGGAGGTTCACCGAGGTGCTCAGAGTTGGAGCATTTGTCCTGTGGGGACAGGCTGAAGGATGTGGGCTTGTTCAGTTTGGAAAGGAGATGATTTTGGTGGGACCTAACAGCAATTCCTTGGTACTTACAAGGCATCAGTGAGATTAAGCCAGAATCTTCACACTGCCACATGGCAGGAGAACAAGACACAACAAACACAAAACCAGGGAGGAAAGGGAGGTTCAGACCAGTTACAGAAATACATCAGCAGTGGGGCTGGGATGGTGAGAGATGGTGCCATCTCCATCTGTGGTGGTTGTCAAGATTTGACTGGAACACTCTAACTTGAGTTTGCTGTTGAACAGCAAGATTGGAATGGAGACCCCACAAGGTCCTTTCCAACCCAGATTATCTATGATCCTATGAATGTGATTAGGTATGTTCTGATCACACCAGAATACAGGCTGACTAGCTCTCTTTATAAAAGCACTCTCCCAATTCACCCCTAAGAATTAAATTTGAGCAATGCATTGGGGTACCTAAATCTGCTTGGAAGTTCCCAGCCTTACAAATCACAGAAAATTGTATTCGAGAATGAAAGACAGAGAGATTGTCTATCAAGTTCTTTTAAAAAAAATTATAGAATTTGATTTCATGTGTTATGTCCAACTCATGTAAGGTCATCAACAGTACCAGACGTATCTGATGGATTGGAGAGGCCATATTCATGAATTTGAAACCATACAGAAACAGCCATAGAATCATAAAATAATTTAGACTGGAAAACACCTTTAACATCATTGAGTCTAACTCAACCCAGCCAAGTCCACCACTAAACCCCATCCTTAAGCGCCAGCCACATCTACGCATCTTTTAAATAGCTCCAGGTGTCAAACTAGACAGACTTCAATTCATGAACTGTGGAGTACAGTCAAGTGGTGTTTAGGAATATTTATCAGGTATCCAAGAAACTTCAGGAGAGACAAGAAAGGTGAACAGGCTAAAAAGATAGTACAACATGAGCAAAAGCAGCCACGTAATACCAGGAGAGGGGAAGGTGATACCCATGAATATAAATTAGGAGACAGACTTGTAGAAAATTTCTATGAGAACTGAAAGAGCACATAAAATGGTGTAAGTTTTGGAACAAGAAAACAGAATTGTCACTAACAGTGTAAAAAAGGCAGAAAACATCAGTTTAAAAAAAGTCCTCTGGGGAAGGTCAGATGATGTATGTGCACCATTGATCATAATGAGTTAATTTCAGCTCCAGCTGTGATCAAGTATTTCAGGCTGTGCCTAAATAGGGATTTTCTAAGATAAGCAAGCCTGGACAATTTTTATGCAAGAGTTTTAAAAGAGACGGCCAGAAAAGATCTGGACCAGTACTGATAATATTTGATTAGACTCAGAAAACTGGGAAAGAATCCAAGGGTCAAAGGAATTCTGATGTTGTGCCAGTACACAGTGATCTCAATGACAGGACTGATGCAGTGACAGTACAGTAATAAAATTGTCAATATGCATCTTGGATAGATTATGCATTAAAAGTGGATAACAAAATTAACCATACCCAATACAGGTTTAAGGAAAAATAGACATCATCAAACTAATGTGCTATCGTCTCTTATGAGATTACAAGTGTGGTTCACACAAGTAATTAGGTTGATATGGCTGGAATGATATGTAATCATTGTGACATATATTAGCTGGAGAAAAACTGTCTAAGTAATAAACTTCACATGCAACACTAAATGGGGATTCATTTGTGAGCAGATGTACTTCTGTAATGCACAATTCTTGCCACTCTGTTCTTTATTTATTTATCACAACCTGACAGAAAACTGAAAAAAGTCACTGATGGATTTTGCAGTTGAGGCGTATTTTTGGGAGAACAGAAAACAAACGAAGATGACGAGTCAGGGATAGAACAGCATGAACTGCTTTGGAAATGCAAATAATATGCATTCCAGTATTCCAGTGTGAAAAAATGGAACCAACATACATCTGTGAACAAAGTTTACTGCTCCTACTAACAGGAAGGGGTTTTCTCTCTTCAAAGAGGAGACAGAAAAAAACCCAACCAATCAAGCTTGGAGGCAATGAAGAAAGCAGCTGAATGAATTGATAGCGAGGTGCTGTGATTGAATGGACAGGCTACTGCAGTACTTGGTGTAGGAAACGGGAAGTTTCAGGCAGGAATAGTAAGACAATATTACAACTGACAGCACTGAAGCAGACTGAAGCACTGACAGAATGCCATGTATTGATCTGAAATGTACCACTTTTAAAAGCTCTTTAAGAACACCACAAGAATATCTCAAAATGCCAAAATATCCTAAATGCCATTCCTCACACGAAAGGTAAGGACACGATGGAATTTGACCACAGTTTGAGATCTACATGGCAAACTCCACTGTGATAATGGAAAGAGGTAAAGAGAGCATTCTGTAAAAGACAGACCCTCTCCTCAGTCAATGGAATTCAAGCAACAAGCAGTCAGAGAAAGATTTCGGGCATATTTTTGGGGACACTTGTATAATCATAATCATCATCATCCCCTTGTCCCCTCCTGCCACATAGTGAAGTCCTCTGCCCCTTAATTTACCTAACATGTCCCAGGGATGCCACAGAATCAGGCAAAGACAGACAGAACTCCCACCACAAATGGTTAATCACAGCACTTGGATCATGAGAGGCAGAACAACAACTCCCTACATGGAATCAATGCCCCCAAGGTCAGGGAGAGCCTCAGGTCAGATATATAAAGGGATGATATCTCCTTTTCTAGAGGGACAGTGGCATCATCTCCAACCACATGTGAGTGCTACTGTTCACAGAACAGAGCAAGCAGGGGAAATTGTTCACTCTTGTATTTCTAGACAACTGCCTGGCTTTAAAAGTTGATGAGTATGAGCCCAGAAACAAGTGACTCTTCCCCTAAATTCACACACATATAGGCTCTGGCTGACATTTCCAATCTGATTAGCTTCCTCATTATCTCAACTTTCAAACCATCATAGGCCCTCAACTTGAGGAAGCTGCCCTCGGAAGTCACCTCAGTTCAAGCTCTCCAAACACCCATCACTGTGGGAAACAAATGACGACAGACGAGACCTAATCACAAACGGAAGGGAAGAGGGACTCCCACCAGGACAGCTGGTGGTGACGAGCACAGTCTGCTTGAAATGTCTGGGAACTTGCAACCTCCTGTCACCAGCAAGCAGTTGGGAACGGGAGCATCGACAAGCTGAGTGTGCAGCCCTGGTTGTTTCTTCAAACCAAATTGCTTCATATGATTTTTGGAGCTCTGAAGGGAACAATGAGGGACAGCATTAACTTTTAACTGTTGGTTTGGGTTTTTTCCTAACCCTTTCAGAAAAAAGCCAAGAAGGTGGTTAGGGGAGGGAGCGTTCAAGAGGGGAGAAAGTTCTGGTGATGTCAGCTCCTATTGCCATGGAAACAGAACATTTTTAGTGACAGTGGAGCCTTCCTCCTTGAGCTGCTGGGTTGCAGGGGCAAGCAGGGCAAGGGCACATGAGGGAATTCAGCTAACTAAAACTATAGCTTCTTGTCTTTCCAAGGAAGTGAGGAAATAACTACAAATGATTGCCTGAATACATGGTTTATGTAACCAAAACACTGTCTGGGGCCATAGCAGCAAATAGTCATTTTGGTCTGTGATGAAACGTGCTGTTGTGCCACAAGCCAGATGGAGACAGCTCAGCTGCCCAGGAATGCCCCATGGAACGGGCCCCCACTGCACCTCACTTTTCCATGCTACAGTCTATTCTTTGCAACCTTTGCTGCCTTGCTGGTGTTTATTTGGAAAGGGAGAAGGGAGGAGAAAGGGCTGGGAAGTACAGTCCATATTCTTGAAATGGACAGAAGCTACATGGACTCTAGGCTGGGCATTGCTCCCCAACATCAGGGATGTTTCCTTAGGAGCCAAGTTTATGACATCCCTTACAGAAAACAAGAATCCAGGATGATGAAAAGGAAAAGGCTCTTAGAGAAAATGATTAGCCTTTGATCAGGATCTAACTCCCTGGCATGGAGCAAATGTGCAAGACCTAATGCTAGCTGTCCTCCCTAAGTCAGAATGCTAAGGCAGCATCTGGACAACATGGCTTCAGTAAGTTGAAGCCAGAATCCAGGTGTGGAATCAATAAGGATATAGGCTGGGGCTTACATTTGAGGTTAAGGAAAAGCCTACTGCATGTAAGGACAAGTTAAAGCCTTGGATTTGATTTAAACAGTGCAGAAAATTTTAATGAATTTCAAAGAATAATGAATTAATAACCACAAGCTTTTATAACTCGAAATACATTATATAGTCATTAGTTCTATACAACTAAATGGAAAAATCTTTTTTTAGCAGAAGTCCTTTGAGATCAGATATTCTAATGAGATTACTATCATTTCATTCTGACACCTCATAAGGACAATTGAATAGAAATCAGGAAAAAATTTCTTTCTGTTTTGGACCTGAAATAAAAAAATCCTCCACACAGATTATTTCATATCTAAGGGGTTGATTCAAAGTCTCCTTGGCATTAAAAGAAGTTCAGATATGAGATTTTTTTTTTCCTGGTACTGCTATCAGATGCACAAAAGACCCTGTCTCTCCTCAAATTCATGTCAGCAATGGTGACAGAAGGAAATATGTAAGGGAGTTTGCTCCCTTCTTGTCTAGGTAGCGTGGATTTCATTTGTTTTCTGCATGAAGTATTTGAGCTCTTCCTCTTTCATTTAGTATTGTGCCACTGATTTCATCATCTCTTTAGATAGCTCCACTCACATACCATGCTTGCAGGGACCCCAGGCAGAGCAAGACCCCCAATTCCCAAGCCTTTTTACCTCATATTCTGTTTTTCCTGTGCCCACCTGGAGCAGAGTCTCCCAGCATACTGCAATGTATCACCTGCACAGAGGAGCACCATGGACCCCAAGGTCCCCTTTTGAAACCTACCCAGCTTTTCCTTCCTCAAAGGCTGCTGTGCTAGGGTCTTGCTTTCCCTGCATCCGTCTCCAGCAATTTTGCAACCAGGAGCTCAGGCTAGAACATACAATGATCTGGCTTTCCTCAGCCAGAGGAAAACCATGTCTCAAGGGCTTTAACTGGTACTCCTCATGTCAGGCCATTTAAAATCAGATGTTAATCTCAGCAGGCTCAACTACAAGAAAGGTCTTCCCATCTCACACATATTGTGTTAATTTAGAAAAGCCTACAGCTTTCATCTGCCTGTCCTCCTTTCATACACAACCTGGCTGAGAATCAGCCTTCAAATTTTTACAGCTGCACTGAGTTTGAAAATCTCTGCTCCTCCCAGAAGCAAACAATTATCTGCTCCTCCAGAGGGAATGACTTTCAAGTCTTGCTGTAGAAGAACTCTGTCAAAAGCAAATATAAAGACGGTGCTGCTCCACACCACGGGGGAAAACTCTGCAAAGTGAGCTCAAACTCACTGCTAGCTCAGTCAGTAATACATGCACTTCCAGGCAACAGTGGAGCTGGTAATCCCTGGCTAAAGAAAAATAAAATTGAGAGCTTCTATCTGAAAGATGTTCACTTTTTTCTGTGACAAGAGCAATATAACATGTTTATTTCTGATTTGTTTTTATTATCTCACGTGGCATTCTAATTGAAAATTAGAATTCTGGGGGAAAAAAGCACATCCCACTGATACCAGAAATGGATATTTTGCTGCGATTTAACAGGAAAATTCTGGTAGACTTTCCACTTGATACATGCAGAGGGGAAAATCAAAGCTTCACCATAGCAACTTTGTTGTAAAAAACCCTCAAATGTCAACTTGTCCCAATAGTGCTGCAGGTAAAGTAGTGCAATACAAAAACAAAAAGCCCTGAATAAAAAACTTACATTCCTACCCTTGAAACACTGCTGCTGGAAACAGAAATGCTAGCTTTAGTTTGGTTCTGGTAAAGGTTACACCTCTTCTATCCAGACATTTCAAAAACACAAAAAACCCAGAAATGTTTCTGGGCAAGCTCTTCAGCTGGTACAAATTAGTACCCTCTGCTGAAGTTGTGCTAGACAGATGGCTGCACATCCACCGAGGAGTTAAGCTACCTTGTCTGCTCTTTCTTCCATTGGCTGCTAATCCCAGCATGCCTGATTCCAGCTTGGCAGCTGCACCAGAGTAGCACCAGAGTGGGAACTTTCTCTTCAGTTACATCATTCCTGTTCCATGCAAGACTCTAGTAAACCCAGAATAAACAAATCCAGAAATTACCAACCTACCCAGCCATGACAATGAAGAAATCCAGGCGGTTCCAGGTATCTCCAAGGTAACACTTCTTGCCAAAGATCCCCAGGGCCACCATCTTCAAGACCATTTCCATGGCAAAGAAAATGAAGATGAAGTCATCAAACACCTGCCAAACAGAAACCCAAGAGCGTATTTGACAAGCATTCTCAGCCTCGAACTTTAAAACACAGAATATGAGAAAAATACTAATTTCAGTACCCCTGAAAATGAGATAGAGGCAGGGCTGGAAGTTTCTCTCATGTAGCCCTGGCATCACAGTTTCTTGCTTCTCAGGTTCAGTGAGGGCTTCTAGAGTTTTTTCACCCACAGGTGAAGTAACTGATGCAGACTCAGAGACTCCTTACATAGACTTGAAAAGTGGTGTTGGTTCAGGGCCAGCAGATCTAAATCTAGCCAGGAAAATTCTGCCTTTCCAAGATCCCCCCAGGAGGGACTCCTCATCACATTGCTGCAAATGGCTCAGCTGAGGACACAGTGCAGCTTCCCACACAGCTTGGACAGCACGCACCCATCACAGAGAACAGCTTCAGATACCTCAAGGCCTTAGCCACAACAACACAAGGGTGGATGACACCCTTTGCTATCACCTTCTCTTTGGGGAAACATCAAGCACAGCTGATGTGTTTACAGTCTGGATGTACTCATGGCCTTTCTAAGCATTCCTTTTATTTCTTCTCCCTTTGGGCATCCTGAATGCCACAGTTATCTGTTGAATCAGTAATAGTCTTGCACATCACCAGACTACCAAATGCATTGGAGGCAGCTATTCCCTCCCGCCTGGATTGTGTAACCTTAGTTATTTCTCCCTGGCTTAACCCTGACCTACGAGTCTTGTAGGTGTCTGTGCCAGGAAATCCCTGCTTATGTGCAGGTTCAGGAATATTAGCAAGTGTTCAGCGTTGCATAGTCACAAGTCAAGTTCATTCATTCTCTCTCTTGCCCCATTCCCCTCCTCAAAGCCAGCCCTTGCCATTTTACAAGAGGATATCTCGCTGCCAGGGACAGCCTTGCCAGCCTCTCTGGGAGGGTATCGCCCACACGCTGAAGGAAAGCATGCATGAAAATCTGTGACTTGGACTGAAACACCATCACAACAAGAAGGAAATCTGCTTACCTGCAAGATTTTACACCTGTCCGAAAGGCAGTCCATATCCTCACATGGCTGGTACATTCCCAGGGTAACACAGTTTAGCAAAATCACCATCATGCTGACACACTCGAACCAGGTGGAAAAGAGTCAAGGAAAACTTCTGCAAAAGCATCATGGCTGAGATAAGCTTGCTCTAGGCTTGAAGTAACAAAATAGGAAGATTAAGGGAAAGAAGGGCTGGTAGGCTGATTCCCATTCTCTGCACTCAGTTCATCACTACTCCATTGCCTGATTAAGCCAAAACTCTTTTGTAAAAAGGAAAGTAGAGGTAGCACAAAAGGCCTAAAGTACTTACACAAGTCAAATCATTGCCATAGTCAAACACATGCTTGCTCCTTTCCTGTTGGTTTGCTGAGTCCCTTCCCTCACAGGTTTACTGAATCTTCCAAATATATGGAAGATACTTTCTAAGGTGGCCTATACCTAAATGTATCAGAGATCTCCAGGATCTAGGGATCTAAATCAAAATGGGCAGATCGATCTCTGCATGATTATTGCCCTTCTGGGAAGTGGGTACCAGAGGAGGCTAGAATCCTCCCTTGTCCCCTCTCAGAGAAACTTGTGGGTAAAGAAGTGCCACTGGTCTGTCTAATCCGTTACTACACTTCCAGCAGTGACCCACGCTGGATAAAACTCCACAATGTGCCCAGGTTACTCAGTAACTATGAGGAAAAACTGTGTTTCTGACCCCAGCTGGTGATCTGTTTATGCCCTAAAGCATGAGGATTGATAGGCCTTATAATTGTTTTCTCAGCTACACTGCTGTCCCTGCAGATGCTTTGCTTATTCATTTGAATCCTTTGTTGATAATCCTGCTAAAATATCTGCTTCAATAATAGTTGGCAGCCGTGAGCTACACTGGCTAATTATACTTTACATAAAAACTGTTCCCTCCTATTTATTATTAATTTGTTGTCTTATAATTTCATCAAGTGCCACTTCATTTATGTATTAGAGAAGTGGATAAAAATGGTGTATTTGTGTGACCTTTATATGCTACACATTCTAGATGCCCCCTCTCACCATCCCTCTCCTCCTGAAGGAATTCTAAAGCCTGATACACACTTATCCAAGAACTCATTTACAGTATTTTAGCTCTAAAAGTGGGTGCATTTGTGCAGTACTTCCCAGCGTTCCCATTGCAAAGCAGTGATGTAGAGTGAATAGACCTCCAGCCTCTGGCAGAAACATTCTTGGGCATTTTACACACCTCACAACAACATATCTGCCCAGTTTCCACTGTCAGACAATTTTATCCTTTTTAAATAGAAGAGGCACAAAATTATCTACTTAAAATACAACCCACTGAGTGCATCCATTTTCAGTCCTTTCAGTACTGAATCTAAAAGAGTGGCCTGTATCTCTGATCACTTCTGAAAGACATTCAGCTTCTGTGGTTTGTTCTGAGCAACTCTTCCATGCTCATTCTCTGACAGTGATTTATGACTAAACTACACAATCTGATCTAGAAGATTATTAATTCTGTCTCTTCTCCCCCACCTGGTTTGTGGTGAGCTACCGTCAGTTGCAAAATCAGACAAGAGCAGGGCACTAGTTCTACTGTTCCAATTTTCTCTAAGGTGATTTCAAGAATGTGTTATCACTATCCCTCACAAAGTTAATCCCAAAGTAATGCACATGAAGCCCACCCTCAATGTAGGCTTCAAAATCAGAGCCCTTTTCTCAGAGAAATGTACCAAAAGGGCACAAACAAAGTATTTTCACTCAGGGTCTATGCAACACAACCTCAACTTCCCACCTTCCTCCCTCTTGCACATTTCTTTAATGATCAGATCTGAAACCCAGGAAAGCAATTTGAGAAGTTTGCATTAGCTCACACAGGGTTTTCAGATAAGACTGCAGCTCTTCTCTGGACTCTTCCAAATCTGTTTGGTGTCACCACTCCATTACAGAACTACAGAATGGTTGATGTTGGTAGGGCCTCTGGAGGGCATCTTCTCCACCTTCCCTCTTCAAACCAGCATCAACTACAGCAGATTGCTCAGGGTTGAATCCACTTGGTGTTTGAATATCTTCAGGTATAGAGACACCAGAGCCTCTCTGGGCAACCTGCACCAGCATTTGACTATTTGCACAGAAGAGAAGTGTTTTCTTAAGTTTAAATAGGACATATCCCACTTTTCAGGCTGTGACCATTACCTCTTGCCCTGTATCACTGAGCAGTCTGTGTCCTTTACTTCTCCTATCAGGTATTAATACACTTGGATAAGAGCTCCCTAAACCATCTCTCCTCCAGGATGAGCAGCCCCAGCTCTCTCAGCCTTTCCATTTTGCAACAGGTGCTTTGACAGTTTCTGGAAAGGCAGCACCAGTGAAGCCCTGATAGAGGGATCAGTGCTGAATGACATTCTTCGAGGGGCCAAAACAGTTTCAGAGCAGGCTGAGCCAATGCTTGCAAAAGCCCTTCTCCCTGAGCATAAGGGAGTTAGAAGATGTGTGGACAAAACCAGGGCCTCAAACATTCCTGGATTAAATTAATGTGTAACAAATGAAAAGCAGAAACTTTTTAAAAGCCAATTGGCTTTTTTTTTCTCCAGAAAGCATGACACAAGAGACCTGGAGGCAGAGAGTACTACTCTGACTACAGCCAAACTCAGGAAAGCCAGGAGTTTTTATCTAACACAGATCTATGCTTCTATGCATGTGCTTTGGCAGCAGAAATGACAGGGCAGCACACTTCCATGTTTCTCTCACTGCTCTTGCAGTGCTCCCCACAAGGCCATGCAGCCCATGGCAGGGTGCTGTCAGCATCTGGTGAGACCTGGAAGCACAATACCTGACAAGCCATGGCAAGCACTCCCAAAAAACTTGAAACTTAGGCCAGATGTGCCATCTTATCTCATCTTCCTGCTCAAAATGCAATGCCCAATTGCAGATGGTTTCGTCTCCCTGTTTTTTTAGATATCAGCTCTCAAAGTTTGTCAGCACTGTCTAGGCTCCCTAAGAATATTACAGAGCCTCAGACCATTCCCAGGATATTACAGTGACATTAGAAAAAGCCACTGCCCCATGGTTTTCCTTTCAGAGCAGTTAGAAACACTGCAAAAGCACAACAAACCTGCAGCAGAAAGGAAGAAAGTGCAAGGAGAAAACCAGAGCATCTCCTACCCTGAAGCAGGAGGGGTTGCTGCCTGCTTGGGTCGGTGGAGGGGGTAATTAGGACTATCTGCTGCCTTCAATGTGTCACCATTGTCAACCACAGCTACTGCCTTCTGTCACCACAGCAACAGCCTGCAGCCAGGTTTATCATGTTTCTTTCGGCAATGCCTCCCCTCTCCCACATCCCTTACCCCCCCTCCTTTTCCCTGTGCCTGAGCCTGTAATTATTTGCAGCTGCTGACAAAGCCAGTCTTCATAATCTGCATCATTCAGTCAGAAGTTTCATCATTAATTAACTTCTTTCAAAGTTTAAATCTCCTAATTACAAGCAAACCCATGCACATGTTCTCCCCGCCCCACTCCAGCCCTTCTTCACTGCTTCTCTCCCTTCCCACAGCCTCATTCCCAGTATCTTTCTCAGTGAGTTTTACGGGCCTGCAAATGGTTTGGAAAACGAAAAGGAGACTCTCACAATTTCTGCCCATGGCCACCTTCTCTCCTTGGCCACCACAAGGTGCTTCAGAGGAAGGTACCAGAAAATTCACAGCAATCCACTATGTAATAATTTGCCGTTAAAGGGAGGGTTTTTTTTCCCCCCTAACTGCGACAGTTCACAGTTGATTCAAACCCTTTCAGATAAAAGGACCATGGCCTTCATTTGAAAAAAGAAATACAGCAAAAGAGAAGTATCTCCTGAGTTAATCACAGAATATTCTTGGTTGGGAGGATCTGCAAGGATCATTGAGTAACCATGGGCTGGTATTATTATCCACATAAGTCTCTTCTCCTTAAAAAAGTTCTTGTTCATTTCAGCACTGTCTGGGGACATCAAGATCCATATCTAGATTAACTATATTTTGCCTAAAAACTTGCACTGGTTCTATAGCTGTGGCAGCAAGACCTTTCTTTGCTGCTGGGTGCCAACCCTGTCCTTCTGCACCCCGAGCAGGGCCTGGCCAGCTGCTGGCCAGAGACAGCCACTGTGAATCTACTGACCTTCCACCCTGCCTTCCTATGGACAGTGCAACTCTAGGATGAGGATATGTTCAACAGGGACACGCATCACCAGCACACACCAGGAGAGACCTGTCATTCACCCCAAACCATCTGGGCTGCACTGAAAGCCACAAGCTACAGGACAGTTAAAAAGAGATACACAGATGTTTCTGGGACATGTTTTGGGGTAGTGCTTGATAACACGACTGTGCATAATGGAAGATGATGTTAGAAACAGGTGATGGGAGACAGGCAAAGTTTTTGGGCTCAAATAGCAGAAGAAATGTCTGCTGTGCTGGAGCTGTAAATACCTTGCACCTAAAAAGCTGAGTACCACTTAAGGTTCTTGGGATTGACCTTAACCTCCATTTTCTATCACTGAGAAAAACACAACAGAGCAAAATAAAACAGCACTTTTGGGTCCCCTCTCCTCTTCCTCCGTCATCAGCTGCAGAGACACAAGTAGTTCCCCAGAGGCTGGCACTCCTAACAGCACAGAAAATATATAAGCTTTATAAGCATGACAATCCCTCAGTGTTTCCTGCTGCTGTTTCCAAATTACTCCTAGGGTATGCCTTGTGCCAATTAAAGTCCTGAATATCTCAGACCTGTTTAACGTGCAGAGAAATGCCTGACTACAAAGCATTTACAGCAAGGTGGAAAAGCCTGCCAGCCGTGTGGTATGGCTGGTCATGGCAGAACCTGTTCCTGCTCCAAAATGGAGAGAAGAGCAGCTCAGTGGAAACATGGAGCCCCATGCAACACATCCCAAACACCAGCCACCCCTCATACAACTCCTTGTGGCTTCCCATCTCTGAACTGCTGCCAGGCATGCTCAGCTGAGGACACTGTATCACATCTGCATGATCACTCCTCTCTGCTTCCCCTTTAGGCCCCCCCCCATGCCTCACTCATCCCACCATCCTTCCCACCAGGTAAATAGCTTCACCCTGTCATTCCAGTCTGCAGTGATTACATTTTCTTTCCCTTCTTTTGAAACAAGCTAAGGACAGAGCTGTGTTCAGTCTTTATTTTCCTCCTCTGTGACTGTCCTGCAAGAAGCCAGTAGGATGCTGTACTTGAAGCAGGACAGTTAATATTCCATTTATAATGGAAGGAGGGACTTCCTGTAAAGGTCAGAGAAAGCAACAGCCCCCAAGGAAAGAAATGCTCATTTTCTCTACCTCATTGCTGTTGTCTTTTGAAAATGTTTTCACAGGCAAGTTTCACTCTTTGCCCCCTCCCACTTTTTCTTATCACCACTCAGCTTTTGTGTTTTTTTTCCTTCTGTGTTGATACAATGGGAGTTTGGTCTTTTCCTACAAAAAAAGCTGGCAGAATCAACAGGGTTCTTTCTCTTCAGCCTCAGTCTGCTGAGCTAACTCACTAGAAGCAGCTAAATGTAACACTGTGTTCATGTGAAGGAAAATACCTCTCAAAATGTGTTTGGGTTCAAATAGATCAAAACAAAACATTTTTGAAAACAAGAAACTTAAAAAATTCTACTTTGCTGAAGAGACTGAAGCATTTCTTCTATGTCTTTTTTAGTTCAAAGAAAATATTCAACGAAACAGAAAGAAAAGGTTGGGGTTTTTTTGACCCAACATAGAACACCCTGGTTTTGAGGTCTGAATTTCTGTTGGAAATCAAATGCCAACAACCAGCATTGCAGTGTTGGGATTTCATGGTAGCCAAGCCACAAGGGCAATTTATATAGCTTTTTTGCAAGCACTCAAGGTCAACATGCTCTGGGTGTTCCCATGTCATGCAATTTGTACATGTTTGCTTTCATCACATCATCCTTTATACACTTTTCTTGTGAAGAAGGAGCACCTGAACTTCAGGCACCTTATATAAGCATTGATTGCTAAGGTCTTCAAGCCTTCAATAACACTGATGCCAAGGAAAGGGCTGGGGCACAGCCATATACAGTGAAACTGTTACATTGATTTGAGAGGCATTGGGGAAGACTTAACTTGCGTTGGTGTTACTGGGAGGCAGGACAAGAAACTGCAGAAGAGGGATGCAGTAGGGAAATTTTAAATGCTTGGCAGTGCTTCTGTATTTCTGCCTTTTGGAAGGGACGTTCTATCAAGAACAGACTCATTGCAAAAGACAAAGACTCAGTTGTTCCCATGTTAAATCAGATGAACACCAAAAAAAGGACCATAGGTCAGACTCTGATTTGACTTCCAAGGGCTGCTCAGAAAGTGGTCCTGTATGACACCACACAGGCTTTTGGCTGAATAGTTCAGTTTTCATTAGGTTCTAAGTTAAATTTGAATTTAAGTCAGCTGTTTCTCAAGCACCACATCATATTCCCCCTTAGAGTTTGGCAAGGATTGAAGATGGCTTTTGAAAAATTTTGTTAGGTCTGCTTTTCTCATTACAGAAACAAAACAAAGGAAATCTCTCCTTTCTTAAAATTCTTTCCATAATGATTTATTCAGATCATCTAAATGCATCCATTATACGCTGAAGTCCACTAAAACCAAATTTCTGTCAGGAAAAACAGACAGTGAAGATTAAGAGGCTAAGAAGGAACTTGAAGAAAAAAAAAAGAGGTATTAACACAATGAGACAAGTCTTCAGATACTCCAGAAATTGGGAGATAACAGGAGATCTCTGACTGGGTGTAGGGCCATTAATCAAACAGGAGGCTGCAGGGAAAAGCAAGGCTTCTTTAAGATACCCTTCACCACCAGCAATCACTGGTACTAGAGCTAGCATGAGATACACCAAGAATTCTGGCTGACTGTCACACCATTTACATGGATACACATTGGCCTTGTAAGGCAGCCTAGTGTTTTCTCCAGGAGAGGTGTGCAGATCCCACCACTAATTATTCAAATATCTCACAAATACCATGCATCTTCATCAATGCTGCTGCACAGCCCTGCTATTAATGATTACCTCCTGCCTGTAGCAGCTGAGCCCCAGAGCTTCTCGACTGATAATGACCCACCTCCAAATTGCATCTATCTTTCAGGGTGCAACAGAACATCTGTTTAACAGTGTTCAGCATTCCTACAAAGCTGTTTACTACAGAAAGCATGAAAAAATACTGTACCTAGGAAAAATCCACCTGAGAATCTTTTTCAGGTCAGATGAAAGTAATTACCCAAGTTTAAACTTAAGCAGGGTATTAGAGATAATGACTGTTCCTGGAGAAAGAGCTTTTTAATATTCTCAGATGGCTGGGGTTGTGGTTGCCTGTCTTTCTTGCCAGGAAAGCAATACTCCACCATGCTGTGGAACCAGTTCAAGACTGACTTGAGGAATCATACCTCCTGCTGACTTCCAAATGGTGCCTCCTGCAGCATTCTGGCTCTGCCTTGGAGATTGCTGTCCAAAATCTGACCTGGCTTCACATTAGGAGCTTCAACAAGGTCACAGCATGAGGCTATAGGATTGCAGCTTGGAACATTATTATGCTGTATGACAGGTGAAAGAATTTTGCTCCAAAATCTCCTGGTCAGAAGGGCAGGTTCAGCAGTTGCTTCCTGCTGCAAATGAAGTCATAGGAGTAACAGACACCAGAGAAGGACCAGCTGAGAAAACCCCCTGAACCACAAAAACTGGGGTCCAAATTTTAAAGTTCTTATTGTTTACCGATATTTCACATAGCACAAGTAATTCCTTATTGACCCCAGTGACAAAGTAGGGACCTTGGAAGAGTCAGTCTATGATTTTGGACTCGGACCTCTGCTCCAGAGAACAGCTAAACTTGGCAGGCCAAAACAGGAAGGTATTTGTAGCCCAGAAGTGATTTTAACTAATAATGTGCTCCAGAATGGCAAAATCTGAATTTTACCACTGTAGCTGAATGTTCTGATACAGTGCCCCATCATCCACGAGCCCAGGAAGTGAAATAATCAGAGAGACTGGTAGAGTCACCATTCTCTGACCAGAGCCTGGGCCACCTTTTATCAGATTTAATATGGCTGTGGTCAAGCTTACTTGGTGGAAATTTCCTTCTAAGGTATCAAAATGCTGTTTTGCAAGGGGAAAGGAAAAAAAAAAATCTCCCAATTCTCCCTCTGCTTCTGTGCTTCATTGCCCTGTCACCCAGAAGCTTCATCCAAAGTTGTGTAAGTGTTCCTCAGCACCTGCCAAACTGATGCAACAGTCCTGCCATGTTTGGTAGTGCTGCAGTCCCTTCTTGTACCTTCATATCATGGTAGGTTTGAACAGGGTCCTCATCTTGGGTGGGCCCACTAGACATAACCACTGAATAAACACAGCATACGTAAACCATAACAGCAGCATTTGTGTGACTCAATTTCAAGGAAGGAAGAGGAAAGAACAAGCGATGATAGACTTCAGAGGGCAGGGAAGAGAAATTTAGAAAAGGAAAGCCTTACTTTTGTGCTCCCTTACTGCTCCTAATGGTGTCAGGTTTGTTTATGGATGGGTGTAGGGTTTGTCCTCTTGTTATGGGTTTTAGGGTCTATGGGGTTGAGCTGGAAGTCACCGCCCCCAGATTGGAGGCACAGACATGTGAAGGACAGAGAGATTTGGGTCCTGGGTGCTGGACTTCACAGCAAATACAAAGGAAGGATGGAATGTCTTTGAATAACAAGCCATTTCCCTGGAGAAGAAATAGAGTAGAAGAAACTTCACCAGCACCAAAGGGCTAAAAAGCCCACCAAACAATAACTTTTCCTTGCACCGGTTTCTTTGTTCTTTCTAGTCTATAGTAGTTTTCAGATGTTAAAGACTACTTTTTCCATTCTTTGCAGCTTCCCACCTATCCTTGTCAAAGGCCACACAAGTTCAAGCTGAGCTTAGAGGCATGTACAACTCAAATATGTCTGAAGGGAGTGCAGGGCACCTTTAATAAAAGGTCATCCTGCCTTGCAGGAATGTAAAGATGACAACGAAAATACAAAAGGCAGATTAAGGACCTTTTCTACAGTTTTAAAAGGTGTATATGCCCTTCTGCACAGGGGTTCTTCTCTCTGCAGGTTTCAGGGCAGTATCATGTACCCCAGCACATCACCTGGTGAAGGATGTCGAAGTGAGCACCTTGCTCCTCCAGACAGCCAGTTTCTAAGGCTAAATTATTTTAGAGAGGACTTTGCCTCTAGTAGAAGTCCTAGATTAGAGGGGCAGAAGGAAAAACAGAGTTGTTTTATCCTTCCTCTCTTCTCCCAGCAGCGTGACGTTTTCAGTGGCTGGAGCATCACTAAATCCTGTGCTTGGTTCTTAGTTTAGCAGGCTTTTCTGACGAGTGCTTCAGTACAGAAAAAAAAAGACATGTGGTGACAAAGCTTTGCAGCAAAGTAAATAGAGATTAATTCAGAAGTGTAGGGAGTGCTCGGGTAAGGTCACCCAGAAGAAATTTCATACAGTCTAGGCAAAATGCAAGGCAGTAAGAGAGAGCTGGATATGAGCTCCTGTTGTTTGTTTCATTATTGGCTGTAATTAAAACATAATTTTCAGAGTTTAAGTGGTCACCACCCCCTATTTTGAATGCACCTTTTTCTTCTCACAGTTTTAAATTCTTTTGAAGGTTTGTAGCTGGCCACTCTACCCTGGTTCTCAGAGGGTATTCTGGAAGATTTGGCACCAATGTCCTGCAGGACATGTGCCCGGAGAAAAGACTGCAAATGACTGAGCCAATCTGTCTCAGCAGATAACTGGAAGCTAGGAGGTTCAGCCAGCAAACAGGATCGCAGCAGCTGCTGGAACCTCCTCGAGGACACAAGTGGGTTATGCATGCTTTCCTGAAAAGGAAAGTCCTGATGTGTCTGTGTGACAAAGGACAGGAAAGATTCTTAATATTTAAGCTTCTCATCTGAGGAGGAAAAGAGACCCTGTGGTGGGTGAGTAGATGTGTCAGCATTCTCCTAGCACATCTGGTCTCTTTTCCATCTCTCCTCTTAGATCCTGCAACAAAGAGCAGTCAGTGAAAATGAGATTATATAAATCATCTAGTACTTTCCTTCAAGACACCGTGTGAACTTTCACTAAATTCCACATCTACCTCTTAAGGTACCTAAATCCTTCCCCTTTGTTACTGATCAGAAAGCAAGAAGAAGAGGAGCAGGGATTTTTTAAAGTGTCCCCTAGTTTGGGTTTTCCAATGCATGAGCTTCTTAGAGACTGGTTTTCTCACACAGGTGTGTAATACTCTTAATTTCTAACACAGAAAAGCTCTGTGAGCCTCTGGCTCCCACTATCTCAAGTCAGATGGCCAAAGACCAGAGTTCACTTTAAAAAAACCCCAAAACAAACAACACTACCCAGCAATGACACAGTAAGTTCCTGCCAGGGCTGCATGAAGATCCAGGTGTTCCTGACACCCAGTACATGTTCACTGAAGGCCTCAGCTTTCTGGCTAGTTGACAGATTGCACCATGCCAGGGAAAGGAGCCAACATGACTCATGCTCAATCACTGTGATGTCGACAGTGCTGAGTGCTGTTTTAGGGGGAGGTTAAATGCTATGAATGTGCTAAGCATTAACAATATTAAAATATTATTAATATTATTTATGAGGTATCTCCACGTGTCCTAGATGATGCTAGCCAAGACCAAATTATGCAGAATGTTACATAAACATGCGGTAGAACACGCTGCCTGCTCCAAAGGGTTTTTAATCTAACTGAACAGGACAGGCTAACGATGCATTATGATTTCTGCTTTGCACACAAGAAGCAAGAGCACAGAGAAATGAATGCATTTACCCAAGGGCAGACAGGAGACATGGGGCACAGCTGGGAACTGGGCAAGAGTCTCCCAAATTGTTCTCCAGCATCTTTGACCTAAGAGCATTCTCTATCTCAACTACTACTGCATTTGATGAGGACAGTGCTCACAGGGAAAATTATTTCCTCAAAAATCTTTCCTAAGAACAATGGGAGAAGTGTCCAAGTTCCACATGTAGAGGCAAGTAATGTACTGCATATAGATTATCATAAATGCATAAAACCTCCCTGCGTTCAGAGAGGTTTCTGGCTGTTCAGGTGTGCAGGATAAAGTCAAGAGCCAGAAGATACACCCTCCATCTTCCACTAATACCTTCACTGGGACCTCAAGGAAAGATTCAGCCCGTAGTTGTGATAGTGTAACACTAAAACCAGTCTCACACCCACTCATCTCTCTCTTTTCCAATCTGCCAAAGAATTTCCTACCTTCCAAGGGCACACCAGGTTCCTTTAATAGAAGCACGCTATATAAGCACGAGTTACCAACACAATTGACTGCAGAACGACCATCTCTGAAAAAGGCAGCTCCTACACAGCATGTTGCTAATAGGGCAGGCTAGCTAAAGCCTTCATCAAATCCGAACAGCACAGCTCTACTGCCTCTTTGATGTCTGCCTGTTGTATTCATCGCCTCTATTCAGATTTAGGACTGGTACCACATTTGTATTCCTGTGACCTATTTGTTTTCATATAGATTCAACTTCACACTCTATTTATTCTAGAGTTTTTGACAGCCTCTGGAAATACTTGTTTCTTCCTCTTATTTACAGTCTAACTTATTTTTCCCTGTACTGTTTCCAGTCAGAAATTTTGGCTGCACATAAATCTTACTTCATTTTGGACACACAGGTGAGAGCCTAGCCCATTACCCCATCCTTCCTTTCTAGCCATGCCAAGTATTTCCTTTTCTCTTTTCAGAGTCTCTTATGAGCCTTTTAGTTCTAACTTTTAACAACCATTCCCCATTCTGTCTGACTCCATAGGAGCTGCTTCTTTATTGGATTACTCTTCCATACCTCACAGGCATCCATCTTCTGTCACACTAATTTCTGAGCACAGAGGGATCATGTGCATTTTCTATGTCCCATGCAGGTTCCCTTATCTTCACTAGGTCAGCTACCCTCACATTCCTGCCTCCTCTCTATAGTGCACACTGATTCAATACTGCCACTGCAAAGGTGTCAACCAACCAACCTTTCAACCCAAACTATTGTATGATTCTATTGAGGGTGGTGAGGCACTGAAAATGGTTGCCCAAAGCAGCAGTCCCATTCCCTGGGAGTGTTCACAGCCAGTTTGAATGGCCTCTGAGCAATCTGGTCTTGGCAGAGAAGCTGGAACAAGATGATCTGCAAGGTCTCTTCCAACTCAAACCATTCCATGATACTTAACTACGTCACTTCCACAGAACACTTCCAAAACTTCCCTTCTGCTTTTTCACAATTAAGAGACTTTACCATGAGGATGGAATAAAGATGATTGCTTAGCTGGAACATAGCTAGTACAAAATGCTGGTGAGCAGAGTACAAAACCCAGCCATCTTCCCCTAACCAGAGGGCAGGGCTCCAGTAGAGTCTTAGCAGCCTGCAAGGGGCCACTGCAGGGAAGGATGCATCATGATGCAGACATTTCAGCCCCTGGATCAGCAGATCACCAAGGCAGAGAGTCACCAAATTATTGGTAACCTGCCCAGCTCAGCAAGATAACACATTGTCAATGAGGAGCACCAGTTACCAGGTAATGTGATAAATTAGTTTTTGGTAGATTAGGATGGCTGCTTTCAGCCCTGTACAGGCCTGTCAAAGGACCCATCAGAAGCAGTAGCTTCATATGCTGCTCTCTGGGATAACATACCATCTCCTACTAGACTCAGGTCCCACAGCTGAAAAACCCATCAACTTCTGCAAATTTATTTTTCAAACCCTACATGCAGTATCCCTTTTCAAACACACCTAGCAGTGACTTAACACTCATCTTCTCTACGCAATCTTTTTGTTCATCTGAAAATTATTTTTCCTGCCCAGATGCAATCAGACATAGAGGTATCGTAGGAAAAACTACAACAGAAAATTTAGGCTCCTTATTCATAATCTACCCTTATATTTCAAAGCCTTACTTCCTACAGATTCTTATATGCCTCACAATGACCTGTGCCCCAAGAAGTCATCCATTTTGCTGCCAGGATGCACACTGCTTCAAGTGCCCATCCCCATGGAATGCTGTGCAGGAAGGATGTTTGGTTTGGCCTGAGCCAGGTAAGGGTCAAAAATATTTTCCCCTCAAGCAGCTCATTTAAATAGTCACCATTTATCAGTGAGGAAAAGAAGAGACAGCCCTGTCATAACACCTCTTTGAAAAAGGAGAAGCCCCCTCTGCAGCACAGTTTTTCTGTGGAAGAGGAGCTGCCATACCTGTTTGTGTGGCAGGAGGCGTCAGCACCTGCACAGCATGTACAGCACAGCCTCCTCCCTGGCACACTGTGAGCACCCACTTCACTGCCTTTAAAGAGCTTGCACATTATTTATGACAGTGAGTGGAAGGAAAAGAAAAACCAGAGCATAGGTCAGGATAGTAAAGACAGACTTAGCACACCGAAGGAGACAGCCACTGTGGACCCACAGTAAATCTCAAAAAGCGACTGCAAAAGAGCTCCCATCTTTCACAGAAAGAGCAGCCTGACCCTAAAGCCAGCTCCACTCCTCACCCCTCTGCCATCAGGGAGGATGACAAATATGACAAATCCCCAGCTAACAGCAAGATGGCTGAGGTTCTGCAGCCCCACAGGCATCCTTGCCAGGCAGTGCTGGGGGCCAGGGCAGGCACAGCGTGCCAGGTCTGGAGCCAGACACCCACTCAAACCCCTGCATGCTGCACCACACTGATAAAGCAATTTCCTCCACACCACTCTCCCTCCCTCTGCGCTCTTCCCACCCACATGCCACTAAAATTGGGGAGGAGGGTACAAAGGAAAATCAAATTTGCACTAATAATTTATGCACAGTGACCCATAGTATAATTTTTTCTTTGTTTAAGTTTAGCTTCATTTCTCCAGGATAATTAGTTTTAGCAATGCTTCAAAAAAACTTTTCAGCCTCACAGAACCATAAGTTTCCAAATGACAGTTGTCAGATCAGGCTGCACTGTCATGTACAAAGCTCTTAGTGGTCCTGCCTACCTCCATGCTTTAAGACTATTTCCTCAGATACTCCACATACACTCCTGATCCTTTCCTCTCCTGTTAGTAGTCACATTTTTCCCCTCACACTCTTCCTTTCAGTTTCCCGATGCTGCCTGACAGGACTTTGTTTGAAGGTGGGTAAAAAAGAAATGATAGACTAGTTTTGGCCCCATTACTGGCTGCTTTTCCAAGCAAGTATGCCTATGCATATGTAACATACACCAGGATACAGGCCACATGCATAGGACAACCATCAGCTGGTACAGGTCTCACTGGGAAGGCATGTGCATTTAGGTGATTTGATAGTCTGTCAAGTGATTTGTTTCTTCACATAGAATGCCCAGGCTTTTTGATAACACATTTGATGCACTTATTTTTAAATTATCAAAATCCTCTATTTTAAACCATTCATACCTATTTGAAAACTTAATCTTTCTCTTGAGACGGCCTTTTCTTCCCATTTTTGAGAACTGCCCAATTTTTTTCAAGTAGCCCTAATTTAAAATAAACTGAGAAATAAGGAATCCTTTTTTTTTTTTTCTTCCTTCTCGTTGCACTGAAACCCTCTGCTCTGCATAAGGGATTACTGTGATCCTTTAGCACCTTCTCTCATAACTACCACCGTCAATGTCCAAAACAAAGCCACAGAAGCCAGGAAACCCCTCCATCCTCACAGACAAGGTCCTGAGTAAAGCAGCCCACAGCACAGAAAACTTCTCCAAACACAGGTAAGACCCTGACAACTTGAGTTAGGGTTAGACAACTGTCTCCCCTTCCCAGACACCATCAAATATTGGCTACCTCACCTCTAATCTCAGGAGCACTTATTTGGGAATCCATGCCTATTTTCTTATGTATTATATCAAGAGGGAGCAGCATGGATATGCATGTGCAGGTTTGTCTGCTTGTTTGGGGCAAGAGTAGCATAACATTCCCTTTTCATCCAGGCACTGTGACCACTCTGTGTGAGGTTTTTCTTCTCATTTCACACCCCAGAGTTCACTGACCCTTCCACCAGCAGGCTGGTAAGACACCGCACAAAACTGGGATAAAGCAGCCAAGGCAGAGGAGAGCAGGAACCCATGAAACACATGGCATTCCTATGGAAACACAACCAGTTTTGTACCCGATCCAGGGAGAATCACCCTTACATAGGAAGGAGCCTCCCACATTCTAGCAGTTCCTCTGCTTCCCTTCTACTCATGGAATGGCTCAAAAAAAAATTTTAAAAAGCAGTTTAGCATTGGGGGAGTTTATCATGGGCTATCTTTCAGAAACAGAGATGGTTCTTTCCAGCCCTAGCAGATGGAAACTAATGGCACATTATGCACCTAACCCTGGCAGGGACAGAAAAACAGCTGCAGAAAAGCAGATCTGAATTCCCCAAGCCCTTCACAATGCAGCCGCTTTTTAATGTGCTTTAGAGCGTGTGGTGGCGTAATGGAAAGGTTTTATTAACACAGAACCTGCATAACTCAATTGTAAGTTTTAACCCAGTACAAATCACATCAGTAAAGCCTGTCTGCCTAATCCCCATTCTACAGCTGGAATAGCAGAAGATGATGGCTCAGCTGAAGCAAATACAAACTGGGACAATGCCAGTGCTTACCACGCAATGGCTTTTCGGAAGGGTCCTATGTTTGTACATTGGGCAGCAATAGCCTGTAACTCCATCAGTCTGTGGAGCTCTACACACATTTAACATAACAACACAGAATTATATCTTAGTTAATTAGTTAACTTGGAAGGGACCTTAAAATCCTCTCATTCCAACCACTGTGGCAGGGATACCACCCACTAGGTCAAGTTGCTCAGGGCCACATCCAATCTGGCCTTAAACCAAGGGAACAGAAAATGGCAACTGCCTCAATCTTGCCAGGGTGACCCAACACTGCCTGTGGGACAGGACCACACAACTGCAGTCAAGAGCAGAGCACAAATCTCTTATGGTTGATTTATGAGACCACTTGTACGTAACTAATCACGTTTTCTGTGATGCAGAGATAGCACTGGGCAGACTCAACTTGGTTTTAAGACACTCACTGAAAACTGCACAAAAAACTTCCTCACAGCAAGGCTGGGATAAAGATATCTCACCCGTGGGAGCTAGGCTCCTCAGGAATCTGTAAGTGGAAGTAGAGAGATGCCCAGCACACCCTGTCTATTAGGAAAGCCAGTCAGTAAGCCTGAAAGACTGGTCTCAAGTCTAACATGGAAGATAGTGAGAGACAGGGGTTTTATCAGTTACTACAGCAAAAGATGGATGGATCTGGGGCTTGTGACAGAATGATGAAGACTGAAGCTAAAATCCAGGGCAGGGCTTGCTTGACCAAATTCAATCACTCAGCTCTGTCACTTCTGATTTTAGATTAAAACTTCCACCTCTTCCTATAGCAGCACTTCCAGCTTGCCTCACGTTACACACAGGTTAGTGAAACATTTAGCTACAGTTTTAAGTTCAAGTCTTGGAAAAAGCTCTCCATGCTGCCAGGCTCCTTTTTCTGGTGTTCTGTGAACAGGGTCTCTGTTTAAGCATTCCTGCTCTCTTTCTTTACCATGAGGTTACTCTGTTTCTAGACTATGTAATTATATCATAAGGTTCTCAACAGCTGTACTGTTTATTTGACGATGACAAATCTAGAGAAAAAAAATGCAAATCTCTATTATGCTGCTGGATGTGGAGGGAGAGAGGAACTGTTTATTCTTCACTGACCCTTTAAAACAAATATTTTCCTGTCTGAATTAGAAAACATGCCTCATCTGAGTAAAATTTAGCTCAAATCTCCTTTCTGTTTTTCTGTTGGTCTTCAAACAGGGAATTTCAGAGACTGCTTCCCTGAAGAGAAAAAAATGGATTTGGTTTATTTCAGGAGCAGAGGTTGTGCCTTGGTTCTCTCAGACATATGAAACATCCCGTGATTGTGCAAATGCATCCTGATGGTGTCTTTGTGTTCTTGTCACTCCTGATTTATGGGAGCCTTTTCTACACTAAGAAAAAGAATTTGCATTTTAATTTCCATTACTTCTTTCTCTCCTCGCAGCAGTCCAGCTCTGGAAGGGAGCTTGTATTCTGGTTCCCCCCAGCTGCCCCACATTGCTCTGGCATTGGGGAGGATACAGGAATAGGGGTACTACAGGCCCTGCTCTGTAGGAACTAGGCTCATGCTGCCATGATCTCTGGTGAGATATACCTTCGCTTATGCCCAGCAAGGACCCCGGCGTGTTTGGTCCTGTCTCCCAGTCCTTCCTCCACGCTGTGATGAAGGGGGAAGGCGACAGCCCTGGCTCCTGCCTGGTTCCCAACACAGGCCCTTGCTTGCACACCCATTCTGAGAAACAGCAGCCAACGAAAGAGCAAGGAGGACTAGGAATGCTCACCCCTCTTCTCCACTCTTGCAGGGATGGCAGGAGGACAGGCAGGAAGCCTTGGGGACTCGTCCCTTCCTTGTTTCCTGCAGGGCTGTGCATGTTCTAAGGTGAGCTTGGAAGCAGACTCCTACCCAAAACCACCTGAAAACATCTCATATATCTTGTACAGGTGGGTTGCACAGGGATCCAAAAACCACTATCCCCCCTAGGCTTCATCTTTACCCCTCCTGCAAGCCCTGGTGGCTGCAGTATGTTCCTGTGCCAGTCCAGGAACTGCTCTCTCAGCCCTGTGCTGCCTCTTCTCATTTGTGCAGTCTGGATGGGCTGTCACAGGCAGCCTGAGCATGCTACAAACCCTCCCAGCCCGCACAAGGGGTGGGCTTGGAGCCAGCAACGTGTGGGAAACCACACGGGCTGCATTGCAGACCCCACCATCCATCTCGCAGCTAAACTGGGGCTTTGATAGATGTAGTTCATGTCTACCTAGGAAACATTAGAAGCTTTGCAAGGAAAAAAAAAGAAAGATAAAAGATAGCTTCAGAAACGGGGGAGGAGTTGCCAGGACACATCAAGCTTTAAAGATGTGAGTTGCAGAAATACATTAAGGCTGGTTGTTCAGAGCTGTCAGCCCCACAGCCTTTATCAAAACTGAACTCAGTTAAAAATAAGAGAAGCAAACTGAATCTTATTGAACATTTGTTTGGACATTAAGGCCCCAGATTCCTAATAGGTTGTTGGAAGTCAAACATTATGGGCCATAAGCCTGCGTCATCTTAATTTGCAATGGTCTGAAACAATGTATTCAAGAATGCATTTTGCTTTGACTTGTTTGAAGTACATTTGTTTTGACCTAGGGGTTTTGACTACCGCCATTACCATGTTGACTTTTACATTAACATATAAAGCCAAAGGAAATGTGTTGAGCTGATTAAAACACACACATCATTTCCAGGGGGCAGAAGGGTGAAAATAAATTTGTGCTGACTCCACTGAATCAGCGATTTCCAGCTGAACCCAGTTCCAGGGCAAAATTCTCCAGAAGCACGATTGGGAATCATGGTGTCCTTAGTGTTCATTTGAGACACAACGCACATCTGGACAGGTTCAAACACCCAATTTTGGCCCCTTTTTCTCCACCGGGTTCCTTTTTTTTGACTTTTAAATGTTTGTACAGAGTGCTGAAAGCCATTATGTTCAACAGTATCTGCCCTACTTATCCAGCTCCCAGCTGGCTGCAGAGTAGCTTTCATCAGTGGGTCTGAACTCACAAATGCTGACACAGATTATGCGTCCTGTGAAGAACAGTTTAACCAGATTAATCTGTGGGAGGTCCCCTCAGCCTCTTCCCTGCAGAGCCCTACAGCAAAGGATTGGCATAATCTATGACTGGCATAGTCATAAAATGGCTCTCAGAGCCTATGGCGTATGCTCTCCCCCAGAGGTTCTACCTGATTCCCCAGGATGCTCAATCCTGTTTCCCAAACTGAGTTTAGCTGCTTTGCAGTGTCTGAAGGACAGTGGTGGGGTGGGGCAGGAGATTGCATTCATTTTCCATACCCTAGAGCTGGCAGCCCTGCTCCCAGCACAGTATATTATAGGGTAGTAGGGACACAGAGCAAAGCCCCATAGCCCCCAACTCCTTAAACCTATCAGGTTTACACAGCAGGGTGAAGTAAGGGGAATCACTAACAGTCCTTTCTCACCTGCTGACTCCAATTTGCTTGTTTTCATTACAGCAAATAAAGAAACAAACCATTTAGTCAGCAAATCCAAGCCCAGAAATCAATCACATTCCCTCAGCAACTCTTGCATTGTCAGAGGAGACAGAAGCAAGAAAGACCTATCAAATAACACCTTACCCAGCCTTAAATAAGGAAAGAAGGTTTGACATTAGCATTTCTTCAACTACTTTTTTTTCCTCCCCTCTCTCCCCTTCAAGCCCAGTTTTAAATATCTCAAAACAGGCTGGTTTTAAGGTGAACTAGATATCCTGGCAATGGATGATGACTAATACACTATGAATGACAGAAACTTGGTGGAACACTAAAAAGCAAATGAGATGTCATAATACCTGGAAGCAAGTTATACAGAAAAGTGGGTTCAAGCCGAAGGGTTGAAGGAATAATGCAGTCTTTTTAATACCTCGGTGGAGTTAATTCAGAAAACCTTAAAACTCTTAAGGGGGAAAAATACGTGCAGAAGATCATACCATCAGCTCTGCGTGAATTCACAACCCCAGGAGCTGCAATACATTTATAATCCCATACTGCACATCTATCATAAGGGCTGTGGCTAAAGACAGTTGGGTATGCAGTTTTGAAAGAACACACAATTTATAGAAAATTAAGATGGGGGAATTCACCTGTAAGCTAGCACAAAGAACACAACAACTCCTCTGCTCTTTAAACAATTGCTTCTTGGAACAGCTAATTCAAGCGCCCACAAGCAAAAGCAGCAACTCCTGACTTAATTTTTATCTACATGCAGGAACTAAATCAAGAAGTGACAGTATCTGAGCCCTTAAGTAATAGGGTTCACAATGTAATTAAGTTCAGTGTCCTAGGAGGAGGTAGTGAATCGAGATACACAAATGACACTAGATTTTAGAAGACTGTTTAGAGCACAACAGGAGTCATTCAGAAGGACATTAATTCAGTGTAAAAGAAGCAAGTGCTGTACAGATGGTTTAAATAATATATAAATTATGTGGGAAGAGAGCTCGTGGTGGGGTCACAGAGTCTGTAGAGGATACAGGTTATTTTGAGGAGTTCAAAACAGCCTCTGAAGACCAGAGAGAATTCTTGGGTGTTGGATTGAGACTTAACCAAAGCACGGCAGATGGCCAACACAATAAGTGACACTGTCAATTAAAACCAACTGATTATCCTGGAAAACCCACATTAAAGCTACTCCAAGTCCTCTCACAGGATTTTGAGAGGCAAGTGCACAGGAGCTGGGGTCCCTACACCCAACTCAGCACTGCCCAGGCAAGCACAGTGTCATCAGAAAAGGTGCCCAGCTGCAAAAAGACCAGAAGGAGGAGGGACACAGATAATAAGCAGGACTGGCCACCTCAGGTTGGAAGTTTTTGCAGAACCTGAGAGGGTTCAGAGAAAGGTTGCAGAAGTGATGGACAGCCTGGGAAACTGTTGTCTCCGAGGAGGGGAAACTTTGGGTTGGTTTCTTGTCCCTTTTACCAAGGAAATCCTCTTCCCTACTGCAAGCACCAATTACATTAGCAATACCCTTGATTCCCGCCAGGCACGGCTGTCACCACAGTATATTATTGCCAGAGATTTTTGATCTGCTATTGCATTGGTCCTACATCTGCTGTAAAGCACACAAAAATATATCACAGCCTCTGATGTGTGAGAGTACACTTTTGGCAGTTCATTCTGGACTTAGCACGGGGACTCATGATTGCAGGGTGCCTGATAAGGCAATTCCAGCCATCCCTTTTGGTCCCGAGCTCATCTGAACAGAAAAAAAATATAGAAGTGCATGAAATAATAAAACAAATAACTGGCAAAATTCTGCACTCCCAGCACAGAGCCAAGAGGATATACAGTCATTAGAAGACAGCAAATCCAACATGGCAGAAATGAAATACTGCTCTGCTCTCACTCCCCTCCTCCCAGTCTCAATATAGGATTAAACAGCAGAAGTCTGCCACAGAAGGCAGCAAGACCAGGATTGCCACATCACTCAATACAGAACCAATCAATTCATAGGAAAATAAATCCATATGCAGAGTTATCATTACTAGAGACTCAAAGGCCCACCACTTACACCCACCTCCAACCCATACACAGGGGATAAATCCACACTTGCCTGCAGCAAGGTCTGGACACCTTTTTGTGAGGTGCTCCCTGCTGTGGTTAATCACCAGCAGTTATGTACTACAGCAGCTCAGCCATTCCTCTTTCATCCAAGCTGGATGACATTTATAATCAAGGCAATCACATTTACTGCTTGATTTTTTGAAGTGCCTAAGCATATTGGAGTCATATGCAGAAAAGCAACATCTGAGCCAGAGAATGAAGCAAGTAAAGGGCAGCTACGAGTTGCAGCAGAAAAAGTGGCCATCAGCATTAACTTCTATGATGCTCATTTGAATATTTTTCCACTTCCAGGATCAGTTTCCTCTCATCATTTTGAGTCAGACCTTTACATATCAGGCCAAGCAAACCCTGCTTAAAACCCCATTTACGATTTATAGAGACAGTTGTTTGTATTAGTACAACTGCTACGATTCCCATGCTAGTTAACAGCCCAGAAGGTAAAAACACCTTTCAGGCACCAGTCAGGCACTTGTCACCTTCCCCACCAGTCACTGTCAGAGAGAGGCCAGACCAGCATATCAGACTCAGTCCAGCACCATACACGCCCAGCATCCTTATCCCTCTCCACATCAGCTTCTTCTGTAAGATAAACAGGGAGAGGAATTAGCTCTGTATCCAAGGAAAATGCAGCTACAAGATAGTATTGCACTGAGAACTGCTAAAATGACACTAGCCAGTTTCAGGATAAGTAGATTGTTTTGCCAGCCAGGATTTTGCATTGCTTTATCTAGCTCAGTTAGCCTGACTGCCAAATGCCCAAGCCTTCTCTGAGCTTCCAGCTCCTTTTCAGTCATGGCACTTGACCATCTTTTCTTTGTGGATTGCCAGACAAGGAGAACAATGCTCCCAATTCCTAATTAATTTGATAGTTATTTCCTTATCATTGAAAAGGTGTATGGATGCAGGATTGAAGCTTACACACATGTATTATGAGCAGCTAGAGCACGTTGCTTCCTTTCAATATAAGATTAGTCTAAATCTCAATAACGTCGCTCCCTGCCTGCTGCTACTTTTCACTGCTCCCAGGATATTATTTATTCCTTCTCACATTCCTCAGGGTATTCCTCATCTCTTTTTCCTCTTGCATCACTTCCCACTTCTTCCACCCCACTCCTACTTCCCTGCCCCACTGTAAAAATTCCAAATTCCTTCTCTTCCATTACTCTCCTGCCACCTTGCTAGATGTCAGTACTTTTATTCCTGCATATTTCCACCTTTGCCCTAACATTCTCACTTTGCAGCCCTCCCTCTTCTCAGGAAAGCAGAAGGGGGAGGGAAACACCGCCTCTCATTTTTATACACAGCATAAACCCAGCCTGTTTTTAGATCAGGCTCTGACAGAGTCAGAGCACTGGAACTGCCTGGGATAGCTAATGACCTCCTCTTCTGCAAAGCAAACCATGAGCTTTTCTCTTGGTTCATTTTCTTTGACCCTAGTACAGTCTTATATGCGGAGCTCCTCCATCCTCCTGGAATTCACCACTGGCATCTCTTGTTCCTGCCCAGCTTCCCCTCATTTGTGACACACCTGCTTGTGGAGTTGGGCTAGATCCAAGGAAACAGTGATAGGGCTTCCAGTCTGACTGACTAGCAATTGGCATATTGCCTCTTAATTTTGTGCTTGAGCTGGTGCTTCTCTTCCTGGAAATCACAGAATGTTCCGAGTGGGAAAGATCATCAAGTCCAACCCTTAAGCGAGTAGCCATACCAGGACCAAACCCACGACCTTGTTGTTATTAGCACCGTGCTCTAAGCAGCTGAGCTCCTCTCAGCGCTAAGATGCAAGTCAGCAGTGTCAGAGACGTGCAGCAGCCAGGCCCCTTCCCTTGAAGGATCCTAGCAACGCAGTTTCCAGTGCCTTTGAGTTGGTTTGCAAGTGCCACGAGCCACCACGAGGCATTTGTCAGCCTGACACCTCCATGTGCACAAAGTTCTTTTGAGCACTCAAAATATTTTGTCCCTTTCCTCCTCCAAAAGCCCTCAGCATTTCTACAGTCTTAAAGTAAATCCCTCCTCATCCCTGGGACAGAAATTTTTCCTGTTGTTGTAAATTCCTTCCAGGGCTTCCCCTTGACTTGTTCCTAAGCTGAACAATAATTGGAACTTCTAATTCTTTCCTGATAGGAAAAAAAAAAAGTCTGTCCAGATTCTTTGGCACTTGCCTTGTTTTCTCTTGCACTGTTTTTCCTAATTTGCTCTTCCCAAAATCCCTCCCAGAATCTAGACATGTAACAACTGCAATCACACAGGAAAAAGGAGGGCTACATGCCAGATCTACAATGTGATTTCTTGCTCTGCACCTAAACAAACTCTTTAAAGCAGAGGCCATTTTCTCTTCCTATGTTTTCACAAGGTCTACCACAGCCAGTTCCTGATCCTCCCACATAACAGTAAGAGCAAGGTGCTCTGAACTGCAGAATTTAAGCTTCTGCAATTTTTTAAGAAGTCCCCTTTTCAGGAACAGATCTCTGTGCCCGTGCTCCCCAGGATGACCCTTCCTATCAGCTGACACACAAACATGAGGTATCATTAGTTCTCCTGCTCACAAAACTAATCTCTTCATCCTCTCTGGGTTTGCCCCCCTACCAGCACATCTCAGGTCAAATTCTCCTACAACTCTATGCACCCTGCATCACACCACAATGTTTTACTTCCTATGTTCCCAATATCTCCTCAATTGCTACCCTAACTAGGTCCATTCCTTGTTCCCACCAGTGCACCCTACTCAGCACAAAATGCCCTCCCAGCATGGCAAGTGTTGGCAGCCACCACAGCTGCTGCTGCTCTGCATGGGTGCTGTTTGGCCATCTGGCACAGCAGGCTGCCTGCACAGGTCATTGCCTTTCAGCAGCTGGTGGATCAAGCAGAGCAGACAACATCTCCGCTCTGCCCATCCTTCCTTGGGTGAGGACATTAGTAGGACTGCTCTCCTCCATCCACCCACCTGAGACTGAAATCAGCCAAAAGGTTCTTTGGGGCTTTGATCACCTCCATTTCCTTAGGAAACAGAGCTAAAAATAACAGTAGTAATAGCATTAACAGTGCAGTTCAAAATAGCAATGAACTTTTTTTCTGATACTTTGATTTCTAACTTCGTATCTAATTTACTTATGTTTATTACCTATAGGACTCTCTAAATGCGTGCTATACATCTGAATGGCTTTCAGACGTACGGATGGGAACAATTAGGGAGAAGCCTAATTAATCATCATTACAGTTTTCCTGACTCTCCCTTCACTGCAACCTTCACCCACACTTTCATTTCCTCTTATCCTGACCCATTTCCCTATTTTGCCTCAAGTCCCACATCACTCGACCATGCCCGCAATATCACTCTTATTGTTTCCTTGTACAAGGAAAAGCTATCATCTTTCTTGCTCTTGAATAGACTCAATCTCCAATTCATTTAGAAGAAACTAGTTTAAATTTCCCTTTTTAAAATTTTGTTTCTGGCCTCTTTTCCATCCTTTTCTGCACTAAAAGTGAAATGAAATGCTGAAGGCTGAGGGGCCAGGAGGAGGAGGAGCAGCTCAGGAACAAACCAACATGGTAAAACCCAAAAGCTTCTACTCCCAAATATTACACCAATGATCTCTAAATAACTTGCAGTATGAGGCAATTCTATCACTTAAAAATTCAGTAACATAAACCAAATTGGGGAATTAGCAGGCCACACTTTGCATTTGGAAAGCATCTCAAAAACCTCTATACAATTTCAAGTTAGGCCTCACAACTGGTATAAAATAATCTTTAAAAGGATAGTATCTAAACAGCCGGAAGAATATGCTGTGACAAATTATTTTTTTAACACACTAAAGAAAATAGTGTCTTACCACTCTGAACATTTCAAACGTGACAAGCTAGTAAATTAATAAAAATCAGTCAACGTTTTTATGGCATCAGCGTTAAAATCCTTACTATGGCAGTGAATTTTGTGAGAGATAAAGACTCATTTCTAGGCTGTGTCACATTTTACTTAAATACACTTAGCTGGAAACGAGAACACACAGCAAGTGACAAAATTGCAGACAACACCAAGTTATTTGAGGTAGCCAAGACCAAAAGGAATAGGGAAGAACCTGAGTGAGACCCAAGCAAATAGACTGTGATAATAAGTTATATTCAACGTTACTAAATGCAAATAATACCTCTAAAGAGGAGAAAACTGCATATTATTCACACATCTTTCAAATTTATGAAATAACTCTCTTACCAAAGAAAGGAATCTAGATGGTAATAGGAACAGCTGAATGCTGAGCTCAGCTTACTGTGCAGCTGTGGCAAAAAAAAAAAAAAGAAAAACAACCACAATGTCAGAACACAGGAGGAACAGGATGAAGCAATACAAAGACTGTGCTGAGCCCTCTATAATTCAGGGCTGGAATCACACTCAGATTATTATATGCAGTTCTGATCACCATCTGAAAGAGGGGGGAAAAAATGGGGAAAAAAATGAAATGGGGAGGGTGAGTAAAATAAGGTTATGACCATGATCCCACTGTGCAATTTAGCAGGAGATACACTGACAGCTCTTGCAGATCGAGTACCCATCTATCCTAAGGCCATTACCTGTGCCTCTATCTTCTCCACTGCATTTCAGGAAAAACAGACACCTGATTTCCCCCATGTCCCTCCCAGTCAAGGTGTTTCAGTTGTTTCATAATAGGCCCACAAAAATCAATCCTGCGTTGAATTTAACTCCTGTGTATATTAAAGCTCATAGCTGTAAACATCTCTGTTTTTTTTTCAGTGGTTCATTTCTCCCTTCCCTCTACTGTTGCTATTATTGAATTCCCTACTTCTGTTATGTAAAGTAATTTGTGCTATTGTGTTCAGAGAATACAGCTAGCACAGTAGATAGCCCACAAAATAAGATGATATTGTATCACTTATCTGAAAATCCGTGCTTAAAGCAGAGGAGAAAGGAGGAGAGAGGGTACCTGCAGGAACAGCAGGTCTGTGAGGACTAGAGCAATGAGGTAGGCACTGCCTCATGGCACTGCATGTGCCACTCAGCAGCCAGGGGACACGGCACGTGTGTGTCGCAGATCCTGGGTCCCCAGCATCCCGGCAATGAGCGCCAAGGAACAAACACATGGAGCAAAGAGAGCCTTCCATCCCTCTCTCCTGTGCCAGGGAAACAGTCAGCAGCAGTGCAGGCTCCTGGCAGCTCAGAGGGCTGCCCAGCTACTGGATCATATTTAGTGCGTCTGAAAGAGGAGCTGTGGCAGAAATTATAAAACTCACCTCCTTTTGGGTGAAGGAGAGGATTTTGTAGCACATGGGTTTGCTTTGGCTAATTAAAAGCACGAGGCCATGCAAGAAAAGCAGCACTTTAATAGCTGAAAATAGCTGGAATTAAAACTAATCACGAGCATTTAGCTACAGATAAAGATGTTTGAAAGTGTTTCAGCCAGGGGCCTCTGGGCTGCCTTTGCACAGCTACAGGATAAAAGGTACAGAGTCCCTCATTGATGCAACATCACATCCACCTTTCTGCCTGAGTGCTTTACCACCTTCCTTGGGGGCTTGAGGGCCCTGCCAGAGGGCACAGAAAATACCAGGGTTTCAATCATGAAGGAGTAAATCTCAGCTACCTCCTTGACACAAAAGCATTTCAGTCCTGGGTAAGGGAATCTCCAGACTGTGCATCAACAGGACACGGAGTGGGTATTTCTTTGCTACATGGAGATGGAAAACCTCCAAGCTCCTGTGGCAACCAACCACATCAGACAGCCAAGAGCCACCAGGTGGCTCACATTGCTGAGGGAGGGTGTCTAATTCACCCCAATCTACCTCCTGCCCCAGCCTGAAGCCATGACTTGTGCAGCAGCTCTCTCATCCTCCAAACCCTGCTCTGACATAGACCCAAAATGGAAAATCACTTGAAGCACATGTATGCTCATTGTTCATGGGCCACTAGCTGAACCAGCTGATTCATTACTGGAACCTCTTCTCTTACAACATTAGGTCCTTGGCTCCATTGAAGATTCCCCCAGGTGTGGACAGAGCACATGTTTGAAGCAAGGCTTTTATTAAAATTTGAGGTTACATCAGGACAGTGCACCTTTTCCAGCTTCCTAGAAGTTTCCTACATTTCCGATTTCTAGCATTCTCCTACAGACCCTAATCATGAATGATTTATAACAAAATTCAAAACAAAGCGGACTGAGCTTACAGTTCTGAATGGCTTCTCCCTACAAATTATCTGTTATTCCTTTCGCTGATTTTCTACCGTATTTCTGAATATTCAAATTGCTTCAGAAATGCCCTTTAATTCATTAATATTATATTTCAGCTACTGAGATGCAAAGATGTACAAGTGAATGATTCTAGCCCGTAATTACACAGTCAAACCCAGCACTGGAAGCAAAAGAGCTTTTGAACTGGCTATATTTTCATGAACCTACAGCTCGGTGGTCACACCAAGCCATACAGGTGAGGACACCTGCTTGCATGAAGCATGCAGTGTGTGAAGTACAAAGATCTGTCACACCACAATGGGACTCAGAATTTAAAGTACACATCAGAGCCTAGATCAGTGGAGCACCACTTTTGCAGGCATGCTCTCTGCCCTTAACCACACTCAGAAAGGCCTAAGACTGCGGGGGGACTGAAATTATTTAAACTGCCCTCCTGTGTGACAGATGGACAACATGACCTGAACAAGATTCCAGTGTTTTAGCAGTACCTGCCAGCACATGCTCAGCCATAGGAGTACCTGGCCATAGAAACTCAAAGTGCTTTGCTTCTAATTGGCCTGATTTAATTTTACTACATTATAGAAGCCAGAATGTGACTATTTCACAATGAATAAGAGAAGTGGAGAGTTTTGTTTGTTTCTCCCTAAAAGAGGCAAATTTTTTCTTACACATTTTTCTTACAAGCGGCCATTTCCTTTGTAATAGCTTCCACCCAGTATCAAATCATCCCTTTGTTTCTGATGACAAGGTCAGCAGCTCCACCTTACCTTCAGAGCCCTTACCACTCCCAGCAGACTGTCTCTCCCACATGCCAAATTAATTGCAGAAATGATGAGCCGCATCCTTTTCCTTTAGGGCCTAGATGGGGGGCAGTCAGCTGTCAGGCAGGGTGTTCCCCACTCAGATACCACGCTGGCCACACCAGACAGCTTGCTTTAAAGCAAGGAAAGGTTCAGGAGTACATGTTCTGCCCAGCAGCAGAGGCAGCTAACAAAGAGCATATAAGACTGCATTCACAGGGCTTTCACCAGCAGGTTAAGGAAAAGGTTTATTTCCCTTCATACTGAACACTTGCTAGACCATACATTGATCAGCTCTGGATCTGTCAGCACAAGATGTTGACAAACTGGATCAGGTTCAGTCTAGGGCCACCAAGGGCCTTGGGAGGCTGAAGGACTTGCCCTACAAGGAGAGGTTAAGAGACTGGTGCTTGTTCAGCCTGGAGAGATTTGAGAGAATTAACAGTCCTCTATCCAGTAAAAAGAAGAGATGGAGCCAGGCTTTTTACTGCAGTATGTGGAAGGATAAAAGGAAGCAATAGTTTTTAAATGAAATGGAAGCAAAAGAGTCTTCTCTACTTAGATAGTGCAGCTACTGCAGCCATTGCCCAGAGGGGTGGTGCAGACTCCACACTCTGAGGTTTTCAAAACTCAATTGGGCAAAGCCCTCAGCAGCCCAGTCTGAGTTCAGTGCTGACCTTGCTTTGAGCAGGAAGATTGGACTCCTGAGGGATGCACTGAGGACCCTTCCAGTCTGAAGGATTCAATGATTGGGGTTTTTTTTGGCCTCAAAACTACAGCACCAATTTCCTTAACTTTTAATCCATTCCAAAATTCAAATATAGTGGACATTTCAATAGCTAAATTAAAAGGGACAGCTCTGAAAAATTAAACCTATTCCTTAACCCCACACACACAAAAATCAATAGGTATATCTGAGGGAATCTTCCCTCTCTTCATCCTACACAAAGAAAATGTCCCTCTGCCCTCTACAGAGAGCATCCTTTCCTGAGGAGAGATGCACTGTTTGATCTTTCACTCTTGTTTATTGTGTTACAGCTCTACAGCTACCCTTACTCCATGATTTGACAGCCTCGTTCTCCTGCCAGAGAAGGAAGAAGTTTCTCTGCTATGACATGAAGAGATGTCACTTTCGTATTCCTGTCATTTTCCCCAGATGCACATCACTCTCCCAGTCTCTGAGGGAATGTGCATATTCATACAAAGTTGGAAACAAATATGCCTGAATCAGCCCCTAGACTGGGCATGCATACACAGCCTTGTGCTAACACACCCACCCACTCAAAGATTAACTAAATTTTGACCTGATTGCATCCAATTAACCCGAATTTCTCACTTTCTTGCAAAGCAGTTTCCTTCACAAGCCCGTTGGCTTTTACCTCATGGCTATATTGTGTGATGCCCTAGAAAAATGCAATGTAATGAGAGAAAAATAAAGCAGAGAGCATAAATTGAAGGAAAATGAGAAGAACAAGGAAGATGTGTAAATAAAACAAAGAGAAGGGAAAAAGAAGTGAAGAGAAATCAAAGCTAAATAAGGCACAGAAGCAAAGTATTTAAATCTGGTAAAAGTCACAGGCACACAGTGGATCAAAGAAGAGTTGCAGAAATGTATTTGGACCAAGAGGAAAAGGCTCCAGTCTGGGGAGCAGGCGAGACAACACAAAGCCAAACCCACAGAGCTAATTAGAAGACACATTAGAGAAAGCTATGAGCTACAATCAACACAGATTGAGTTCCTGGAGCCCATCACTCCCCAGTGCTTCCAGGACAGCTGCCAGTCTCCTCCACTGCAGGTGCATCTCTGGCACAGCAGATCCAGCACGAGCTGGGGCATCACATCCTATGGTGACACAGCAGAAAGAATGGGGCCACATGAAGATGGAAACAGAGCAAACCAGAAATGGCATTAATGGGACCAAGCCCATTTATCAAACAAAGCAGGAAAAAATAAGGACTTATTTTTGGATAGTGCTTCTGAAGTGAGTAACCCTGCCCCCTCCCTTCTTGGTCCTCTAGCCCACCTTCCTCCCTCAGTTCTTTGCTCTATTTTGGGTTATACTTACACACTGTGCACAGGGACAGAACACACAGAGATCTTCCCTGGTGCAGAATTTAAACTCTGTTTTACCTTTCCCCCTTTTCATTTCACACAGGCTTTTTAAAAGAAGGAAAATAAAATAATTTTGTTTCTCAGATTAACCAGAACACCTTTTTTTTTTCCCCCCTCAATCAGGCCTCTGTGCCTCAGTGTCAAGGCAGCTCTGTCAATCACGAGCAAAGGTTTCATGAGGTCATTTATTTTAGCTCCTTTTAAAAGAGGATATAGATTGAAAGGGGAAAAACGTAAACAACTGCAAAGTAAAAAGAAATGGGGAACCAAGAAGACAAGAAGACAGAGAGGATGTATTGAATTTTTCTAAAACAAAACAAAGGATTCAGCCAGATACTGGGAACCTTTTCTGCTGCTTTGGGCATGTCCCCCCAGTACCACTGGAGTCCACCTGACAAGAGCAGGTGGTCATTCTTGGTGCAGCAGCGAGGTGTGCCAGGTCTGGTGAATATCCTTGGCCACTGAGGTGGGAGGCGGCAGCAAGGAGAGACCTGCAGGCAGTGACAGGCCAGAGAACATGGGGCTAGAGGAGCCCATCCCACACAGAGACCACCTCACATCAAGAGACCAGCATCCCCCCTACAGCCCTGGGCTTCCCCCTGCAAGAGGTGAAAACCTCATTTGGAGACAACCTGATGGGGAGGGGGAGAGGGAGAGGGGCAGTTTTGGGGATAGCACACAGGAAAGACTATGAGCAGGCTAAAATAAATTAGCTCCTCCCAAGTCACAGGTCAGAAGTGCCAAGAGCCCACACAAGATCAAGGAGAAGCTGGCACCACCACAAAAACCTGTGCTGATGGTACCCAGGATAGACTCACAGTTTCTACATCCTTCTTGTTGCAAAATAAAGCCTTTCTTTGCCCAGCCACGCAGCCCCAAAGTGTTCCTCTGCTGCCTGAGACCTTGCAATTAGCACTACTATTTGTTTGCACAACTGCAGTGCTTACATCCCCTGACCTAGTCAGTGCCCATATGCTACACAAAGGAAAAAAAAAAAGAGAGATGATGCCTTCCCTCCATCACAAACCACCAAGCAAATCTCAGCAGCAATATGAAATTGGGGTGGAGGGGGTGAGTGTTCCTCTGTGACCTTTAAGAGCAGGCAATGCAATCCCTCCTTGCAGCAGGCTCCCAGCAAAGCAGGCATGCACAGCTTTCAGATGAAGGGCAGGATGACAAAAGTACAGGGCACAGACAGATGTCAAGGCAAGGAGCCTCTTTCGTGCAGAGAGGTACTGGTGTGGGACCTTATTCCTTTATTCTTCATTAATGGAAAGATGAATCAGTAAGTGCATATGACAGACTTAAAGCTCAAATATGTCAGTTTGAGGAAATATGGCTCTTTAGTGAAAAGATTAGGCTCATACACAGAATACAAAAGGACTGAGCAAGTCACAGACTCATATGGAAAGCTGGTTTAACCTTAACCCAAGCCACAGAGATTTTGAAAAAAACCTGTGAAATGCAAATTCATTTTACAATTAAATGCAAATTTAGGCTCGAGACAGCAGAAGCAGCTATTCCAGGTGACAATGCTCAGAAAAGAGACAAAGAAATCCCCAGAGCCAAAAGATACAGAAAACTAAAGCAATCACAGATCATCAAACTAGAAGTACAAAGGGCCAACTCCACACCTCATCACAGCCAAAAATAATCCTCTGCTGCAGCTGTAACAAGTTTTACACAAACTGGAAAATAAAACCAGAAAATGCTTAGCATTTAGTCAATCACATCATCAGTGCTTACACACAAGAAATGCTTTCTCAAAGTTACATTACAGCTGTAGACAAAACTTCCTGCATGCTTGGGCAGCACTGGGACAGCAATCCACATGTTTTGGTAACTGTGGTGACTACAGCAAAAACTGCTTCAGGAGTTGGACTTGCACAATCTTTGTGGGTCCCTTCCAGCTCAGGATATTCTATGATTCTGTGATTGCATCTACAGCTGAACAGAGCCAGAACTCTATCTTGTTATGCCAGACACTGGTGCTCTGAGCAGCATTAATCATTGAAAGTAAATAGCATATCTAAGGAAAATGCACAGAAATCGTAAGGCAAGGCGTGCTGCTTATTCAGGACTCAAAGTACAAGTGCAAATAACTATTTCCACCCTGGTCACAGAGGAAAAAAAAAATAGCAGTAGCACTTATTGACAACTTTCCACACTGCACACAGATCGATGTGTTGTATCTGGATGCGTGCATCACTGCAGTGCCAGACATGGGGATATGGGCTGCAGGTCTCTTCTGGTGCAGCGTGGCTGCCTGCAAGGCCCTGCACAGAAACACAGGGCTCCTCTGTGGAGTTACTCTCCCTTCATGAACTGCATTAAGATGGAGGGTAATCATCACTGAGTCACTCAGATGGGATTGGAAAACAAACTCCAAGCAGGAGGAAGAGGAGGTGGAAGCAGCCTTCAGGCTGGAGGTCAGCCGTCAGATGCATTTCAGAGGCAGAGCCTCCAGAAAAAGTAGTTTTTAAAAATAAATTTGAAGAAAATCTCACCTCTGTTGTGGCCAAATATTCATCTTCCAAGCTGCCTGGATAGCTGAGGGATGAGGGTTTCCCCTCTTGCTGACATTAAAGCAGATGAGTAGCAGACTCCCAAGGCACAGGAGCTCTGCAGGGAGCAGGGGCTCCCTTCCATGCATGTGTTCTAAGGCTGAACAGCCACGTGGAGTCCCTGCTCTCTGAAAAACTGAGTGCACATGGCAGGATTTCTGCTGCAAAGACCTTTGCGTGGTCTTTTAAATCCATGTGACCTCCTTGCATTAGCTTTGCTTTGATACCTCTGCTTACTTGCCTACAGGGACTCAGGTAGAACCAAGGGATTCAAGAGATGGATGGTACAGATACCAGGCACTTTCCTTAAGGAGACAGAGCTAAAAATTTCATTTCTCCCAGCATGAAAAAAAAGTAGTATAGAAAGTCTGAAGAGCTGTAGAAAAAGTATAGCTTCCTGTAAAGCCAGTTTATGGCTGTTCCTGAAAGTGTGAACACTGCCTGAGAAAACCCACTGCTGGAGAGAAAAGCCAAGCTCCCAAAAGACACAGGAGATTACATATGCAGGTACATACAAGCATTTTGGCAAAAAATGAGGATTAAGCTTAAATTAATGATTGTGCACGTTGTTCTGATGTCAAACAAGAGCTCTCTAACTGGCTTTAAATCTCCTCGTCAGGTCTTGCAAAGACTAACTACTTAGATCATTACAGAATTACAAATTAGTGCATTTTAATTATTAAATAATGCATTTCTAATTAGGGTAATCCATTAAAGGAACAATTAGAGAACAGGGCCTAATTCTCCCTATTTTATTCCACTTCTCTTGGATTCTGCCATGAACATGACATAACAAGTGGTGAAGAGCACCCTACAGATAAGGTTTGCTACAAATACACACACATTAACAAGTAAATGTATTAAAAGCACTCTTATAATAGAATAAAAGCATTTGCTCTCCACAGCTGAGATTCATGAGATGACACAGCTTTCAGCAATCCACACAACAGCTCAACTCCAAACCACATGACAGGTTTCCTAGGACAAGATTCCTGCTATTCTCCAAGGTCACTCAACCCCACCTTTCAAGATAAAGGTCACAGATGTTAAAGTATTCTGCCACAGTAACAAATCTCAATGGCTTTCACTTACCATGCTTCACTTACCTGTGTATCTTCAAACTACAAGGTAGAAACAATTTTCTGGTCCAAAGAGGTGAATTGTGATTTAGACCTTTACTTGTCGAGGGGGAGAGGATTATGAGGAAAAACAGGATGGCCACTCATATGTCTCACTAAATGCTGAGAACCTCAGCATGCTGACATAGGTACTCTCTGGTACTGCAACGGTCACATAATGGCTTTTAAGTCTTGCAGGGTGTTCAACTCAACCCACACACAAAATCCATAAGCTATGGGCTGATCACAGCTGCACTCATCCATGCAAGAAACAAAGTGAAGAGATAGATCTTCCACATGATAAACTTGTGTGCAGGGTTTGCATGTATACATGAAGGCAACCTTATTTCATGGCTATGTGTGCACAGAAAAACTAATATGAATGGACATATATTTATATGCAAAGCTTTAAGCATACATTTCACATCTGCTGGAGCATCCAGCAGCACTTTGGTTCAGAAAACAATATGGACATTCCTTTGTACTGTTCTCTGCAGGACAAACAGTTCATCTCTGCACATAAATCACAATTCATCTTCATTTCAAAAGCCCAGCCAAGGACAAATACACACACACACACAAGCTCCTGATGAAATACAGGCAGATACCACAGAGGAGAATTCTTTACCTAGGCCCAGCTAGGAGCCAAGCAACAGCCAAGCTCTGGATCATCCCCCTTTTATAGAAAATTTGACTTGCTGTGAACAAAGATAGCTTAAAACAACAAAAAAAAAAGGCTATGGGAGAAACAGCCATACCAGAACCTACTCTGAAAAGATTTGTGGATGTGATAAAAACTGAATTAAAAATGCAAGTCTACTATTAAACAATAAAACCACTCCAGAAAAGTGTTGGAACATGGCTTGCCTGCAGCAACTGGTTTGAGGGATATAGAACAGCTAAACACACTGGTCAACAGGGTAGCCATAAACTACAATTTAAATAAGTCAGCTGTAATTCCAGCACCATCTATTCCCTTCCCTCCCTGCTCCCAAAAAAACCCCCAAAGGTTCAGAAGGCATTCTGTTCCCTCGAGAGCAGCAGCCAGTTGCATTTGGATTGCAATCTCAACATAGAGCTAACAGAAAACACATCCAGGTAACAGAAAACACATCCAGGTGTTTTGTAACCTTGCTTTCGAACACAGCAGTATATAGCAGAGAGAGAGAGATTTAACTGGCTGAAAACCTTTTGAAAGGTTGTATGCCCTTTAGCTTAGTTTATTTTATGCTTACCTTTTAATACAGAATAATAAACTCCCTGATCTAAAATTACAATCTCATAAATATCAAACAGATGGCTGTGAGCTCCTCTTAAGAGCATGCTTTGGAGCAGTACCTAGACTACAATACACAATGCCAAGGCTGAAAAGATGATGGAGCTTGTTTCACCTAACAGATCCACTTTGCTTTTCTAAAAATGACTATGTAGTGATGCATGGGGGATGGCAAAAAATTGCCCTTCATTTCCAGGTAGAATACAAACAGAGAAAGCTCCATGTCAAGGGATTGTCCTCCTCTGCCCTGCTCTCATGAGAAACCCCTGGGGTTCTGTGTCCAGCTCTGAGCCCCCCAACACTGGAACATGGACCTCTTGGAGCAAGTCCAGAGGAGAGGCACAAAGATGATCAGAGGGCTGGAGCACCTCTCCTGTTAGGAAAGGCTGGGAGGACTGGAGTTGTTCAGCGTGGAGAGGAGAAGGCTCTGGGGAGATCTCATTGCAGCCTTTCAGTACTCGAGAGGGGGCTTAGAAGAGAGCTGGAGTTGGACTTTTCATAGGGCATGTAGTGACTGAACAAGGGTGAATGGCTGCAAACAGAAAGAAGGTAGACTTAGATTAGTTAATAGAAGAAAGTTGGTACTATGAGGGTAGTGAAACGGCACAGGTTGTCCAAAGAGCTGGTGGATACCTGATCCCTGGAAGTGTTCAAAGCCAGGCTGGATGGGACTCTGAGCAACCTGGTCTAGTGGAAGGTGTCCGTGCACATGACAGAAGGGTTGGAACTAAATGTTCTTTAAAGTCCCTTCCAAGCCAAGCCATTCTGTGCTTTTATGAAAAAGCTGAGCACGCCCACATCAGCAATTGCTTCAGAAAGATTGTCAGTATTGAGTGAATAGCAGACCAGCTGCTCCCACAGGCAGAGCAAGAGCACTTTCCCACCAACACTTGGACTTGCATTTCTCATGCAAGTGTTACAACTGGCTGTCTCAGCTTTCATTAGAGAATCTGCCTCAATGGAAGTCTCTCCCCTGAGCAATTTCAGCAAAGAGTCTTGAAAACTGGCACCATTATAACAAAAGAACAAGAATTGCAAATTCATTCTCCAAGGCTAAAGGTGTTTTTTAGTGTTTATTGCTTGTGTGTGTGAATAACGTTACTCAGAGATGACAGCACTCACATAAGCAGGTTTTCACAGCTTTGGAGAGGACCAAAACCTGCCTTGGCCTTGTTATTGCTCAGTTCTAGGACATTTCATATAGAAGCTACGCACACACCATGCATGGCAAGCAATGCACACTCCACACCTGTGCTCAGGAACAGTGGGAAGCTGTGACCACACCAGCATGGCACTGAGCACAGTGAAAGACTCGGCATGCCTAATTGCTTACTTCAGTGCCACAGGTAGTGCCAGTTCAGAGTGCAGGTGATCAGAGTTTGTGCCTACATCTAAAGGATAGCAGTCACAGCCTTAGGAAAGCAGCTGCCTCTCCACATCCAGATGTGCAGCATTTCAAGCCAAATGACAAAGAGATGCCTTGTTTTGCATAAGCAGCAATTAGCAGTTTCCCAAAGACAGCTTGCAGTAGAGGCAAAATGGGATGGCATCGGCCACCAACAGAAGAGATCAGTGAGAGGAATGTTCTCACATGAAGCAAGATAGATTAGTTGAGCAACAGTGAGAAAGAGAAACTTGCTCAAATGCATAGTGGTCATTCCTGCCTCAGAAACAAAATGTAGCTAACAAAGTGACTTAATTTTACAATGGAAAGAAAAGCTCAAACAGCACACTAATCATTTACTGCAAATAGAAACACAAGAGACCAATTCTTAGCTGTAAAGTTTTCTAATTACACTAAACCACATTCATTCCGCCTTTTTACCTTCTCATCAAGATGCACACAGAGAACCAGACATCCCACTGGACAGCAAATACATACGACTAAAAGAAGGTAAAACTGACAATAAAGAGCTATATCTATCTCTGCTGGATCCTAGAAACACACCAATGGAAATATTAGATTTTTTTATCACATATGCCAACAAGTAGACAAACAAGTACTTTTATCCCCCACAAGACATCAGTTATCCAAATCCAAGCAAACCCCAGATTTGCAAACACAGCTGGGCGAGAGGCAAAATAAACCAAAATTTTACTATGACACAAAACCATCATTTAGACAATCAACCAGTATGGCTGAGATCAAACAGTTACAGCTGGAAGTCAAAAAGCAAAGCTGCTAGCCCTGCTAGCTATGCAATTATGCACTGCAGAGGGCAGCAGGTCAGAAAAATACAGAAAAAAACTTTACTTTTGGCATTAAATCAAAATACTGATTACCAAAAAAAAAAAATTACCATTTGAATTCTGAAATCAGGCTCCATGAGGCTCCTATCCACTTGTTCAGCATTCGGACTTCTCCCTGTATTCAGTCTCTGTTAGTACCACTTCTGTAAAGCATGGCAGCTATTTTGGCAGCCAGGAGTAGCAAATCCTGGCAGCCAGGCATCATCTAGAACAGGTGTCTGGCTGCTGTCATACCCTGCAGATGACCTGCTCTGTTATGAGCCAGAACTTACTGCAGAGCCTGGATGCTCCTGAGGGCTTACAGCAATCATTGCAGACCCTATGGTGTTGTGTTTGTTGCCCCACATGATCCTTTTCTGTGAAAATGAGACTGTTTTCATGACAAAGCTTCCATGAAATCGAGAAGACTACTTTCTGTTGAAAGACAGCTGCGATGGGAAGCTTTCTGAAAGAGATCAAAATACAAAGGCACAAAAGAGCAAATAACTAATATTTACCTGAAATACCTGAGACAGAGCAGACAGAAGTTCAAACAGGTACGTAGACCAAAATGGGATTCCTTCAGTGGAACTATGTTTCCCACATGGGAAATTTCCCAAATATTCCGTGTAGAGAAAAGCAGAACCCATATTTCCCTGCTCATAAAACTGACAAGAGTTTAACACCAGTGTTTGGCTCCAAAACAATAATTGATGGATGCTCCCACCAAGTGCCAAGGCAAAATCCCAGTGATCAGCTGTCCCTGAGGAGGCTGCAGCTCCCAGCTCTGCTGAAATTCAACAAGAGCTACACAGCCAAGGATGTCACCACTGTAATCCAAGGGAGCAGCTGCCTTGGCACCACATGATCCCAGGGTGGTGTGGAGCATCAAGGGTGGTTAAGCATTGGAACAGGCTGCCCAGAGAAGTGGTAGAATAACCATCCCTGGAAGTGCCCAAGAAGTGACTGGAATTGGCACTGAGTGCTGTTGTTTGATTGACACAATGGTAGTTTGGTCAAAGGTTGGACTTGATGAACTTGGAAGTCTTTTTCAAATTTAATGATTCTGTGATTCTAAGATTAGTCATTTCAAGTTTGTGGTCACTAATTCTGTTGTTTTCATTATGCACTGTAGACCAGAAATCCCAAGTACAGCTTGGGGGATGACTGACAGCTCACTTCTGCATCTAAGGCACTTTGAATATAGCAAGTGCTACACTCCACAGACTCTGAAAATTACTAATCCCATGTACTTCTAATTAGGATTTCTAAATTACTGAATGCTTCTGATTTCAATCTGTGCCCACTTCCATCTCCTCTGTACATGCTGAGAGCCAAGAAAAGCCCTTTCCTCCCAGGAGCATTGTAAAGATAAATTAATGTTTGTGAAGCACTTGGGTTCCACAGTGATGAGCACTCAGATACTACCGTGATAAAAAAATAAAAAGGACTATGAGGAAATCAATAATCCTATCTCCAGAGCAGGACTTACACAGTGTGCTGTCAGTAAGGCCCAGAGCCACGCATTGAACAAACACAGGAAAACAAAGTGTAATCTGGCTGCTCATTAAGTGAACACCATCCTTCAAGCACCTGACAGAAGTAGGAGAATAATGGGAAGGAATATGGTCTGTGAAAACATAAGAAAAGGCACCGGCCAACTTATTTAATTCTGCCCCTTTGAACAGCAGAGGGCTTGGTTGTGCAACAGTTCCTTGTGTTTCCATCCACCTCTCCTTCTACTCTTCAAGGAGGGCTTAATTAGACACCAAGGGATAAAGCACAATTATTTTTATTTTCAGGCAAGCAAGAAATATAGACAAGTCCAGAAATAAACTGCAGGTCAACCTCAGAGGGGAAGGGAGAGTTTGGTTGATTTCAGCCTGAAATTTTCACAGCAGGACAGCTATCCTGGTTTTGGCTGGAATAGAGTTAATTTTCTTCCTAGTAGCTGGTACAGTGCTGTTTTGGATTTAGCACAAGAATCCTCATGATAACACACCAATGTTTCAGTGGTTGCTAGGTATTGTCTTACCCTAAGTAGAGGACTTTTCTGTTTCCTGTGCTCTGCCAGTGAGGAGTTCACAAGAAGCTGGGAGGGAGCATGGCCAGGGCAGCTGATCTGACTGGACAAAGCAATATTCCATGCCATAGAACACCCTGTCCAATATATAAACTGCAGGGAGTTGTTTAGAAGCTACCCGTCGCTGGTCAGGAACAGGTGAGGCATTGGTCAGCAAGTGATAAGCAACTGTATTGTGCATTCCTTTTTTCTGTCAGGTGTCATTCCTCTCTCTCCTCATTACAATTATTACTATAATTAGCAGTACTAGTATCGTTATTTTACTTTGCTTCAATTATTAAACTGTTCTTATCTCAGCCCACAAGTTCTATCTCTTCCCACTGGAGTTGGGGCAGAATGGCTGAGCAGCTGCATGGTACTCAGTTGCCAGGTGGGATTAAACCACAACAGCAGCTCATGCTCTAGTCAGATCCTTGACTGAAAGAGCAGGCTTGAGGACACAAAAGCTTTAATGACAATACTTTCTGCATCCCTATTCAGGTGAAAAGGGAAAAGTGTTCAAACATTAATACTGACATTCTAGTAACTGTCATAAGAGAATGAACAGCTGAGCACCCATAGTTGTTTTCTTTCTGTGGAAAACAATCCTTACAGCAGTTTAAAGTGGCATTTCCAGACAAAACTGGGGCCATAAATCCAGTGCTCAATTCCAGAGGACCCAAAATTTAGTCCTGTGACTCTTACCTAAGCTGAATGGACAAAGTCTTGCTCCCTGGAAAGAGTAGTCCAGGTTTTGCTGGAATTCTATTGCTTCAGCCAGAGTTATTTTTTATATCATGAATAAAATTCAGAGGATAAAACAAAACAAAAAAGGAAAGGATACTTCCTCTTGTCCTAGGGTTAAAGAGCAAGCACTCTCAATAGGGTTAAATTAGAGCAAGTCTGTACGTGCCATGAGATAGCTATTCACCAAGGAGAACAGCAAATTAGGAGAGTGCCAACAGCCACCACACATTGGATTAATGACAAGAAACAACATCTTTATATAATAAGATCCAGTGTGTCTAGCACTGTAAACTGCAAGGAAAAATTGAAACATGTACAAAAAAGCTGAAACACTTCCAATTTTTCTTGCATTTTTTTAAGCCTTGTGCACACTGGGACACCTCTTCCTGCCAAGGCAAAGAATAGAGAGGATCTGGGGAGTGAAGGCAGAGAAAAGGCAACAGCAGAAAGAGCTCAGGAGTTAAAGCTCCTCGTGTCCCTACACCTGAGGAGCAGCTGCACATTCACACACACACAGCCTCACTGACAGCCTCATCACCTCCTAGAAACCAGCACCAGGGAACAAAGCCTGACTGCCAGCACTCAACATGCCAGTCTCATCCCTGATGAGAGCACCCCATGAGGACAGGATGCCATTACTGATGAGTACAGAGATGGTGCACTCTGGCTGATAGCAGTCCAGGAGAGCAGGACAACAAGCAAACGATACATGTTCATTACACATAATGGGATAATGGCAGATAGCTCTCTCACTCACACACTCAATTCAGATTCTCCTCATGTCCCTTCAGCCAGGAGAAAGGGAGCCCATGGGAAGGTAGGGATGCAGTTTAAACTGGTAAGTCAGGCTCCCATTCTAGTCATTGGTGAGGTACTGGCATCTCCATGAGCATTCACCTCCACATCTCACACCCAGAGAAAAGTCTGTCTTAAACTGAGAAATCAGGTCTCAGACAAATAAACCCACCCCTAGGGTATCAGGCTCTCTGAAGTGACTCGGGTCAACCAGCACAGTGCTCACCTGAGTTCAAGAGCCACTGCAATGCCAAGGTGCTTCAGATGCACACTAAAGCCTGCAGATGCTCCACCATGAGGTTGCAGCTGACCACCACCCCTTTGCTATCCAAGCAGCTCTTGTTAGCAGTTCTCCCAGGGAGTTCTCCCACACAGAGCAGGCTAGAGACATCTAGGGCTCTCTGCCTCTCAGGTGAGCTGGCTAATCATACAGGTAAACTCTGTTGAAGGTGGATAGAAAACCATCTTGCAGAGCAGCAGCATCATCAGCCTTCCTGCCAGTTTCACATCCTTCTTGCCAGTTCCCTGTCGCGCCACTTAGGAAATATGGGTTTGTCCCCAGGCCCCAAACAGCTTTAATCCATGCTTATTCCAGGTTACTTTATCTTCTACTTGCATCATCAAGCCCTCTCTCCATTTGGCATACAATATTTTCCTGTCCCTCAGCTGCCACCCAAATTGCCCTTGTGCACCAGGACCTGGAGGATGAGATATGTGGGAAGAGCCAATACAGGATCAAAAGGCTCACTACTGGAACATCTCTGAGCATCGCCTGCCACATTGGGTAAAATTTCTGAGCCCCATCGATTCCCTCCCTGTATGAACATACAGCTGAGGTTTTCAAGACTGGTTTTTCTATGCCACCAAAGGTCAGAGCTGACTTAAGTTACATAGGAAGCCTGGAGGGGCCAGTTGCTAAAAGCCAGGGAACACCAGATGTCCAGCTCCCCCAGGGTACTACAGCTGCACTCCGTGTACTTTGAATCCCTTTCCGGTATCCACCAAGCAGTGCTTCTCACCACTGCTCCGAGGGAAAGCAGAAATGTCAACTGAGGTTGCAATGCATCAGTGAGGGGTGGGAAAAAATAGCATCAGGTAAAGGAGAACTGTAAGAGACAAAGGAGAAAGCACCCTGGAGAGGTGATGTGAAGAGATTAGAGAGATAGAAGCAGACATACTTAATAAGGCAAGAGCTATCAAGGTGATAAAACATTAGATAGGGACCAAGGTGTCTAAAACATAAAACAGATGGAGAGAGTGGTTTGGGAAGAAGGCAAACACATTTATATTCTACTACAGGAGACTTCAAGGTAATGTTGCACATACACCTGAGTGCTTTGCCTACAAAGCCCCTCTCTGAAGAGTACAATATTCATTCCTCCTCCTCTTTTAATCAGGGCTCTCTCACAGAGTCTCATCTTGCCTTCTGCCAAGACAGGGATAACCCACAAGGGAGAGCTCAGCCAGGTGATAAATAAATGAATCAGTGTCCCTACCCCACTGCCCATCAGGCTGCGCCACCCGCTGGCAAGTGAACACCTCCCAAACCCCCTCCGTGTTGTCAACGGCTGCTGAACAATTGTTTTCACCTTCTAAACTCTAGCCCAGTGCTAGGCAGAATTATTACAAATTGTCATTTTCTTTAAGCAACCTCCTAAGAAAATTAGGCACTTTATCCAATTTGAATTAATCCCTCCCTTCAACATCTGTCCTGCCCTCAACCTAAATTCCCTTCAAAACTGCTAACACTTTTTTCATTTTCCCTTTGACTTATTTAGGTGTACAGGATGCTTCTACTGAGAAGGAGGAATGGGTTCACTGATGATCCACCCCTCCTAAGCCTTGATCACCTCTGTCTCCATCAGCATTGGTCTGTGTTACTCTCAGTATAACACCTGTGAACAAGGACAAGCTCCTGGGGTTTGAAAGCAGGCTTTACCAAGGCAGAGAGCATTTGTCATTCTCATTAAGAAGTTAAATAACACTCCTGCCTGACCCTAAGTCCTTCACAAGGTTGTTTCTTGTATGCCCAAAGCTTGTGTTCATTCATCCCATTGCCTTCCTTCCAGGCTGCTTCATGCTTGCAGTATTTTATTAGGTGTAGTCCTGAACAGTAAGCATGACTTTAGAAAACAGCTTAGTAGGTCTTAAAACCTCAAATTATGCTGAGTCTAAAGACAGATGCATGGGAAAAACACTCACAACTAAATCCATTATAAAAGAAACATTGGGTTGGGTGGATAGGACAACTTCATGTAAAATAACACAAGTTACTCTGATTATGATTTTAAAGAAGAGTCAGAAATAAGTGATTCTCTCACACAAACACCCATCCAAGGGCAAAAGAAAACCAGTTCCATTTAAGTCACCTGCATCTCTTGCTGGCATATATTGGTGTTATGACTAAATCATAACTCCAACCTGTGGGAGCTCGAGCTGTTGTGAGAGTACAGAAAATACTGCAGATCTGGTGCAAAGCTACAAATAGGAAATGCAATAGGTATGCAACAGGTCCGTGCCTTTGTGCAGTGGAACAAAAACTTCTACCCAGCCAGTGCTTTCCTTCAGCAGCCTGAGGCTGCTGGGTGGCCTGTGTACTTGATTGCTGTGCTCAAATGAGCACAGATTTGTCCTCAAATGAGCTTCAAGACTTGGCTGAGCCTCCAACAAGTAAATAAGTTGGTCTAGATCTTTCTTTATAATCATGGACTGTAACTATCAGAGCCGAGAAGGAAAAGGTCACATAATTAAATGTTTAGACCAAAGGCTCACATACACTCAAAAAAGACAGGGAGATGACAAACGAATCAAGCCTTGAAGTAGAATTCAGTGTACAGGTTAATCAGAGCCAGGCTAATGTGTCCAACCAAGGGTCCCCCACTTGGAGGGCATTCCATCCTCTCAAAGCAAGCAGTTCATCTCTACATTGCATCTATTTTCCCTACAGATGAGAGTTTGCCTATATTTACCTCCCTCTTGTGGGAGAGCTTTTACTCCCAAATCTGCTTTCAGCAGGAGGGATGGAGGATAGGATACCACAGAGCCTGGACAGGGACACTTGTCCAGCCTGCTCCCTCAGTGCTCTTAGGCAGCAGGTAAAAACATGGGGTGGGCACCACCAGGTGCTGAGATTGTGGTCTCTGACCCCACACACTTACCGAACATGAGCAAGAAATCCCCATCAAGAGGTGTTGAGTACAGCAGGCCCTGTTTCCTCCAGAGCTGCAGGTTCCATGTCCCCCTCAATGGGAACATCCATCAAAAGGACAAGTGTCTTGAAAGAAAGGGGAAGAGGGGATAGTAGATAGTATTAAGAATTAAGCAGAAAGGATGTTTAAAAACAAAACAAAAACCACAATTGACCTAAGAGTTTACAGACTCCCAGTCTGCACAAGTCATGGAGCAGTCAGAATAATATAACAAAAACAACTGAAAATGAGCATCTCAAGTTGGACCAAACATCTGTCCAGACTGGGGAGCAACACAGCTGCCCAGAGAAGTATGTAAAAAGGGGATGAGCAGACACAATACTTCCCTTAGGCACTCTTCCAGCTGCCAACCACTCAGCTCAAGGACTTCCTGAGCCAAATCAGGTTTCTCTATTTTTCACTCCTCCTTCATGGATTCCTCCTAATGAGAGAGGAATGGGAATGGCCAAAGAGAATAACGACATTTGAGGAGAGCTAAAGTAATGCTCAATATCATTCTTGATACAGGATTATAGAGAGACAGCATCAACATGCAGGCTTCCCATGCATAATTTACTCAGATATGAACTGCCATACTGCTCTTGAAAATTCAGACAGATGTTTCATATCTTTGGAAGAAATCAGATGAAATGCTGCTGCCCTGTACTGTGGCTGTTTTATCAATAGCCTTAACCACATATTTCAGTATCTAGGAACATTTACAAAAATGATGGGGGGAAAATCCAAAAGATTTTCTGGACATTTTCTCTCTGTGAATACCAAAGGGTGGAAAAAAAACAGCTCAGGTTTATTGGAAGCCATCAATCCTAGGAAGGGATGCTAGTTCGTTATGAAAGGCTGTTATTTTGTCGTCTGAGATAACATTTACTTTTTGTTCACTCCTTCACATTTATTAACTCATGCTGGTATCGACCTGTAGCACATCCTGCCTTTAAATACACCAGCAACTGTCTGTGTCCTGTGATATTTTCTGATGCCAGACAGAGAGCAATCAAGAAAACCTAGAAACCAGTCCCAGGCTCACTTACTTCGTGAACCATGTCAAACGTACTTCAGATCCTTCCTTCCTTTATTGCCCCGCTCAAAAAAAAACCTAAACCCAAAAAGTAACATGGACTTGCTTACCTGTCACCTGTAGACTTCAGCTGGATCAGCAGCAGTGACAGACAATTCCACCATCTTAGGAAAAAAATCAGACATGGTTCACATGGACAGGGAGGCAGCAAACAGTGGCCAGGATACACCATGCACAGCAAGATCACAAAAGAAAGATGCAGTCCCTGCCACCCCTAAATGAGGTCTCCAGAGCTGAAACATTCAGAATTAAGTCTCCTTTCTACATTTAAAAATGGCATCCACTACAGGTCCTGAGATTTTTTTTTTAACATAACCAAAGCCTGATCTAAATTACTAAGTGAATTTAAGACTGGATTTGCAGGGCATGGGGAGGGAACATAGTTGTTATTTATTGTATTTTTAACTTAATGGACATGATTTTCTCTCCCTTCTAGATTCAGTTCCCAAACTAGGTCATAGTGATTACACATATCCAGTCCGAAGGCAACAGCTCCCTCTGGTCTCATGGAGGAAAGGGAAGCAGGAAAAGCAAAGGGTGATGGCACTGCATAATGGTAATTGTATATAGGCAGAACACAGGATACAGTGGTCCAAAACCTCATGAGCTGAGACAGTTGAGCTCTCTGATTTCTCTTGGGCTCTGCCATTGACCAGATCCTCAGACACCCCGTGATATTCATTATACTTCAGGAGTTTTGTCTTTGTCAGCCAACATGGGATAAAGTCAGAGAAATGCTTGTGGATACTTTTACAAGCAGATTCTGTTCCTGCATTACCTCAGTTGAGCTCCAGGCTTCACTGAACTGGTGGAGGTCAAGCCATCCTACTCCCAAGAGCAGATGTCAAAAGGACCGGGACAGGTACTGTGAGTTAGGGGAACAGGACAAAGAGGAAGAATGTGTGGAAATGTGAAGCAAAAGCAAACTAAAGCCTCAGAGGTTGTAGAAACCTGTCCTTGTGTCCAGCATAACTACACATCTCACCTCTGGAGAAAGTAAGATCCTAGAATGACTTGAGACAGAAGGGACCTTAAAGATCATCTGGTTCCAATTGCCCTCCTTCCCTCACCCCCCACAAATGCCACCCACTAGATCAGGTTGCCCAGGGCCCCAGAGATAAGAGGAGAGATGAAAAGAAGAGAGCTACATGTTGTCAGATTTTTTTTTTTTAGATTTCTTTTTATCAGCCAAATATTTCTTGTCCCTCCTACCTAGAATCTCTCCACCATTGAGAAGACAGTTTGACAGAGCATCTTAAATATTTCATGCAGCCTTCAGGCTTGCAATCCTTCGCTCCCCATCTGTTTCAGCCTGGCTCTGCTGACTTCTCAGCAGGCCCGTGGCAGACTGCCTAGGCAAGGGCTCCTTTGACCCTCCTTTCCATCCACTTCTCTGTCCTCTCTTGCCCTATTAAGGCTTAGATTTTTCCTTCTCTCCATCCTGCCTCCAGAGAAATCAAGTCCCAAACCGAATTTCTTCCTGCCTTTTTTCAGACTTCTCCCTCACAATTCCCTTTTCATCAGCTTTCAGCCTCTTCATTTCCTCTTCTATTAATTTTCAGTTTTATTTTCATTAATGAGATATTGCCTTGGGTCAGGATTAATAATCCAAACTTCAGACACCGTCAATCCATCAGTAATCAAGTGTGGACATGAGGAGCCTGGCAGTTCACTGTGAAGGAGAAAGACCCACTGGCAAAGCTGCACAGGGATCTGGGGAGCCACAGAGCTGAAAGAGGGACAGAGAACCAAGGGGAGAGCAGCTTGGGGCCAGAGAGCAGCAGGGCTCTCCAAACAGGGCTCCCCTGGGGTACCTCACCTGTAACAAGACTCAAGTCCAGTTTTCCCAAACAAAGGGTGTTTGCACTGAACCCTGACAGCAAAGGGTTTCTTGTCACTGAAAGTGCCTCTGGCTAACACAGGAATATTTTAGGCTGTTATGAAAGGGGAATTGGCATGGGATAGGATACCCCTCCATGGAGAAGCAGCTGCTTATTAAAGGAAGGAGAGATTCAGCATGCTGCATTCTGAGAAACAGGATTGTTTCTTCACCATTTTGGAGCTCCATCTCTGAGCTGGGGTTTGGCTAACTCTGGAGCCCCTGCAGCAGTTCAATCCCATATCACCAGAACTGCTCAAGAACTACAGAATGGTCAACCTCATGTAGAGGAACAGCAGTGTCTTCTCCCTCTACCACCACTGCTCCTTCTTTAGACATTATTTCCCCCACATTAGATGCTGAAGGAATAGTAACTCAACTATTGTCTCCCCATCAAATAAGGGGAGTGAAAGAAGAAAGTGATTTTGCAGATAGAGGATGATTGTGGGCACAGGCAAGTGACGGCCATTCTGGCTGCACAGGGGCTCTTGTGTCACAGCAAGTCTTAGAGAGAAAAAGATCGTTACAAGGAGTGGGGCAAGACATTGGGCCACAATCAGAGGACTGGAGCAAGCAAGTTGTGGAGCGGCAAGAGGTGAAGACAGTGAGATTTGATAGGGCTGGTCCCCAGCACCCTGCAATGGAACAGTGTGGCTTACCCAGCTGAGGGGCCAAGGCAGGGACAGCAAAGACACCAGAAGGTAGGAGGTCTAGAGACAGTCAGATCACAAGGCAACGTGAGGTGGACAATGGTGAGAAAATTTTATGGAAGAGACAGAGCTAAGCAAGATGAACAGGATTAAAGTGGCATCCTGTGTCTTTTCCTTGCTACAAATCTTTCTAGGTCACATTACCTGTAATATCTTGTAGTCAATGATCTTTTGACATTTCTGCTACAGGACTATTAACACACTCAGAAACAGCTGAAGAGAAGCTAATTAACACCAGACCACCACAAACCCAGTTCTGTTCCTGTTTACCTTAGTGGAGGTACTGCCATTGGTTCTGCTGCCTTCAGTCCTATACACGCACTCCTGGCTTCCCAGAAAGTTCTCTTCTCTCTCTCTGCTTTGTTGTTCATGCAGAAGCTGTGGCAGGTGTTCTCCCAGACTCCCACAACATGCGAAAGCAATACATTAGCCTGGGGCAGCAGTACCAGGGAAGCTGTTTCACCCAACCCCTCTGGGGGACTGAGTTGCAGAAGAGTGAAGGGTGCAGGAGCCAAGGAGAGCACACTGCAGCAGGAGATAGAGTGCCTTTGCTCTGCATTGTTTTTAATCCCCTCACCATTCTTCGTTGCCTGAATGGAATTAGAGAAGCAACGAGGGAGCTTTACTGCCAGGCACACCATGGCAACACATCAGCTTTAAAGACATACCAGCTCCTAGGAGCACTAACACATTGCTTGCTCTCATCCCCCAGGTCCTCTTTCCCGTGCTGTCTCCACACTCCAGGCTGCCTGGCCATCCTAGGAGGTCCTCCCTAGCAGTTCTCCCTCAGACAGCTACACAGGGGACCAGTGAAGTACCCAAACTGGGAACCTTCACAATGCTTGGACTGTTGCCTCTTCTCAGGGACCTTCCTCCTCCTTCCCTCCAGCAAGACCTGCTGCATGAGCATCCCCATGGAGCAGCAGTATCCCACCAATGCATAGGCAGCAGCTAGGCACCAGATCCTCTGGGAGCTCAGCTCCCTGCCTGCCACCAGAGAAGGCAGATGATGCTCTGCTTTGTCTCCTCTTCCCACTGTGCCTGTGTGAAAGCAGAGAAATGACAACAGCTGCCTCCCTGTCTGGGGGATGGGGTGGGAGGTACGAGCATTTGGGGGAAAAGAGAATTAATCTGAACAAAGCACAAGCCAACTGAAGCCGAAACTCAAACTCAACTTGTCAGCTCAGATTTAATTTTGTTTCAGTAAATGCCTGGTTTGAACAGAAGCATGAAACCAGCACAGACACAAAGGTTGTTCTGTACGGTATACTCGCCCTGACCAAAACAAGAAAGGTGGCCAAACTTCCGCAAGAGAGAGCTTGTTTTCTGTTCTAAAACTTACACTCCAGCTTGGAAAACTCAAGAGGCCTTGAACTGGGCTTAGCAAAGAGAATTCTGTAAGTCAGTGGAGTGGTGCAAGTTCATTAAGCACAGCACATACAACTTGAATGCTTGAGCACCTACCTGCACTAAACCCAGCACTTTTGGAGGCTCAACACACCCTGTATGCAGCCAGCAGGCAGGGGCAGCCCTATGCCCACCTCTGCCAGAACAAGGCTCTCTCATTATCAGCCCATTTCCTGGGTGTGAACTCCAGTCCCTCTAGCACATCCCATTTTTTAACCAAATCACACTTCTAATCTTCACTGGCTTCCTGGATATGTCATCCCACAGGTAAGTGCCCAAAATGGGTTAGGAGGACTTCACTCCCACCATCAGCACAATTTCTTGCACTGGTGATTTACACTGGGATTTCAACACACCAGAAGAACATTTGGGAGCTCACTGGTTTTAACTGTCTCATGCCTTTCAGTCCCTACCCTCACAATCAGCGACCTCCAGATGGTCCAACATACAACAACCCGATAGATTTCCAACACCATGACCTATTCTCTCCTCGTAACTCCAGACTTCCCTCTACCACTTAATCAGTAAAAACAAGTTTAAATACTCACCTTGCCCTCAAAACCTTTTCAGTTCCCCCAGGATCTTAAACACCAGTGCAAGCCCCTCCTCTTCCTCCCTGTATCCTCTGGCATCAGCCAGACAGGTGCACAGGGGAAGGCACAGCAAATCTCTCCAAGGGATAATTGCAAAGGAATTCACCAGTAGGTCAAATATTTACCCAAGACTCATCAATGCAAATGTTTCTAATCCTCCTGCATCTTTCAAGGATGGCAAAGGAATGGTGAGTACACCTCTGATTTATACAGATGCATACAAATTAGAGTAATAAAGAACTCAGATGATTTATTATGTAGTAATTGTATCACTTAGTCAAATATCTTTGTTGTGTGTGTGTATCAACATAGGAGTTAATAGATAAAAGCAATAAATTGCACTAACAGTTCCTTTACTTTCTTCTGGCCAATTCTCAGTGCATTTTGGTGTTCTGGCTGCTGCTTGTCCACATTTCAGAGAACCACTCTGGCTCCATGAGGTGCATGAGGCCTTCCCACAATTTCCAAGCACAAGCTTGTAGCTATGTGCCTGAGGGCACCAGGCATAAACAGCACACTTGGTGGGGAAAGAGTGCAGAGAAAAGCCTATAAATACAAACCCACTTGCGGAAGCAGCAGTGTCTCAGAAGAGGTCATTCAGTGGGATGAAATAATCCCAGGTGTAACTATTAAACCCAGCAACTAAAGACCTGGCATCAGATCCTCTACTAGGAATGTCTTTGTGTTCCTAAAAAGCTACCTGAGACCCATGAAAACCTCAATCATCAGAAAAGAAAAATCTTGAGTCCAGCAGGGAGAGGTGTCACAGTAATGGATGAGGAAATCTTTCACGCATGCAAACAAGAATGGAAATGCCATAGGTACAAGACAAAGTCTCAAGTGCATGACACTAATCACCTTAATCGTGCTTGAGAAGTACCCAGAGAAGTCAAGTGGCTGGGGAAGGAAATAATTACTTTTGTGCTTTCCTGCTAGATCTGTCTAACCTGTCACCTTTGCTTTGATCCCTGTGATGGGATCACAGACACCCTCAGTCCGGTGGGGGACATTCCAGGTCATTTACCCACTCATCCCCCTGCTCCTTGCATGCAGGAGACACGCCTCCATGTCTATGTTTCCAGAGCTATCCAGCACCTTCTTGCTTTCCCAGCTCAGTGCCCTCAGTGCCAGCTTCCCCCAGGGCTGTGCTCCTCAGTCCCTAGGAAACCGTGCCCAGAAATGCCTCGACAGCAGTGTGCCTGTGCTCGCACACACCAGCAGCGAGGACACTGACTGCTACCACAGCCAAATAATTCTTGGGCATTTTTACTGCCCAGAAACTCAGGAGTGTGTCTTCCCAGGTTGTGCACAAGAGGGGTGTGCCAAGTGCCACAGGCAATCTTTTGAAAAGTAAAGCTGGAAGGCTCTATCCTGACATGACAAAACAGGGACTGCTGGTGCATTTAACTACTCTGTAAGAGACACCTGGTATTTATCCCCACTGCATCTGTCTCAGTGGAGGGGCGATGTTGGCACAGGCATTACCTTCAGGGGCTTGCAGCAGTTTCTCTGTCCAGCCTCCTCCCCTCCCCCTGATATTGCAGGGGAAACAACAGAGCACAAGCCCCAAGCATAGTGCTCAGCCTGGGAACAGGAAAGAAAACACAGGCACAGCTCACCATAGCACAAGGACAAGGGGACACAAAGCCACGTTCAGACAGAGCAGAGAGGAAGGAGTCAGAACAGAAACACAGATCTGCAAACAGATCTGCAGACAGATTGTTGGCCAACACAGATGACAAATTTCCTTCTGTCTGTCCATAAACCACAGCCATGCAATGGTGGCCTGGCACATCTAAAGTGATTGCAGCCCTGGCATTTATGACTCCTCTCCAGGAATCAAATTCAGCACCACACAACCCTGAAGTGCCAGCTCACTTCAAGAACCTGGGTCACGAGTATCAGGAGTTTCCTTAAGGTTTGAGTAACCTCAAAGCTGCCACCTACCTCCTCCTCATAGAGGAAGTTCCAAGCACAGACAATGTTACTTCTGTATGTCTAGAGCCTGCTGAAAAGTCCCATGGAGCAGGGTATCCTAGAACAGACCTCCCCATCCTGTTTTGCCCCCTTGTAGCCCTCAGAGGATGTTCTTCAACGGGAAGTCCCCCTTCACCCAGGGAAGGGAGCACATCTTTCCTTGTGCAGCTTGCGTATGATCTGGATTCACGTCTCACACCCAGATAGAGAATCCCTGATGTGACAGCTCAGTAAAATCAAATGAAGTGTCAACCCTCTTTCATTTTCCAGTAAAATAACCCCCATATGGGAGAAAACACAGTTTCCCCAGACATCTGCCACACGTTCCAGAAAAATGCATTACAGACATGCCACTAAGTGTGAAATAGATTTTTAAAAGTTAAAAAGCTACTGGATATTTAAAGGATGTGTGACATATCACAATATGCTGTAAATGCATTTTAAAGAAATAACAGCACCTCAAAGATACTGTGGAAGGATGCAATTAATTCTGTGCTTTGAAAAAAAAAATCCTGGGTTATGGTTTTCTGGAGGAGGAATTTTTTTTTTAAGTACTTACTTTAATAGTTAATTATTGCATTGTAGGGGAAACTTGAGGCTTCAGAGAGAGCTGACCTATATGGTAGGAGGCTGCATGCAGCTACACTGATAACACTAATTTTAATTAATCCTACCACAAACTCTTCTGCCTTCCAACGCCCTGTCTCATTTGCTTAGAGCTTCATTTGATTGGCAGCTTGAGCTGAAACTTACATAGCAGGTATGACTGCTATGAGGAAAAACTAAGTTGAATGTCAACGATTGCAAATAAAAAAGTTATTTTGTCTGTTCCTAAGTATCCTAGATGTTTTTTTGTCTAGCACTTGCTGCTGGATGCTCCAAAACACTGCTTCCACACTGGGCAGCAGGGTAACCCAAGACCTCTTTCACTCATCCTCTAACATCCCATCCAAATGGAGATAAATTAGCAGCTGCCATAGCAAAAAAAAAAAAATAAAATAAAATAAAATTGTGCTTTGAATATGCTCAGGAGAGACTTTGATATGACTCAATCCAATAAATTAAGACAGAATTAAGGATGAATGTGGAATCTCAGTTCCTCCCTCTCTACACCACCTTCACAACACAACCTTTCATTACACCACCTTCACAACACAACCTTTCATTACATGTTCAGGGTTTTTTTTTGCAGGATCCCTGCACCCACAGGGAGGGATGGCATCAGTGAAGGCAGGAATGTGACACCTCTTTAGCCAGTGAGTTTACAGGAGGTTGCTGGCAGCAGGGAATCAGAAATAAGTAGGAATGCAAAGCATGCAGGCTCTAGGGCAGGGACATGACTTCACCCCGCTCCTGGGGGGCTCCCATCTCACCCTTTCTTGCTGCAGGCTGAGCCCTCCAGTCCTGCCTCCCCCTGGGCTCACTGCCCTTCTCAGCCAGCTTCTGCCATCCAGACCCTCTCCTCACCCATCCTGCTCCATTATCCTCACCCAGCCCAACCAGTCCACTCTGAAGGCTGCTCCCTCATGCCATTGCTGCCCAGTCCCTCTACTCTGGAGGGCAGATACCTGGTGGATAAGCTTTCCACTTCAGATCCCTGTTGGCTGCCTGACCCAGAGGCCTTATCTTCCTCCTGGGCTCAGTCCCCCACTTCAGTATCCTTCCCCAGAGTTTTGCCTGGTCCCTGCCTCCGAGACCTCAAATTAAGTTCTTATTAATGGATAAAAGGACTGTTACAATGGAAAAGTTGGACAGCTTTAGAAAACCATGCTACTACCTCATGTAACAATGGAAACCATGTCTTCCATTTCTTCAGTTCTATTTGTGTTCTGGCCCTTGCATGAACTGTGTGAGATTCTTCAGAGATCCCGCTGAGCAGGAAAAGAAGGGAAAACATTACTCAGCACCCAGCAAAGAAGGAAACATAATATAAGGAGCTAGTCCACACAGGGAAAGATAACAGGGTCGACCTACAAGAAAAAAGAAAATTGGGGAACTGTAGCACAGGATGAAAAAAAATGCTGCAAGAAAACAGTGAGAAGACTGCCATCTCCAAAGGATTTTCCTGTGGAAAACAAGTGGGATAACATCTAGAGCCTCCTCCACTCACTAAAATCCCACTTCCAGAGAAGGGTCCAGATGGGAAGATAAGAGCAGTTGCCAGCACAGAGGCTGCTAAATAGTGGGTCAACAAGAACAGAGAAGAGAGGAGCAAACTCCGAAGCTGGGAAGGATCCTCTTCCATCAAGAAAATTAATCAGAAAGGAGCCACAGGGAAAGAAAAAAGCAAGAAAAAATTGCCTTGAGGGGAAAAAATCCTTCATTAAGAAATATCACAGTTGGCCAGTGGCACTGAACATCAGGCAGTACCAAAGGCAATATATTATTACTGTTGCACTTCTATAAGCCTGTCTTTTTTAATATAACTCACTCATGACAAATATTTTCAAGGTCTGGCCTGAATCTTACATGTGGACAAAGCAGAGACTGCCAGAATCACCTACAAACCCAAGAGACTTACTCAAAGCAAAAATTACATCAGAAGTCGGTAAATATGTGAATGAAAACAATTACATAAAAACTGCAATACATCACAAAACCTACTATTCTCAAATATGTTTTAGCTTGATTATTGTTAACAATTCTTGTTAACATCTGCTGGCTGGCAAATGATCTGTAGAACATTTTGTAGAAAATAAGGACATGGTGTTCTTAGGGGAGCACTAAAGTGAGGCATTCTTGGCTGCAAAGCAAGATGCAGGATACAGGTAAAGACAGGGAGCACTCCTTTTGGGGTGTGTGAATGATGGGAGACAAGGTAGATTTGCCAAGTACCGATGTTTTCAGTATGCTTCCAGATAATAAGCAGGGCTTAAAAGATTAGCAGATATTTTGGATCTTTGATGTGAGAGAAACTATCAACCTCTGCATGAAAAAAATGCTTCTCCACCCTCAAATATTGAGCTCCTACATCTTTCATGCCATGAAAGAGAACAGCTACTGTTTGTTGCAAACTGCCTGTTCCAATAGAGAGGTTAATATTTTACCATGTGTTTTCTTTCCTTCCTCCCTTCTTGCCTGTTGAGGCAAATCTCAGAGTTAGCATTACAAGCACTGGATTCAGCAGCTTTCTCCTGGATGAATATATACTGATGTTAGCCTTTTTAATTCGTTACTCTTTGAGAAGAGAAATCCCCCAAGAGGTACATTTGGTTCACTCTGCCTCTCACAGCATCCAGTTCCTACAAGCCGTCTTAAAGCCCCTGTAGTATTTCAGCACTTTTTTGCTGCCTTGGGGAGGCAGTGATAAACAATACCAAGTTAGTAAAGTAAAGATGAAACAGCCCTCCCAAAGGTCCAGGGGTCAGGAACAAGGCTGAGACAGCACTGTTGGTTCAACTTTTGTAAGCAAATCCTTGAGCACCTTGCTCAGCTTCCAAGCTGGGGCACAGGGCCAGGAGATCGCAGCCACACAGCTCCCAGCCAGCATGCTGAGCTCACATCTGTCTGTGCCAGCCCACGAGAGCCAGACCTGGTTAGCAGGGATTAGCAGAGCACCAGCTACATCCCAGAGAAGGCCAGGTCCAGCTGATCCAGAAGCAAGCGTCACCCAGGCTGGCTCAGGAGGTGGTCACCTCCCAGCAGCCTGTCCCTGCTCCCAGGTAGGTGCACCCCTCGGGCTCTGCTGCTCAGAAATGAGCTCAGTGTTCCCACACACTGATAGTTCAGGATGGGGATGTCAGAGGTGCCACTGGCATGTCAGAGAGCACAGGAAGATAGCAGCTGACCTGGGCTTAGAATGCTCTAAGGGGGAATGGAAGCAGCCTGTGAGTACAAGGAAGAAGCAATCTCACCCTGCCATGTAGAAATCCCCTCCAGAGAGAGCAGAAATCTGCTGTTTTCACAGGTAAACTCAGACCCCTGCAGAGCCCTGGCCTTCTTCCTCATTCTAAATAAGCCAATGAGTGACATCCTCCGTTTAAATCCTACCTCCAAGTCCCCTCTTTAAGCCCTGACCTTTCACCCCAGGAAGCCTGGTGTCCACAATACTAGCCAAGAGAGGTGCTTAACAGAAGGAGCCAATTCAAGGGCAGGAACAGTCAGTGCAGACAGGCTGCTAGCAGCAAAACCCAGGAATGACAGCAAGGGAAATAATAAAAGAGAGGAAAAATGACAGACTGCCACAGAGAGAGAGGAAAAGGGATAGACAGGGTGGCTAGTCACAGGGGAATCAGCTAGAGGAGTGCAGGGACTCAGAAGCATCAAATCACACTCAAGGAGGGGGAGCAATGGCTTCTTTTATAGACTGAAGCACAGTAGGTGATGACAAGGGGAGACTGGGGGAGAGAAAACTAAAGGAAGAAAGGATAAGCAAAGGGTGTGATGTATCATTAACCAGGACAGATTTATCTTTCCTCTTGGCTGAATTGCAGCACGTAAGTGTAAATGGCACCATTGTCTCAGGGGGACAGATGGTCCCACATCGCAGCTTTGCGCATCCCCCATCCCGCCTGAGGGAGCGGCTCCCCTCCCCAATCTGCACTCCTGCAATGGGCACGGAGAAAGCTGGAGAAGGGAAAGGCAGGGAGGCCAAGCTAAGCTTTCCATCTCCATCCCCACATGTTGACCTTGCAGTCAGGATGGGCAGGTGAAAGCTGTTCCAGCCACAGCGTTGCACACAAACTCCGTCCCTCAGACCAGCCAAGCCAAACACCTCTGCAGGTTCTCTAGCAGAAGGCTTACACTGCCATCACACCACCTTCTTACTTCACCAGTACTTGATGGCAGTCAGAGATCAAGCACCCGTGCTGATTGTCTCAGATCTATCAGCTGCCTTCAATACCATGGATTTCGAAGGTTTGCTGAGATGCCTGACAAGGTCAGCAGGGATTGCATCATCTGTCTCCAGCCTAGATAACCTCCACTTATCATTCCCCATCAGTATCTTATGTCTTTATCATCACACTTCATCTCTCACTTTACAAGTCCAGTTGCACTCTCACCTGCCTTCCTTGCTCGTCCCAGCCTCATTCCCTGGATGCTGGTCACAACTCCATTGTCTTCTTGACATGGAATAAAAGTCCATTCCCCTGAGCTAGCCTCTCTCCTCCTCCAAAGCTTTTACTGAGATGGTTCCTTCTCATTTCCACAGCAGAACCCATAGAACCCCTCCAAGGAGGGAAGGCAGGTAGGGCAGCAATCCCTTCCTGGTGGAGGAGCACAGCTGACAGGAGGGTAGCACAGCACAAACTCACAGCCCAAGGAGCAGCAGTGACAAAGAGCAGGGCAAGCCCAATCCACCACCAGATCTGTCCCTCTGAACAGGCAGCCCCAGCTGGTGGCCCTTCCCACCACTCTCAGCCCTCATCCCACTGCCCCCACCAGCCAGAGGCTGTAAAACCCCATTTAAGAGAAGCACTTGTCAAACAGGACCTCCTTCAGCCCTGCTCCTCAGCAGACAGGGAAGCACAGGAGAGGCAATAGCACAGAGATACACCAGGCACTCCAGAAAGGGGCTGACCAAGGTGCCCAGGACCAGTGGGCAAAGCAAGCACAGGACAAAAGTGGGTGCAAGCTTGAGTCTGGTCCATCCTGTACCAGACCAGAGCCTTCCTACACCAAAAGACAGTGCATATCCAGAGATAGTGTTTCTCCAGGACCATAAAGATCTTTCCAGCTTAGAGGCTGACAGCTTGGCAGACTCTTTGCTCTTGTTCTCTCCATAGGTCTGTAATGGGCCACGTTTTTCATAGCATCATGTTAGCAATACTGGGACAGCTGCAGGCCATTTGCTGCAGAGGAGCTGCAACTCTGTTGGCTGTTTCTCACCTGAAGCAGCTCCTGTCAAGTTTTATGCTCACAGCCCACAGCTGCAGGCCCTTTCCCATGGTCTAGGGTGGGAAGGGTGTCAAGTCCTCAAATAAGCAGCTGGTCAATTTGTTAGTGGTTAATTTCATTAATTCACATTGTTATGACAAGACATGCAATTAGAGGTCTGGTCAGAGTATTTTATAGGTCTTGAACTCGAAATGAGCCTTTTTATTGCCCTTTCTATTCCTACAAGAGCCCCTTTGGCACTCGAACACACCCTGCTCCAGTGCTCAGGAAGGCTGAAAAAGGCAAACTGACAATTTTTCAAAGAATAAATGGTTCTCATCTTCGAGGCAAAATATATTCCAGTGAATAAGCACAATATGCTCCAGAAAGGTTTTTCAGCATTTGTTTCAGTTCAACAATGCACTGCTCAGAGGGATGGAGATGTCCCCCAGCACAGGCACTGCTACCATCCCTGCATCCCAGCTGAGCACACCGTCCCTCTCTTCTGGCCTAGTACTACCAGATACCCCCAGACTGCCACAAATACACAGTGCTGTATGACAAGACAGGACCAATTTCCCCAATCTCACCTGAAGAGGTCTGTTCTTACTAGCTACAACAGAATAATGTTGATTTATACCAGACAATTATATGACTTACATCTTCTATGCTCTCTCCCCTGCTTCCCTGCACTTTCCACATTCATTGGCCATAAACCCAGGGACCATATTAAGGCACCTCATCAAAAGCTGTTGCAGTAAGAGTCCTAGCCCTGCTTTCCTAAAGCTTCAGGGCAAGGAGGCCTACAAGGCCTTTTATTGGGTTTGAAACATATTAAGGTAACAGGGCAAACACACAGCAGAAATACCCCTCTCCTAAACCTCAGGCTCCTCTGTGCTTTGCAGTTAGCCCTTCCTCCAACAAGAGAAATCTATCCTTCAATAACAGCAAAAATGCTCAGAGCTTTGAATGAAGACAGTAAGGATGCACCACGAATTTTCAGCCTTATTTCCAATTTTGTTAGACCCTACGAACGTTAAATCTTCAGTCAGAGCCCTGGTTTTGTATGTGCCATTGTCCTGCTTCATTTCCAAACCATGATCTTTGAGTTCTCACTATAAAAAGAAGCCTCCAGGGAATGAGCTAAAGGGATGGGAGGCAGGGATTTATCCTGTTTCAACATTTTTGCTCAGATACACAGGGCCATCTTGCAAGCCAGCCGAATTTAGACCTCATCCCTTTACATCTGCCCACTTGCCTGAAATTGCATACATCTCACATACACACAACCCAGCCAATTTCTTACAGATCTCAAGCATGCAAATCCCCTTCAAACATATCCATCCCTTGTGTGCTACTAATGACAATGCACGAGTTTAAATTCCATTTACACCACATCTGACTGTGCAATTGGTTCCTCTAAACTTCCCCTCGTAAATTTGCACATCAAATGACCCGCACTAATGGCACTCCCTTGTCACTAGTTTTATGGAGACAACTTCTTTCCCAACTACTTGTGAAGGCCCTGAGCTCTATCATGCTTCCCGTGTCACCTGCCTACAAACCACAATCAGGAAACAGCTATCCTAAGAAAAAGCTGGAATTCAGAGAATTACTTTTCCCCAATCCAGAGTCCAGATGGATGGAGTTCTTCTCCCACAAAACTAAGATTACCTAACATTTCATTATGGAAACATTAAAATGTTCAGACTGTGCAGTTTCCAAAACTAAACCTGCTCCCTATCTTTGCCTTTGCCTTCTTTTAGAGCATCTGGGAAACCAAACAACATAGCAATCCTAAATGCAAACCCTACAGCCTGCTATCCAGAAACTACTTCTTTGCTAAAGGAAGAACAGGAACTTCCAGAGATCTGCTTTATTCTCCGAAGAGAGAAGTTCAGTTAAGCACACTCAATTTCCTGCTGCAGTCTGTCAAATATGTATAGAGACCTTGGATGGTTTTCAGACAGGTAGAGTTAGATGGAATAAAGCCTATCAGCTTTCCAAGGGGACAATTAACAGGGAAATTAAGGGTCAGTTCACCAGGGTAGGACATGCCTGCTTTAAGGCCCATTGCTAACACAAAAGGGGAGGAGAGCACTTGATGATTGATTGATCCACTGCATTCAGTGCCTTCAAATATTAATCAAGATAATGGACAATTGACTTATTAGAAGTCACCCTTATTTGCTAATAGCAAGTTTCATTCCAGCAGGGAGGCTGGCAGAGTGGCAGAAAACTCAGCAGAACCTAAAGCAGTCTTGCTGCCTCTTAAAGCTTGAAAAGCATCTGACACATGCCCATGGGAAAGAACACCAATGCCCCCAACACTGTACACCCACTGAAGAGCTCTGGCCAGTTCAGTTTCCCATGAAACAGAAGCAACTGCAAAGTTGACTTAGAATGTTGTGGAGTGCAGAGGGGTTAGATAACCTCTTACAGAAAAAAAAAATCGTGCACTTGGTGGGGCTTGGATTTACAAATATGTCCTCCTTGACTGGAAGGAGTACACAGCAGCAACATCTGCCTGGTTACCTAGAATGATACAAAGCTGTCAGAAGTCCTCAAAAAATGCCAGACTCTTCATGTGTCTTCTGAGATAGACTTTTTAAGAGAGACAGGAGGGATGCCTTTAAAATGGAGACACATGAACAAAGTATACAGTTTACTGTTTTTCAAATATGCACATAAAAGCTGATACCGATGACCGCAAGAGTGAAAGCCATGATCCCTAGGTCCTCAAGAATGATGAATGCTGCTTAAAATTCATAAGCCACTCAATTTTTGATGTATTATTATACTTTCTAGCCACATTTCCAAGCTTCTCTCTACCTACTAGAGATGCAGAAAACCATTGTTTTTATTTATATGTACACACATATGAAAAAGAAAAGTAAAATTTAGATGATTACAGGAGCTCAGGCCTTAAGACAATTATTAACCACTACAAGAGTTGCAATAAATTTACAGATTGTGCTTGTTTATTGTATAGCTACATCCATTATGAATACTGTGTCCAGGGTTTGACAGTATACAAACTTAAGGCAGAAACAAGTACAATATACTACAGAATCTGCACATATAAATTCACTGCACATAAGCAAATTGCCCAAACTGGTATTTGACATGGGCATATTTTACATGTATAACACATATTCACCCAAAGCTTAATGAGCAACAGATTTGTTGTCCCCTTTACCACTCAGCACCCAAAGAACAGTGATTCTGGCAGCCCACAGTTCCCAAGGTGGGATTTTTAGCAGCAGGTACAATGGCAAAGCCCCTGTTCAGTGGATTTTAAAGCTAACGAGCTACAAGGCAGCTCCTCAATACACACAGTCACACCAGATTTAGGAAGTCACCCTGCTCAATACTCTGTAAAACACAGCTCCCAGTAATAAAAATTAAGTGTGCATATAAGCTTTTGCTCATCTGGGACCTGACCTGCTGCTCTACACCACTGGAATCAGTTGGAAATGTAACACTTCACTGCTTGAAAGCAAAACAGAAACCCAAATGGCCAACAGCTTCACCAAGGGGTTGGTACATAAAAACCCAGAAAATGACAGAGTAGTGAGAACTACAGAGCCTCTCATGAGGATCCATTTGTAAGGTGTCACATGGCATGCCCATTAGTTAGTCCCAAATATTTTATAAATTCATGAGATAAATGCTATGCAGTTAGTTTGGAAACATGTTTTCACGCTTTCCATCCTATTCCCCATCCAAAATTGACTTCAAATCCTATATGACAGAGTTTAGGTTTTATAAAAGAAAAAAAATATCTTCTAGCCATTCTCACGGCCATATCTCAAATAGTGACTGTATTAACGTTGTAGCTGCCACAGCTCCATGATCTACAACCACAAGAGGTCCAGCATTCAGTTATCAAAGCACAAATTAACCTAAACAAACCAGCTGGCTGGTTGCTCACGTGTTGCATCACAACAACTCCTTTCTAATCAGGACACAAGCCAGGCTCCAGGTGATGCCCTGTATTGCATTGCACCCAGCTGATACAGCACTTACCTGTCTCTAATAAAGTATACTAGGAATTAAAAAAAAAAAATCTGCTTCCCAATAAACTGAAGTTATTCGAGCATTCACTTGTGCTGTATGTAAACCCATCCCAAAAACAGGCAAATTACAAACTTGAAAGCATCAGACTCCTTTTCACCACACACTACAACAGCAAAAATACAGCAAATACTCCCTTTGGGGACAAACACCCAGACTTTCACACAGATCATAGTCCTCTTCTTAAAAGGGAGTTAGGATCTACAACTTTTGCAATGACAGCATCACAGGTCTCTACATAAATATGCGTCCAGAAGCAATTTTAAAGCACAGAAATAAGTGGTTCTTTCTCCTATTACTGCACTGCAGCAAAGCAATATGGCAGCTGTTTAATAGCACATAACAAAATTGCAGGACTGCTCACAAAAGGAAAAATAATCTTCAGGAGAGGGGGATTTAAGTAGTTAGAATGAAATTACCTAAATTGAAATTTGGTGGTTAATGACCTTGTGCTTAAAAAAAAATTGTTACATAGTCCTTAACTATCAGAGCTTCCATTTTAAATCTCATTGACAGTACTTCCATAACAGCAATCATGAAGCTCTAGCCTAGTAAAAAATTCCACAAGAAGATTAATAGGCATTTAATTAATGCCCCAATCTTTTTGCTGAATCTTCACGAAAGGCCAGGTATTGACCTATGACAGTGGCTCATCCTGCCCCTGCTTAGCTTAAGCACATTGGAGACCCAATAGCTCAGTATAACAAGGATGAAAGGCAGGCAAGTGAATCAATTCCTAGAAGACATGATTTGATTTTCATAGAAGCATCACTAATGAAGGGTCTGATTCCCAGCCAGGCATCTGCCACTAGGCCATGCAAATGTATCCTTTCTGTGGTGTTGTTAAAAAGAAGTGTGATGCCAAGAGCATATGATTACATGTAAAAAGCCTTCAGGGTGCAGAAACAACCCCTCATTTGAGAAAAAAAAAAATAATTATTTATTGCATGAGCCTTTCAAAAAGAGGAGCACAAGGGGTTGAAAGGAAATTAGAGGAGCGGCTGAATCCTCACCTCTCAGTCTCCACTAGTCATGTAATCTCTCAACTTCACACAGCTGAGCTGAAACCTCAAGTTTGACACAACTCTTCCAAAAGGTTACCAGCAGCCCCACCATTGCCCTTCACTCCCTGGTGGCACCTGTAACCACAGGTAAGGTCATCAACAAGTAATTGGATGAGATTTTTCCTTCTTTGTCTAGTTTCTAATACGAAAAAGTCCTTTTCTAAATCAAAGAGCACATTTGTGTGCAGATTAGGAAAAAAGTAACACTTAAAAACTAAAATAGCCCAATTTCTTGAATAGTTCCAACAACTTAAAGCAAACTACTTGCAATATACCAAATTGGGGGAATTATTTTGAGTGACTTTTTAGCCAGCAATAAGGACAGGCTCTGGTCTTCTTCCACCACAACCTCCTTCCCTCATCCAAAAGCAAGCCTTCCTCCCAAACTCATGCTGTTACTCTTCTTTCACTTCCTAAATCTAGTCTTTTATCATGACACAAATGTCTTGTGCTTTACTCTGAGTCCTGTTCTCAGTTCTGCTCTACCACATACTGGGACAAGATTCCCACGACATAATAACTAGCACAGGCACACAGTGATAGAAAAGCAATGCATAATTCAATACAGAGTTTTAAAATTTTATAGAGCAGCCAGTAGAAAGGAAAGCAGAATATCTAAATCTCCAATGTGTTCTCAGCCGTGACCTGTGTGTGAGACTGCAACATCTCTTCAGTGGCTTTTGAACTTTAAGATAAGAGCTCAAACACAAACCTTTACGTACACTTGAAATTAAAACAAATCTCATCCAGTTAAGGTCAGCTGTTACTGCTAACACTACTTCAAGTCCTCACTCGGGGTTTGTATCTTAAAGCTGAAAATACTCTTGGAAACAATTTGCTAGTCTGCACTGTATGCCCAGACATTCAGATTTAATCTAGAAGCCTATACATGAAAGCCAGAATACGCATCCTTATAGATAATACCCACCTAACTAGGAACTAAGAAACTTCCAGGTAAAAAGTGCTGCCAGAGATTTCCAGCTAGAAAAATGTTCACATAAAATCTCAGACCAACCTCTCTGATGACCCATCTTCTTCTCCATTTCCTCCACACCATCAATGATCCCACAATTCAAGGAACAACAGCTCTTCTCTAGCTAGTTTTCATACCAAATCCAGTTCAGGAGCCGCAGAGCCCAGCTGGCAGGCTCCTGGTGATGAGCTGTGCAGGTGGCCATCATTTGCACTGATGGGCTGCCATCAAGGCAGGAGTGTGAGTGACAACGAACGTTTGTGATTGCTGACTGTGGAAAGGAGGACATGCCTATGTCCCAGAGATCTCTCCCAGGGTGTGTGGAGCATACCTCTCCCATTCATCCCTGACCAGGCATCACAAGAAGACACTGGCAGGACAGTGACATGGAACTGTCAGCAGCTCTTTCTGAATCCCCTTCTTTTGTAAACAATTTCTTTTGATCACACACCAAAACAGCAAAGGTTCTGTTTAAACAGGCAATGAACAAAGAAGGTTGTTAAATATGTAATAAAAGTTATTCCTTACCTGCAAGGCACCCCAGAAGGGCACAGGATAAGGGGAGAATGGGGCAGGAGGGAGAAGGGGCAGCTCAGAAAGGATATGGGTTGCACACCATTTTGATGCACCAGCTCCGTGGGCTGGTGGTCTGCTTCAAGCAGAAGAAGACAACTGGTGCCAAGTCTGGGTAGGGAACATCAGGGTCTGGAGGGGAGGTGACTTCTTCATCCTCCCCCAGCTCCAGGGAGGACAGTGGCTGCTCTGGTGGTGTTTGTTGCTCCGAGATCCCCAGATCCACAGGCTCCAGAGGGCAGATGGCAGAGGTGTGAGGGGGCTGTGGGCCTGCGGGCCAGGTGGAGGGAGGCTGGGGAACGTACTCTGCCATGCCAGCCACACGTGAGAACCCCTGGGGAAGAAGCACAAAAGAGAAATTGAATCCCACAAGGAATCGGCAGCAAAAGCACAGCACATCTGTGTTGTCCTAGCAAGTCCAGAGCAGGGGAGAGCTGCAGGACTGACACCTCTGACAAATGATAAACCACTTGGTACAGAAGTAGTTTTAAGCTCTTTTCTGCCAGTCACTCTCTCCACCAAGACTCCTGTGGCTACTCCTCTCCATCACCATTTAAACCATCCCTGTAGCCCCTGTCAGAGTGCTGCACCATCTCAGAGGATGGTGCCAGCTCTTTTGGAGGCAGCCTGAGCACCATAACAGAGCACAGTGTTTTGAACAGTACGGGCCCATCCTGGCACAACAGAGCCATCCTGCTCTTGCAGGCACTTACAGAGCCCTGCCAACTCCAGGTTCAGCTTTGCTGGCCCAGCTCTCCCACCCAAGGGCACTCTGGGCTGGCCCTGTGTCACCCTAGTGCATAGGCTCCATCAGACTGACACTGACAAATGCGTGTCAAACCCATACACAACAGTCACTCATTCAAACAGCGAGCTGTAACACAAGCCAGAAGTGGGATTTAACATTAAGCACCTTTTACTTGAGCCTGTTGAGCTCTCCTGTGCTGGAGCAGTGAAAACACCACAAACACGAGCTGCAAAAGTTATTTCGCTAAACACGATGGTCAGAGAGCATGGGTGGGCATGAGAAGAGCAGATCTCAAGCTCACTGGCAGTCTGTGCTGGTTTTGGCTGGAGAAGGGTTAATTTTCTTCACAGCAGATGGAGCAGGGCTGTGTTTTGGGTTTGTACTGGAAACACTGATAATACTGATGATGCAGTTACTGCTGAGCAGGGCTCACACAGCATCAAGGCATTTTCTGTTTCTCACATCACCCCACCAGCGAGTTGACCAGGGATGCGCAAGAAGCTGGGAGGGTTCACAGCCAGGACAGCTGACCCCAACTAACCCAAGAGACATTCCATATCATATGACAACATTTTCAGCACATAAAGCTGGGGGAAGAAGGAAGAAGGGGGGACGGTTGGAGTGATAGAGTTTGTATTCTCAAGTCAGTATTATGACAGAGCCCTGCTTTCCTGGAGATGGCTGAACACCTGCCTGCCCAGAAGAGGTGATTAAATTCCTTTTTTTGCTTTACTGGAGTGCACAACTTTTGTATTACCTATCAAACTGCCTTTATCTCACTTTTCTGCCTTTTTATCCCTTTTACTCTTTGGATTCTCCTCTCATTCCAGCTGGAGGATAGTGAGCAAGTAGCTGTGTGTGGCTTAGCTGCCAGCCAGGGTTGAACCACTCCTGCGTACTGCAGAGCACCAAACTTTTGCTAAAAAACATCACTTTGCTACCTGGGTGTTGTCCATTCGATAGCAGAGTGGAAGTGGCTTGTCAGACTGAGGGGAGTTAAATAAACTCCAAGGCTTGGCTCTGGAGCTGTGTTACACAGACACTCTTAGGAAAGACAGCTTGGCCAATGACTGCCCATTTTCTTCCCTTCACCCTCTTGGCATGTTCGACCATCTGGAATGCCCATGCTGCAAGTACAGATTTAAAAGCCACACAAGAGCCCTCAGACACACTGCAGTACAGAAAGGGATGATGAGCAACAGGAAGGGATGTGTCTGTCCAGATCTCATCTCCTTGCATGCTGGCCATAGGTTACCCTCCCTGGCACTTGTCTCAGTTCTCTTCACTTTAGGATCACAAAGCCCATGAGTAGCTGTGTTGACACTGCTCTGCCTTGGCAATGCACCCTTGATATTTCAGCCTGTGACCCTTTTGATGCTCACACTGCTGGATCCATGATCTCCAATGCTCTCCACACCACTCATCTGTCAGGCTTGCCAACCACTCCACCTTAGGCTGACCACTCCACCTGAGGCTGCAGTGCTCCATCATTCCCAGATGAGACCCTGAAACCTCTGCCTACCCATCCTGTTTTCTCAGCTTCCTGCTTCCAACACACACTTTGATTCAAAGCTTTGCTTGTTCTTCAAGGCTTGGTATTTGTCAGAATAAAGAGCAGTAAGTGCAAGGGTTTTGAAAGCAGACATAGTGTCCCTTAGGGGATAGCAGAGAGACTTTTCAAATTCATTATCCCAAAGGCCTGCAGCTACTGGAAAGAACAGATACCATGTCTCCTGACTGGCTTTGGGATGCTGTTTATAATTTTTTAAGTCCTGTGAAAAGATTGTCAGTGCATCCTTCTCACCATCTCTCACTGCTGTTTTCAGAAAAACTTTCAGCACATTTTTGACTTTGGGCACCCATGCTACTGCTTGTACCGCCTTTTCCATTCCTTATTCCCACCAGCTCCCCATTGCCTGCTCTGAGCTGGCTCCCTTGCAGGCTATTAACATGCGGTGGCTGAGCCCAATTTCCCTCCCATTGCAGCATAGAGGAGAAAGATTAGCAGAGACAGCCAGGAGGAATTACTTATTATGGTGCTCAGAGCATGCACACTGATGAGGGCATGACAGTTCCAAACTGCAGCGTACAAAGCTTCATAATTACCAGTACAACTGAGAAAAGGAATGGGAGAAACAACCTCATCAGCATTTCCCTGCTTTCCCTTCAGCAAGCATCCAGGGCCTCTTCCCCATCTCACCACTGTTGGATGCAGCTGGGACTTAGGGATGCTGTTCTGCCCATGTGAAACATACATGCACAAACTGGGTAGTGTGTATATCGACAGACAGTTCATCACACTAATTCGTGCAGCTCAGATTGACTCATTAGGGCTCGTATGGACACAGGGCCAGGTGAAGCCCTTTGGAAGTCCTGAAGCTAAATACAGTCCTTGAATGACAGCTGCCCCACTGGAGATGTGAGTAATACCAGTTACTTTCCTGAGATTAAATCCTGTTCTGCCTCCCAAGACTGTGATCACAATGTATTTCCTACATTAAGCAGGGTTAATATTCTGTGTCAAAAGAGAGAGAGGGGAAAATCAAGCAGTGGGGCACTTCTGAGCTTTTCACACAGTCAGTCCTCCCATCTCAACTTCAAAGAAGAGTGGAGTGGTTTTTCTACCAGACAGGTCCAGGGTTGTCTCCACGATCATTTCAGATGTGAAGGTTGGAATCAGCTATTTCCCTTATTTTGGTCAGGCTGCAACTCATGCAATACTGCTATTTTCTCTTGGCTTGCAATCACTGGCCTTCCCTTGCTGTAGCATTGCTCTGTAACTTGGAGTCAGCCTACTACAGTATTTCAACCCAGGGGAGCCCTGTTTAAATCCAAATGAGGAATGAGTTTGGCAAATGCATTTATCTGCATACACAGAAAAATGTGCATCAATGGAGAGGGTTCCTATCCAGATAAAAGGCAGCTATAGTATGACTCAACAGAACTATAAATCTCCAGAATTTGTCTTTGGGATGCCTCTGACCTCCCCTTTGTGCAAGTGCAGCTTACTGTGAAAAGGCAATACAGGAGGACAAGGATATGAAACAATGGTTATGGGGTAGCCAGATCCATGTTCTTCTCGCTCAGCCTTTTGCTCAGGCAAGCCTAACCCCAGCTGGTATGACAGGCCAGACCCAACAGAAAAAATCAAATCCTCCCCACCCGGGACTTACCTGGCCAAATGTCCCCCAAATACACAAAAGCATTCTGCTGCAAAAGTCACATACCACTGGAGGAGTGATGCTACGCCAGCTGCACTTCCCTCCCAGGGGAAGGGAAGTTATTTGTGGGCTGGCAGCTCCTCCTGCTTCTCTCCCTGAACAGGCTGTGCCAAACCCTTATGTGGAGCCAGGTCTTAAGTCTGCACTGTCCGTGCCCAAGGACCATTTAAAACCACCACCATCCTGAGCTGAGCACCCACTGGTGCTGCATCCGGCACGCACACCTGCCCTGGACATGTGTGCTGGCAGGGAGCTCGTTGCCTTGGCAAGCGCAAGAGAAGCTGACAGCCTCTGGCTCAACCCTTCCCCAGAAGCACCTGGTCCTGCCAGACTACTGAGGAGGAAGGGAGAAGGATGCTCCAAAACAGCAAGAGAATATGTGGAGTTAATGAGAAGTGGAAATTGGTTAGAAATAAAAGGAGAAAATATCACAATGAATGAAAAGTGCTACAGATTAGGGGTGTCTGTCCAAAAAGGCCGATGTCACCTCCTAGCAAGCATTGCAGAGGTCTCTGCTCAGGCACACTCCCCCTCTAGGGCTGCAGCCAGCATCCCAGGGATGTCAGTGCCATGACCTGCCATGAGCAAGCCAGCCCAAGGTGTCCTGCAGGCACCACACTCCAGCCAAATCAGCCTCCCAGCTCCTTACTGCCCCCTTGGCAGAGGGGCCAACAGGGGCTATGCAGCGGTAAGGGAGGGCTGATAGGACCTTTACAAGGCTCACGCACCCCTTTCTGGACTATTGCATCTTGACAACAAAATGCCTTTTGCAGCCAGCCAAGAGAGGGAAATACCAGAGAGAGGTCCCCAGAGCACTATCCCAGTGCTGGAGGGGATCCACTCAGAGTCCAGCAGGATACAACTCCACTCTCATGGGGGACCATCCTCAGAGTCCACCTTCGCCACCATCATCTCTAGCCCTGTGTCCCTTGCCAACCCACACTGCCTCAGAGCAGTTCCTTCCTGCCCTCGCAGTGCTCACACAGACACCACTGGGGTCCACATTAAAAATGAAAGTGCAGAGTATATTTCCTTTAAGAGCAGCTCAGTCTACACACAGCACCTCCCATTCTGTGAGCACACAAGTCCTTTCCAAACCATCCATCACCATCAGTCACCCGTTACTCAGAAGCAGCAGGAAGCACAGCAGCCACTCTGTCCTGCTAACACCCTTGCAGAAGAGGGACAAAAATGACAACCTCCAGCTGGTTTTGCAGGGTGTAGCAAGATGGTCCCATCAGCTGGAGCAGCACCTGAGGCACACATATCTATTTATCATCTCCAAACATCCGCCCAAAAGTTGACAAGCATGTAGGGGCATGGCTTTTGCAGCCAGCTTCATACAGGCCCAGACTTATTTAAGGAGGTCTCTGGCTGTGTGGCATATTTAGGAGTGTGGGTGGGTGACCCCGTTCAGCAGCTGCGTGAGCCTCCTGGGGTGCTCTGCTGAGCAGGGCAGTGAGCCCGCATTTGTTTGTTGCTATAACTGGCAAGCGTTACCTTTGATGCGTGTGTCTGGCTGCAGGGATGTGTTAGTCATACAGGTTTCACATTTGGAGCGTTTGTCGTGGTACAGTATAATTAGTGGTACCCAGCTCCCTCTGTGTTTGTGTTCATCTGGCACTGGAATGTTTCTCTGCCTGTTCATGTGAGACAGAGCCTGTTCTCATCTGCTTGTGTGTGCATGGGGTTGTATGAGTGCCAGTAAGGAACAGGGTCACTTTTCTTAGCACTGAATTTGAAACAGGAGCTTTTACATCTCCATCATCTCAGCAACTCCAAATGCAATGGGATGTGGCAGAAACCCAGCAGGGAGTGTTTCAAATGGTGCCCGAATCCCTTGCTCACAGATGCTGGTGTTACCACATGCCCCTGAAGCACAACATCCATGGCCTGCACCAGAGCCAAGGTATCCCAGCTTTCCTGCCCTGGTCAAATGCCCATGATCTGTTGCCCTTCAGCTGCATGCTGATTGTTTGCTGTGCCTTCTTTCCACACATGCTGTTATCCTCTGCTAGAGTTGCCCGAGCGCTTGACAGCCTTACCCTTTTTACCCCTGGCCATTTTGCACCCCTGCTCTGGTTCAGGACAGGGAACAGAAGAAATTCCTGCATCACACTGAGCAAAGAGCATCCAGCCAGCACAGGACAAAATAAGCAAACTGTACGTCCTGAAGCCTCAACAATATCCTGTCTTCAACCTGTACTGCAGGCAGCACTCCACAGCTGTGGAAAGAGCGAGCCCTGATCTCCTGGATACTCCCACCCTCATCATTGCAGTCAATGTCCAATGTATCATTTTCTTGTCATGTGGCTGGGATAGCCCCATCCTGTCTATGGGTCTGGCCCCTGCCCCTGGCACAGCAAAGCAGGGATCTGCTCACATTGCTAAGAAGCCTTTGGCCAAGCCAAAGATGTCATGGAGACCAGTAAAAATTTTGCTGGAGAGATGGAGGGAAAAAAGTCAACAACGAGAGAAGAAAAGGCTTAGGAGTAATATGGTTAATTTTACCATATGGTTAATTAAGAGGAGAAAGAAATTTCCCATTGCAAAATCATTACCTGACCTTAACTATGTGGCATGGTTGAGATCCAGAGGTCAGTGCTGCTGAAGACCCTAACCTTATTCCACTGCTCCCCAGAGAATATGAATACTTGTTTTCAAAAAAACATTTTCATTTTTGGTGTTACAAATGAACAGGCTCTAAAAATCTCCTTCTGGGGATGACTCCACACTGTAACAGACCCATCTATGTGGAGACTCTGCCCAGAGTCAGTGTTTTCCCTTTCAAACCTGCCCCACTCTCCCCGTGCGCTGCTTTGGTCTGCGCAGCTCCCAGTGATTCCTCCTCCTCGGGCGCTCGAACACCTTTCACGTGAGAGGATTCCTGTCATGTCCTCTCACTTAAAACCACCGCATAGACAAGTCGCACATCTTTAGCCCTTAATCCTTGCTCATGAATTAATCCCTTAGCCTCGAGGCCGTTCCATGTGGATGTCACTGGAAGCCGCCCCTCGCCCGGCAGCACTGTGCCCTCACTGACATGCCAAGTGCCACCTCCCAGCCTCATGACTCTTGCTGGCCCTGTCACGCTGCCAGTCCATGTCTGATGTGCCATCTACCATCATATCTCAGTCTTGTGGCGTGGGCTGTCCCTTCCTTGCTCCTCATCAGGTCCTCAGACCCCATGTTTCAGATTTTTGATTGCCTCTAGATGCATTAGCCTGCATTTCTCTAAGATTAACCTCATTAAGTTATTTTCTGCCTATGTTTCTGATCTCCATAGTACCCTTTGTGTTATTTTACTGCATCTCCACTGGCAGGCAAAAACCTGGTTTACCATCACCCAGGGGAGTCATTAATGTGCTGTTTACTCCCTCCTTCAGGTCAGCAATGAACATGGCAATTAAGACTGTCAGATGACAATGATGAAGAGGAAGACAGTGGTGTCATAGGCTACCAGCAGTGATGGCTTTGAGGCCTTCCTCACACCTTTAGTCCTTGATCCAGACCCTGAAGTGCTAACAGGAAAGACAAAATCTGCAAATATCTCAATGCCTCCAAGAGAAGCCCAGACTGGGAGAACAGAGCTGCAGCTCCTGCCCACCACAAGGACGGGTGTCCAGTGCTGCAGCTGCCAGAATTGCACCTGGACAAGTAGATGGAAAAGGGCAACCTGGGGCTGCTCCCACACAGGCTAAACCAATAGTGAGAAGCTCTGCTGTTTCACACCATCCTTCCTGGATCAGCCTCTCTGCCCTTTTGGTCTCAATCCCAGTGCCCAGCCCAACTCAGTGTCCCCTCAGGACCTGTAGGAGTGAGAGGGAGCAGGAAAACAGCAGCATACAAGCAGTGGGGAGACCTCAGGAGACCCCCTGGTCCCTGTCACAGCACAGCACTGAATGAAACTTCCCACTTCTGCACAAGCATCCTCAACCCATCTCCAGACTTTTTCCCAACTGACTGCCACCACTCACATCTGGAGAGGAGATTCCCTGGGGTGAAAATGGAAATGAGGAGGTGGAGACAGTAAACAGCACATCTAAAGGGAACACAATATGAAGAGCTTTGGGGAGCATCAAGAGTTACATCTACAACCTCTCTCCTCCCTAAAAATTACTGCTCCCCCTCAATCCCTCCAAAGGAGATAATCTGCATAAACACAGCTACGCATTTGGAGTGAACTAACTCTTGGCAAAAACAAAAACAGGAAGGGAACTGAAGCTATGTGGAGTGTGATGAAGCCCCAGGCTCTGCCTCCAGAAAAGAGAGAGGATATGGGAAAGAAATGTAGCTATGAAGATGGGAATCTTCTAGAAGCAGAGAAGAGACAACATTACTAGCTCTTCTGCAAAGGCCTACAAGCTGTTCAATCTCAGGTCAATAGATGGACCAGGACCTTGTGATGGCTCCCCTGCATCCCACATGATTTGATTACTACTACTCATTCACACAAGTTTAAAAGCCCTCTTCTCTCCTTGCTGTCACCAGGGGGGGAAAAAAAAAAAAAAGCAAAACTGGGACAGTTGCTTGAATAGCAATCGCTGAAAAGCAGCAAAAACACCAATGCAAGCATATCTGACCACAGACCTGAAATGGACCCCTACAGTCCAAGCCAAACCCTTGCAGCCTTGCCAAAAAAACCTGGTCTTGCAAAAGTCCATAACAAGTTACTCTGCCCACCCCCACTGCCAAAGTCAGAGTGGGTTTAAAGGCAAAATAAGGGGAAAAAAATGCCCAAGGGAGACAAGAAAGTGAGGGCATCTACACTGCCAAAAGTCCCCACTCAGAGAGGAGATGCAAGATAGTGCTAGGCACACTGCACACTTGTACACACATGCACATATTTGCAAACATGCACATACAGCAGCAGAAAAACGATCCCATTCACTCCTGACAGTCTGACCTGCAGGAAAATCCATTCTGAACTTCTGTCCTGGAAAGCAACTTAATTGAGCCTGTCAGACACACACACTAAGCCAGCACCTGATAAAAGTTTAACACCGCTAACCCTACCTGTGCTCTCTATATAGCAGTGTTTTTGTAGCCACAGCCACTCTGACACTTCAGAGAAAGGAAATATAAACCTTCCCTACCTTCTGCCCCCCATCCCAATAATCATACCAGACAAGCAATTTCAGCAGTCACATCACAGCAGCAAAATCCCTAGCACTTGTCAGTTTACCAGCTACCAACAGCACAGGTCAGCAGCTCCTCTCCAACCTGTTCAACCCCACAGCCCTAGCCCCAAATCCAGTAGTTTCACAAGGATATGCCCTTTGCTTGCCCTCCAGGGATGCCCCCATGGAGCTTTACATCAAGGCACAATGGAGCACGATGTGGTACCCGTGATGCAGATGATGGTTATGTCAGAAGAAGATACCAGCAGTACCCTTGGTAGTGTTTGTTTCTTTTTTTTAATACACACACATTTGGTAAGAGGGTAACAACCTTTGCTTTTAAGGCACCCTTCCAATCCTGCCTTGATCACACAGAGATAGGGCTTCTGCATTGCATTCTGCAGGTGTTGGGAAGCACAAGCTTCTGCAGAAAACACCAACAAGCAGTATTCCACAATAGGAGCCCACAGCACATCCACTCACCCACAGGCTGCAAGGACTGGTATGAATCTGCAAAGCCCCTGGTGACTGAACCTGGTTTGGCCCAGGGACCACCTCCCTCCTGCACCACCACAACAGCACACACCTCCCCTTCAAAGCAAGAGAGAAGGCATTTTCTGACATCTTCTCATTGCAATTAGTCCCTGATACACTGGGCTGATTGCTCTTCAGGGCACACTGCGGTGCTTCAAACACCAGGGCCTGACAAGTACCAGGAGAGCGAGTATATTACAAAGCTACTGGGTTGATTTATGCAATTTGAGTTATGATTAGAGGTTTAAATAAATTTTGTATCAGTATAAGACATTTTTCAAAACAGTAGGTGATTTCTGAGAGCTTCAAGGTATGCATTTCAGACACAGATGAATAAACTAAGTAAGCTGCCTATATTAGATCATTATAAACAACAATGGACCGCTGCATAACTGACAATAAATTTCTACTTTCCAAGAGCTGTTTGGGGTTTTACAGATCTTGAACACCCTTCAAATCAGTCCTACGTTATCCCATCTAATAGATTTTTTTAAAATACTATTAAGAAATGGTACTGCGTGATCTTGCAGATGCACCTGTACCACTAGATTTCTGAGCCCATCTATGGACTCAGAGGTTCTAGTAAGGCTCTGGGCAACTGCAGAAATTCACCTGCTTGCTTGAATGTGCAAGACTGGGACTTCGATTTAATAAAAGATTAAGTTTATTTTAAATTAGTGCCCCACTCCTTTAAAGATTCCTAACACTGTGTGTGCTTTTCACGAGTTTCCAGCTGTAGACACTTGTTCTCTTTGAGAAAAATGAATAAAAATTAGTTTCAACTTTTTTCCACTGGAAAAAAAAAGCTGACCAAGCATGTGGCTTCTTTGCAGCACAGCCTCAAATTGCAGACTTTTCCAAAAATAAGAGGTGGCCAGGGCTCAGCATAACCCACCCTGGTGTGCCTCGCTGTCAATGGGACAGGGCAGGGCTCTCATATTAAACAGGGCTGTAGGCTGGCACCATGTCACACTGGGCATGGACACATGGGTTCTCCAAAACTGGACGAGGCAGCAGAGATGCAGTCAGGTGGGAAGTGGATTGGTGGAAGGAAGCAAGCAAGCAAGCCAGCCCAGGACTACAGGAGATGCCAGAACTGCAGCCTGGGGCACGGGTGCATTATTGGCACTTTGAGGATGCTCAGGACTGGACTCAGCAAGGAAGGTGCTGCCCTTGGTGAGGGCAAGAGTGACAGGAAAGCTCACCCAGCATGCTAGGTACGCAGTGATAGGCCCCAGGAAGCCCGGCTGATCTCCTCATACCCCAGCCAAGACCACTGTGCCTACCCAGAAACACCCACAGGCAAGCACTGAGCCTCTTGTGAGACAGCATAGTCTCACATAATGCTTCCTCTCACTCCCTTGATGACTGTGGATGTCCTGGCCCTGCATCAGCTAGGTCCACAGCCTGAAAACATTCCCCAGGCAGCAGCAAGGTGAGATTTTGAAAGATAAAACATGACACAGGTTGGCATAACCCCCTTTATAATAGGCACTATCAGATTGATTGAGGCTTCACAAGGCAAACCCCTTAGATGTGGTAGATCAAAGCGTCTTCTTTGTCCCCCTGACTCTCCTCTGAGATATTCACAACCAGATCTCCTGGCAAGGCACATGTGCATCTTCTGGTGCATTGAGGTGGCCAGTGTTTAGACACAGCTTGCCAGTGACATCTGCAGAAAGGCTGCTTTTTCCCACCTTCCTGCTGCAGTCAGGGCCAAGGCTTTCCCAAACAGGTACTGCACCCTTGTCCAGCCAGCCTGGTGCAAGCACCCTGGCAGTGGGCAGGAAATCCAGTGCAATGCCCAGACTCCAGCCCTGCCTGCCTCCCAGCTCACCTGGCAGAGGATCATGGCACTAGACCTTCACTGACAGGCCTGCACTGCTGCCCTGCTGAGAGAGCTCACATCCAGTGTCCATGCCATGAAACTATTATGTTATTTAATGAAGAGAGGAATAAATGCTCTCAGTCCCTTGCAGGCAGCAGGCAGCTACCTCCTGCCTGAGACTGTGTGCCTGCCCAGACCTCAGGGAGGGGGCTGTGTGCTGGCTGGGGGAGAGATGTTCAGAAGGTGTCCTTAAAATATAAAGGGGAAGGGGGGCAGAAATGAGGCTCTTGGATTCCCTTTGCAGTGCTCTGAATTAAAAGTTTCTTTGCACGTAGGGTGTTGAGAAAAGAACGTGCTTGAGAATTTCTTTCCACAGATAGAGAAGCTTATGTGTCAGAGTTAAAACACTGAGGGGTAAGCAAGATGGAGGGTCAGCAGACCCCTTCCTTCTTTGAGATAATAAATCCTCAGTCACCAGCCCAAATTCAAGACCAGGAGCTCTGCAATAGCACACAGACACAACTGACAATTTACATAGCAGTCTTCTAAGCGACAGGGACACAAAACCAGTAGCAACCCCCAGATCAATGAGAAAAACATTTCCTATTAGCAGAGAGAAGATGCACAGCAAGTTCTGCTTTAGATATTTACCACTTTTCTCTGCAATAATTTGCAGGGGAATTGTACATATTTGTTTTTTTCTTTCTGGCTTTTTGTTTTTTTAAAAGCCACTGGTACTTTTTACAAAGCTGCTGTTACCAAGAAGCAAAAGGTAACCATCAAGAGGGTTACAAAAACCAGTACTGGCAGAAAATATGCCTGATAATTGCCGATCAACAATGTCTAACATTATTTCTGTTTCTCTTATTTTTTAATTCTTCTGTTTCCACCCCCTTCCACCCCCAGACTCCAGCCAACAGCTTCCAGTGATGTACAGAAGATGATGCATTTTGCTATATTAAAGTACATCCTATTCCATGTCCCTTTTCAGGATGTTGCACATGCAATTGAAACACAATAACAGCCATAAACAAAACAAGAAAAGCCAGCTTATGAAACCTGAATCTAAGACTGAACTCTTGCTTTAAAAAACAAACAAACAAAAAAAAAAAACTATACTCCAAACCCAAGAAGACCCTAAACAGTGAGAAGGTTTTAGGAAAAGTTATATATTTTCAAGTCTTAGGCAGTTACCTCTCCAGGGAGGAGATTTTGTAACCCTCCCTCTTTCCCACCATCCTTCCCCATCATAACAGAACAAACTAACCAGGGCTAAATTTGAAATTCCTGGAATTATCCACACTCCCTGTATCATTTATAGTCATGTATAAAGAGCTGCAGATTATCTGTGAGATACACATTCCCTGCTGCAATTACTCATGGACACGAACTACTGGACACACAGTTGTTCCCTTTCCACCACCACCACTGCCAAAACATACACCAAAATCAATTATTGCTACTTGTTGGGTAAACAGAGGCAGTCTCACATACATGGGCACTGCGCTCGGACGCACATGTACCACTGGACATGCACACAAACAACTTTCCTCTCTGGAATGACAGAATTATTCACATTACAGACATGTCTACCCTCAGCTTTTACTTCTGCCAGAGAGGAAACAGGTATGAAACAGAACAGGAATGATGCAGGTTCATGGGTGGGCACAAGTTTTCTATTAAAAGGACAGCAAAACCAAGCAAAACGAGACAGACACAAGGTTAACCAGGTGTGCATGCGTCTCACCTACCTTCGCATGGAAAAGAAATCTCCGAGGGAGAAGTCTCCAAGTCAGAGAAGCAAAATAAAATAATAATGAAGATGCTTCGAAAAAATTCCCCCACCAAGAGAAAAAAAAAAGCCCCCCCCACCTCCCCCCCTTGCACACAGGCACACTCACACGCAGACACACACACCTCAGTGCTCAGGGTGGGGAGAATAGGAGAAAAAAAGATCAGGATCAGCTGAGTGATGGGGAGCAAAGAACCTGCCGGCGAGAAGCGGGGAGTTGTGTTAGATCCGTGCCTGCAAGGACTGAGCGTGTGCAGGAAGGAGATGGTTTAAAAGGAGAATACATGGTAAGAAATTGTGGCTGCTCAGGCTGGAGTCTGATACTCTGGAGTAAGAGCAAACAAAAAGAGGTTAAAAAAAAAGGACTTCTTCCTTCACAGGAGGGCTTGGGGGGTTTTGCCTCTGTGTGTGTTTCCAGGCAGGTGGTGTTAAGAAGTGACAGAAGCTTCCTTCCAAAAAGGCCAGAGAGAGGGTCAAAATAATTGCAGGACGCTGAGAGGTGATGGAGGTGTGGGTGGGGGCAAGGTTAGCTATTCCATGGTGGGAGAGTGAGGAAGAAGGGCTGGTGTGTGGTTTCTGTCTGTCTCGCTCTCTCTCTGTCTCATGGTATGTTCACCAACAGCTTATGGAGCGAACTGCACAGAGAGAGAGAATAACTGTAGAGGCAGAGAGGGAGAGTGAAACACCGTCCTTACAGTGACACCAAATGTCTTTAGGGGAACCTACAATTAGAGGCTCAGAATGCAGGAATTGTTACAACACAGGAGGAAAGGAAGAAATCTCCTTGCACACCATCACACACCTGCATCCATAGTGGGGTCTCAGGACAGCTGGTTTGCCCCTGCCTTCAGCCCACTCATCCTTCCTTTTCTGGTGGACACTAACTGCAGCATACTTGCCTTGAACTTTTAAGGATGTGTCCCTCCACAGGCCACAGACCAAGCAGGTTAGAGAATTATCGTTTGGGAAGAGTTAAAAAAAACAAGCTAAACAGCCCTCCCCCAAAACCAAGCCCTCCTCTCTACCCCACCCTACTCCCAGATCTGTTACTGGAACTCAGAGGGTGGGAACAACTCTCTGCAAATTAGTTTCCCATGGAAGCCAGGGGGAAATGAGAGAGGTGGATAACATGAAGAAATCCCACCTTCCAATGGCTAGAGCAGAGTACAGCCTCCCCACTCCTCATCCAATGGAGGCCCAGCACAGCCATCTGTCCCCACTGGTCCCATTCTGTAGCTGAGCAGCCCTACCCAAAGTCAGCACAGGCCCCTCACTCTTGAAGGGTCAACCTTCAGCTTTTCTACTGGGGATCTCGAGTCAGCTCTGGGAAAGAGACACTACAGGAAGCCACGACAGTCCTCAAGGCTTTTCATGGGTTCTTCCTATTTAGACCAATACAATTCTGCATGTCATGAGACCTAGAGACATTCTTGCTTCCACCACGGGTATATATTATAAATAAGAAGCTAAAAAAAAATGCCCAGTTGCCAGCTAGGTTATAATACAACATACACTGCAGCTCAGAAGCTCCTCTGCTTCCTTGCAGGGTTTCACAAAACCTCTCCAAACTTTCCTCACCAAAACGAGTCCATTCCAGCTGTCACACACTTTGCAGTCCTTGGCTAGAATAGCTGGGTCAAGGTAATTAACACGTCTAAACTAAGAATGGCTGGGAAACCAAGCACTATCATCATACTGAGAAACAGGCCCTTGGATGTTAATGCTCCACCAGAAGGCAATGGAGCAAACCCACCTTCTGGTAGAGTCAGGACCACTCTGGCTTTACCTCAAGGTAGCTCACACATGTCCACCACCTAGAGTGAAAAGTGTCCTGTAAATACCCTCTCCTCTTCCATTCATCTCCGTGTGGGTTGGTTTTGCTGTGCCAGGGACTTGAGGGAGATCAAGGAGTCTCTAACCACTTACATCACATAAGCCAGGCTCCTTGGAGCTTAAGTAATGTGGTTGGCACCATCACTGTCTCTAACAAGGCCCTTAAAAGTCTTTTGGACAATGGCTGCTGTCTACTTTTAACACAACACTTCCATGTTTTTTAAAGTGTCTAATCTTGTTACCTCTGCTAAAAGGTAAACTCATCCCTTAGAAGATCCTCAGGCCGCTCCAAAAGTGCTAAAAAATAAAAGAGAGCAGTGTCATAAACAACAGGAATGTTATGAGCATCAAAAGTTACCCGATTAACAGCTTCCATGAAAAGCAGCTCTTCCTCAGACAAGTCCAGTCTGTCTTTTTCCATAGCTTCTGACCAGGGCTGTAGTTCCATGGCATACCCATGCATCTTCCACAGGCTGGAGAGAGATTTTATTCCAGGAAAACAGTTTTCTGTGGTTGTCAGACCTCTCCCTGCCTAGGGTCAGGGCCTGTTTGTATGGGAGCTGTGCAAGATACTATCTCTGGTTGCCTTTGGTCCCAAAAATGATTGTGGTTACCCTGAGTTCATTGTCCTGCGTGAACTGGAAGGCTCCCATCAGGAGCAGGCAGCCCATCCACAACAGGAAGAAGTGAAGGATTTTGTGACATACCAATCTCAGCTTCTCAGTGTGATGAGGACGTGGTGCCGGGCACAACCACAGACCCACAGTAGAGTTTGGAGTGATACCAGAACTGTGTGTCTTAAAAGCTGGCTGAGGCACATGCCCAAAGAGATCTCTAGACAATCTCTCTAGCTACTCAGGTGTCAGGCTACTCCTTCCTCAACCATTTCTGGGCAGCCCCATATTTACTCCTCCCCAAGCGCCCCACTAGCACCACACAGTGAACGTGCAGCACTCATAGGCACTCACATTCCACATACACAGCTACCTACACATGCCTTCCCCATTCCTGCAAACAGAGGAGGGGCTGGCTGACCTTTTAGTCCCCTCTGCTAGCAGGTCCACTCTGTGCTGCCAAGGTTAATCTCCTTGGCTTCTTCCTCACCAGCCACGAGGCACTCACCACTCCTTCTCCTCATAAAAATCATCTATTATCCTTTCCCAAGAAATAGAAGCCTTCAGTTCTATCCCAGAAATGATGAATCTAAGCATTATATGATTTCAGATGCCTGTAATTCACCAACAAGCCCCTTCAGGGGAAACAGGGAAAAATGCAATTGGATTTATTCATGCATGAATATCAAATGAGAAAAAGAGAATGAGGAGGAAGAGGGCAGGAGAGAAAAGGAAAGGGTGAGACATGGTGGAAAAACAGGGCAGTAAGGAGAGACAAAAGAAACAACATGTTAAAGGAAGATGAAGAGTACATGCAGAGGGGCACAGGAGGATATAGCACATAAGCACACACTCAGGACAATCTGTGGGTCATCTCTCATGTCTTCATCCCAAGATCATGTCTGTTTGCCTTCCAGCATATCCACAGCACAGGGATAAAGAGACATTTGAACTCTCACTCAGACAAACCCTCCAAATGGATAAAAACATGCAACAAGCCTGGAAGAAAGGGAGAGGGAAAGGGGCTGGGTGGGGAAATGGGGCCATGCCATTCAACACGTCACAGATTTGGAACTGGTGAAAACAGTAAGCCCAGGGCAGCTCATGCTCCAGAGCCGAGCCCACCCATCCCCACACCCTTCCCCATCCGTACATTCTGGGTAGGATTTCACAGGCTTGCTGGTGCATACACCACAAGCATCCCTCCAGAGCAGCAATTCCAAACCTTAGGCTGGGAAGCTGCTGTCCACCCTGAGCAAGGCCCTCCTCTCCACCTTCCACAAGGGAAGGGAGAGAGATCTCCTTGTCCTGCAGCTCACAGTAGTCACAGGGCTCCATCTTCAACCTCCAATGCACTTTCAGAGAGTTTTGTCATCTGCCCTGAGTGATATGGGTGGGCTGACTTGGAAGTAACCTGGGGGTAGATCACACCAGAAGCAAGCATGGCACAAGCTGGTCCTACCGTTGCATCCAGAGCATTTCCGAGGGTCCCCCTCTGTCCTGTCTGTGATTTTTGAGAGGAACATGAAAGTCCACATTGTTCCTGTCACTACCTGAGCCAGCAGCACAGGCTGGTGAGTTAGTAAGAAAAGTGTGTGATTTACTGCAACTGCTTAAGAAGGTGGACCAGGGAAGAGGGAAAAAGCAGGAAAGGGGGAGCCATATGAAAGCAGACACAACGCAGTGAGATGCAGCCCTCCCCTCTGCAGGTTTGCCGGTGACTGTGGGCTGAGCCCATCAGGCAACAATCTACACCAGATTTAAAGGCATCTTCTAGCCAAGTCTCACAGGCATCGTCTTGCCTCCTACCAGGCTGACCCAGCCCTTCTTTAACAGCCCTGACCACAGATCCTGCTCCCCTGCATGGCACATGGAAGCCAAACATTGAGAATCCTGTTGCTGTGGCCCCAGGAATGGCTGTGCAGCCCAATCCATCCTCCAAGCTCATCAGCACAGTGCACAAAACCCCTTGGAGCTGGGTCCACTGTGTGCCCAGATTAGCCATGGCTGCATGTTGTCTAAGCTCATTCCCAGGCATGCAGCAAGGAAGAGGAGCAGTCAGCCAGAAAGCAGTATTTGTCACAGTGCTCCCAGGTAGGGCATCAGGTCCTGCATCTGTTGCTGTTCTGGGTTTATGTTTGCTGCTTCCAGGAGACCACACCCAGCTTTTCCCACACCCTTCAAAATAGAAAGAGAAAAATAAATTAGAGAGAGAGTGTAAGCTCTGACGTGAACCTAACTTTAGATCCAAGGGCTGATGACTCACTCCACTGGGGGAGAAGTGGCTGAGCTGGCTGTAGGTTTCTGTTTATATACCTCACTGAGCTAAATATATAGACTGAGAAGTTCTTCTGTTCTGGCCCAACAACTTCAATCTGCATTTTATCCATCTAAATCTTAATGTTCCCTTCCCTACTAAATCTCTCTCTCTTTTCCCCCAGCATTGCCTTCCTAATCCCCTTTATGCTTGTTTTGTTGTAGGAAATTGAAGAAACCCATGTCCCCACCTTCAACTCTGGTGTTTATGGTTAGACTGACAGGGGATTTCTGGGAAATGATTCAGTGTTGTGGCTTTTAAGCACAGCTTCTTACACAGATCTGCCAATGCATTTCAGACCTGGCCCAGTGCTCCCAGCCACAGTGCTGGCAATCAGATCCTGTGATGCTCCCTGATCCCCTGGTCCTGATAGCTACCCAGCTCTCAGGATGAGCACCAGTTCCCTCCCAGGGATCCCTTGTCCCATTGCTCCAGCATGGAGCTCACTCCTGAGCCCACCCATGTATCCCAGGGCTGGGAAGGTGCTGTCTTCTCCAGCCCACCACCCTGGGGCATGATGTCACTTTGCCATCAGACCCTAGTTGTCACACCATCAGGTGCTCCATGAGGAACGGCTGACAGTCAATACCAGCTATTGTCCAGTTCTGAGATCAGAAAACAGATTTTGTCATCAGCAAAAGGCAACTCTATGAGACCTCCACAAATCCTTTCACTTGCCAGAGCACGGCTGGCACTCTCAGCACTGTCCCTCACACCTTTGCTTGTGCCTTGCACATTTCTGGCACAATGGTGCCGTGGTCACTCTCCCATTTGCCAGTCATCATGTTTCAGACGTGGGCTGCAAACTGTCCATCAGCTGCACAGGAGGTCACTGTGGATCTGTAACATCTTCAAGTTGGAATATCCTGTCATCTCATCCTTCCTCATCTGAAACAGCAAAGAAGGAGATGGTAAAAAAAGAGTTGTCAGAAAGAGACAAGAGGGAAATTATAAATTTCATCCCTCCAAGAGAGAAGAGAAACAAAGAGTGTGCAAGAGAAAAAGCAATCTCTGCCCCCAAAGGGCAGCTCTGAACTACAGTGGCAGACAAGTTTCTAGATAAGAAACAAAGACCATTTACAAAAACGTGGTTTTATGAAAAGTAACAGTGGAGAAGAAAAGCATAATGAGAGAGTGTGTATTTGACGGAGAGATCTCCAAGGGATGAAATTCAATGTAACACAACAGCTTAGTCCAGGAAAGGAAGATCACCTTTTCAGTTTGCTATGCAGCTGCTGGGAAGAGGAGCATTGTGTTCAAAATCCCTCTATGAATTTTCTCTAGCTCTAAGTCTGTGGGACCAATGGTGAAACCTGGATCTGAGGTTCCCCCAAGGCATCCTTTGGGTTTGGACCTAGATTGCGGTATGTCAGCCTCTAAGGGACGATCTCGTATAGTACCTATTTGTCATCTTGCTCCAAACCTTCTCATCTTCACTCAAAATATTAAAGTTGATTTCCCAGCAAGTATCAAAACTGAGCCATTCTGACCTGCTTCATCGCCCTGATCATCCAAAGGATGATGTGGACATTATCTACCTGCACGTTCTCCATGCAAGAAGCACCAGCACTTCATTTGGAGAGCATAAGCAATCTAACAAGCATGTTTGCAAAATGCCTGTTGCAGAAGGACAGGCTCTGTTTAGGCTGAGGTCAACAGCATCCAAGAGATCTAACACCCTCTTGGCTCAGTTGTGCTCTTTCACTCTGTCAGGAAGCCTCTGTCTGCCCTCATACACCCAGGGGGAGGCCAGAACAGGCAAGAGGCATCCTCTGATCTGCATCTACTGCAGAAAGCAGAGAAAAAGGCAGCAAGAGCTAGGGAGCACCCCAGGGCAGACTGCAGTCTCCTCTCAGCTTGTTCACTGGTCCTTAAAAAAAAGGGAGAGAAAATCTGTACCTCAAATAACATATAGTCCTTCTCATCACCCACCCATCCCTTTGGCCTTAACTCTTTGAGGCTCTGTGCCATGTTCTGCACAGCTGCTTTGTCTCACCTGGCTTTGGAGCCAGGACAAACATCTGCACTCAGCTATGTTGCAGGGAGCAGCAATGGGTAGAAAACCAAGAGGACTACTGGGGCCAGTAAGAGTAGAGGAAGATTTAGAAAGGCAAAATAAAAAGAAAGGCAATCTTGTGGTGCCACCTCATGATGGGTTTGCACAATGTAGCCTGGGCCCAGCAGTCCTGGGACCAAGAAGTGGAAAAAGTACTGAGGTGGAAGTCTATATGATTTAAGATCAACAAAAAGCGAGACCCTTTCACATTTGCTACAGCTCAGGAAAGGCATGACCTTGACTGAGACATTGCTTTTCCTGAGAGCAACAAAAGCCCAGGGAAGGCAGGAGATAACTCCCAGCATAAATGATAGAGGACACCTAAAACACTGATGGATTCAACCTTTTTCCATCATATTGTACCCTCTGGCAGAGAAGCTATGGACTAAAGGAACAAAACAATATAGGAATGAAAAGAAATATGTGCTTTTTATTGTAGGACTCACCACTGCAGTGAAGGGGTAGCTGCAAAGATACCTTTAGCTGAATCAAAAGCATAAACTGGCAAAACAAGAAAGGTTTGAGACTCACCTGCTCTCCAGCATAAGTGAAAATGTATTTCATCCAACGATCTTTATTCTGGGCTCTGGAGCAGGAATAAACAAGATCAAATCCCCAGGATATAAGCCTAGAGGAACCTTTCCCATTGGGGTGATTATCTCCCCAACATTATCTCTTTCCAGCTCTAGCTGAAGCACAGTGCATACTGATTTTTCCCTCATTAAGGGGAATATGCCCTTCCAGGTACTTGATGCTACCAGTAAGGAATTTTCCAAGTCTAGAGATTGCTGATATACTTTCTATTGTTGAGGTACAAAACAAGGTATCTCCTCCAGCATTTTTCAGCTGGAGAAGCATTACATAAGCACTCAGTTCTTGTCTTAGGGATAAGGAAACTGAGATCCAGAGAAAGAAAGTGGTTCATTCAAGATCACCCTGCAGAGCAGATTTAAATCAAGGTCTGCCCAGCCCCAGCTCAGCACCCACAGAGTGGGTCATCCTCTATCAGCAGCCAGCTGGGGGATCCCCTGGATACCAAATACCATCAAACAGAAATCGAATCTGACACTTCAAGGTGTGCACTGCCATAGGGAAGGTGAGGAAGGTGTTTCCTGCCAAACTTTCCATCACACAGCTGTGTTTTTCACTGGGATGGACAGTTTAATTTTTCTGTGAAGGGAGGGTATAGGCAGAAATTGGATCAGCTGATCTGCTCCAAGATCTTAATGTGGCATACCCTCTTCCCAAGTCCCACAGCCATCTTGGGTATATTTTCTAAATAAGAAACGAAATAGAAGACAGAAAGATATAAATATTGGAGGCTAAATTTGAGCTACAGCAGTGCCTGAGGGAGAAAAAAAAAAGGAAGAAACAAAAAAAAAATAGAATCAGAGGACAGTTTATCAGATGGTTATGAAGGGACAGGGCTTATGGTTAATAATAAGCCAGTTTGCTGTTCTGCTCCCAGGCTAGAGCCCAGTCTCTCACTCCCCTCCTCCCACCCTCCCCATCGCTCACTCTTTCTGCTCCATCGCTTTGTGTCAGGCTGGGGAGTTGATGTGAAGCTCCTGCCTCTTCCCATGGCTTCACAGCACTGACCCAGCTCAGCACGGGCACACCACTCTCTGGGCTCATCAATCCACCTGCCAGCCCTCCACCACAGGCTGGGAAGGAATGCTTGGAGCCCACCAGAACTGGAAGGAAGAGTTCTGCACTGGCTGACAATGGAGCAAGGAGAATGGTCTGTCTGAGCACTCAGGGCTGAAGGACATGCACAGAGCCACCACAGTCAGCCAAAGCAGTTTGGCCTGCTGATAGAGCTGCTCCAGTGCTGGTACCCAGGTAGTACCTGCATGGCACTGCTGTGTGCTTTGTATACACCCAAGGGCTGCTCAGGAGGCCTGGGCAAGGACAGCAGGGTTTATTTCCAGCTTGCAGCACAAGCACGCCTCTTGTCACCCTATCCTGCCCTCTCTGCTGTGCAGACTTTGAGGGGAAAAGCCTTCTCCTACTCTGAAGCCCACTGTGACACAAGGTCAGACCCAGCAATGTGCAGAGCAAGCAGGTGCTAGTGGTCTGGACAGGAAGAAAAGGACTCCAGCATTTTGAGCTGTAACATGAAGAGTAAGAAGAGTTCCATGTGAAACAACTTGCAGTACACCAAGAAGACATCCCACAAAATATTTTGCCTGCATGAGGACAAAAAATACAGGGCTTCTTGTCTCCATCAGTATTTCAGAGCCAGCATTTCAAAGAGAAGATGCCTTGGTGTCAACTGGGCAGCAGAGCAAGGGCCCCAAACAGGCCATGAGCATTTCAGAAATGCTTACTCTCATCTGCAAATCAAAAGAGCACAACACCATCCTCCCTAGCAAAAGGCTGCTCATCTAAGACCCATGGCCACTAATTGGCCTGTCTATCAAGCTAACTAATTGGGGCACTCCAAGCCAAACACAGAGCTCTCAGGAGTCAGTCCAGGTGGGATAGAGCCATTGTTAGCCAGAAAACTGCTGTAGCATAGCAAGCACAGACTGTCTTCCACTCTCTTCCAGCCTCCCTGCTGTCATCAGTTCCTGGTGACCCTCTTCATTCCCCTTCCCTGGCCACCATGGGTCTGAAAGTAGCCAGGAATAGAGCTCAGATGCTGTGAAAGCCACCAGGGCCGAGAGGTCTCTCTAAGCCTAGAAATGCCCTCCAGCACTCACACGTCTGCCTGCACGTGTGCACAAGCACTCACAGCCAGAACAAGGCCAGCCTGTGCCCACACAGGGACATCTTCACATGCAGAGATCACCGGTGGCAGGATGTTTCTCAGGCAAACACATCCAGAGACAGGCAAGACTGCTTACCCAAGGGGAAGCATCAGGCAGGGCTTAGGCTACCAGCATCTTCCTCCCAGCTTGGGCACGGGCAGGCTGGGCATCTCTCTCTGAGTCACCTTCCCCCTCTGTGTGGAGGGTAATACCTCAATCGTTTTGCTGAAGTGTGTTGGAGCCCAAGGCTGAAACGCAGCCTGTAGGAGCCAAGTGCTGGTTATATGTCCTGAGCAGACACTTACTGCTTCTGCATACGTCATTGCACATGAACTGACCTTTCAGCAGCGAGGGAAATGAAGGAGGGAGAGAGAGAGGACAGGTAACATTTCAGCTGCATGCAGCAGGAGCAGAAGTGGTGAAGAGGTGCAGGCAGGTGGCTACCAAAATACAAGTACCAGCTAGGGCTCTCACAGCCACTGGAGTGAGATACCAATGAAGAAAGGAGCATAAGGAAAAGCAAGCAGGGAGGAAATAATTTCCAAAGCTGGGAACTACAGCATGAGGGAAATGGGACCAAGGCTAAGGAGAAGACTTCAGCCATGGCAGGTAGGCAGAGCCTACATCTGTAAGTATTGGAATACTGTGTTTGGGTCTGAGGCCCCTAGCATAAGAAAGACACAGATCCACTCAAGCAGGTCCAGAGCAAAGCCACAAAGATGATCCAAGGGCTGAAGCCATCCCCCGTGAGGAAAAGTTGAGTTGGAGTTGTTCAGTGTACAGCAAAAGGCTCCAGAGAGAACTTACATCAGCCTTCCAGTACTTAAAGAGGTCCTGCAAAAAAAGATAGGGAAGGACTCTTTACCATGGCCTATAGTGATAGGACAAGGGGTAATGGCTTTAAACAAAGAAGATAGATTTAGATTAGATATTAGGAATAAATTCTGTACTGTGAGGGTGGTAAGGTACTGAAACAGGTTGCTCAGAGAAGCTGTGAACAGCTCACATCCCTGTGAGAGTTGAAGGCCAGGCTGGATGGGTCTATCAGCAACCTGGGCTAGTAGAAGGTCTTCCCTTCCAGAGAACTAGGTGATCTTTAAGGCCCTTCCAACCCAAACCATTCTATAATTCTATGATTCTGTAAGTGGGCAGAAAGAGGATGAAGGTAAAGAGAGGTGCTTGAAGCAAATGAGATCTCAGAGGAGAATGAGTTTCTGCTAGCCCATAGAACAGAGAGGGGGAATTAACAACTGTGGGGATAAAAAACTGTGGAAGGGTGAGACTGGCAGAATCTTGTTGTATCATTTTCATGTGCTGTTTCGCATCCTGGACAGAAGAAACAAAATCACAACCATACAGGTGTGTTGGCTGAGGGGACCAAAAGGCTGATTTTGGAGGCAGCCACCCAGGGAAAGCTCATCTGTTTGCTGGCTGCCAAACTCCCCAAGCAGTAGAGTGGGTTTCCACTGCTGAGATGTATTCCAAGCAGCATAGGAGCTACACAAAATGAATTGAAAGGTTCTCCACCCCTTAGATCAACACTACAGACACTTTCAAAAGGAGATGCACACACATAAAATCAGTTTTCCTTTAGACACCTTTTTGGCTCACATCTAAGCCAAGACTTAGCTAGAATTAATTGCCTTAGAAAACAGCAATGCACTCCAATCCAAGCCTTGTGAGGCAAATCTGATGAATGACTTTGGTTGTCTCAGAAAATGACACTCAGTCAAAGTTGTATTTGAGGAGTAAAGGATAGTATGCCTCTCCATAAGGACTTACAGTTCCACAGGTGATGGACAGGTTTTCTTCCATCAACTTGGGAGTGATGCGGGAGGAGAGCACAACACTCCTCCAAATAGCTGGGAGAATCATGCCACCATCAGCAGAGATGCAGAAGGCATGACCTACCAGAAAGATACTGAGCAAAATGAAGCTGTTTAGACTACAGAAGGTTGAGAAGGGGCATGATAGCCATCTTCAAATGCATACAGGTTTGCTAAAAAAGGAAAAGAGTTCTCAGTTCTTAGTGTCCACAGTGGACAGAAGCAACAACAGGCTTACATTGCAGTACAGGGCATTTAGTGGTGAGGAGGGCAAGGTGTACAATGCTCAGACTGCAGCACACCTGAGGATCATCCTGCACTTCAGGGCTTTGAAATCAGGCCAGCCCAAACCTCTTGGGAACAATGCCTGCATTGATCATCCTGAGATGAATCTGAAGTCAGTGACATCCTGAGGACACAGCCAGGCCTGTCTTCTGTGGGTGTCTAATCCCAAATGGCCTGTGGCCACCACCACAATCAAGTGTTGCTATTGTGGTGCTTTTTGTGGAGAAACAGCAGCTGTTTCTCCCCTGGCCATTTCTTCCTGAGCAATACCCATTCACTTTGTCTTCCTGAGAGTCTCAGAGAGCCCAGCATGTGTTTGCAACACTTTGTGAATAATAACACTCATATCTCCAGCAAAATAAAAAACTGGGTCAGCTAAGGCATATGCCTGTGTACACAAGGAGCAGCCAATGAATCTGCCAACAAGCCCTACAGTGATGCAAAACTCAGCCCACCAGGCCCACAGGGGTTATAAGGCAGTGTGCCTCCACAGGGGAAAGAGGGGAGAGTTCATCTATAACTGGGAACACACAACCATTTTAGTGACATCTCACAGGTGAAATCATGAATAAAACAGGACCTGAGAGAGGATTCTAACAAATTGCTCATACTAATATCCCAGCCACTGGAAGAGAGGGAATGAATGTGCAATTACCCCAGCTCCAGAAGCTGCCTCCAGTGCCTCTGATTTGTGTGCATACATATCAGAAAGGACTGGGTGCAAATAAAACCAGAGACATGTACCTACCTACTGTAGTGTGCAGTAGGGTGGCTAAGGAAGAACATTCAGAAGGAAAAAATGAGTCAGGACTGTTGGGGAAGAGCAGAGACAAGGCAAGAGCACAGCACACTGCAATACAGAGACTTCTGTAACTCGGAGGAATTTAGAAAGAAACCAGAGTCCTGGCTGACAAGCTGGAGCAGGCTATACACAAGTGGTCAGAAGGTCACAGGCCCCTGAACCCACATGTTCTCCACTGGCTGCAGCCCATGTGTGTAGATGCCAAAGCCACTACACTGCATTAGAGAGAAAGTGATCTTGGGACACTTGCCAAGAGACCAAAATGAGGAATCTTTGATCTGTCCCTCCTCAGTGGGCAGGACCTTCAGCCACCTCATGTGCATGTGCACAGCTGCCCCTCTTGGGCCAAAATCCAGGCTGAGGTCACACTCTGTTAGAGACAAAGATGTTTGCTGAAGCAAAGCAGCCAAAATGGAGGGAGAAAAAAAAATTGCAGCACTGGGAGTTATAGGTAGGAGCCACCCAGCTGGCCATTTTTCTTCTCATATTTTACAAAGCTCTGGTGACCAGCAGTGGATTCCCTGAAAAAGCTGTGCTGTGTCACCTCAGCATGACCCCACATCCTGTACATTAAGGTACAGCCTCCAGAAGACAGAGAGCTGTGTGATGTTACCTATTGCCCCTCAATCATCCCTGATCACCTCAGTGAAACTGGCTTAGGCCAGTCCCCTCCCCAAGACATGGATGGGAGACAGGAGAGGGCAATTGCCAATTTTAATGTGTCCAGCAATAATCAGGATGGCAAGGATGTACAGAGCACAAAATCAAGCAGCGGGAGTACACAGGCAGGGAGCCGGAAATAATTACCATGATACTGTAACCAGAAAACACAAGGCCAAGCTATTTACCATACTAATTAGTGTTTATCCCTGTTTATGGCTCCACATGGCAATGGGATTGGAGGCCTGATTGGAGGCATAAATGCTTAAAGGAACAAGCTCTGGATATTAGAATTAGACACCAGGTCAAGGAAGGGCTTCTGCTGAGCAGAGGACAGGGAGAGCTAAGCTGCACACCCCCTCTCTTCCTCTACCAAAGGCTTGGAGCTGCTGAAAGGAAGACCCAGATGGCCCTTCCAGAACACAGTTATGGGGAAGTGCCCAGAGACCGCTGCATGCTATTTATCTGCTAATGCATCTCCATATCTTCATTTCCCTCAGGTCTTTTTCTCCTACACTGTTTCTCTTGGACGCTGCAACCAGATTAAAGATTTCCCTGAAGTGTTCCTTAATGTTCCTCCTTCTAAACCAAGTCTGCTTCAACAAAATAAGACACAATTTTCCCTATATTACAGCAGAGCTATTTTTCCAAGGCAGTTTTCCCACATCTTCCCGCCTTCAACATCTTTTTCTTTTTTATTTCTGAACAGATTCAGAGTAGGTGCACAGGAGAAGGGGAGGGGATCTGCCGCAGTTTGTCTGGTTGCCACGGACAAAGGTGAGCACTAGGATGAAGATTCAGGAGCTTATATCAGGACCCCCTGATCCAAACCCTGGCCCAGCACTCTCTTCTGTGTGATCCCCCACAGGGATGTTCTGCCCAGCAGCAGCCAGTCAGCCTCTGTTGCCTGGCCTCACCGGTGCCTGCAACAAAGCTGCCTTGACAACAGCAAAAGGTAGCTGAAATTCTTCCCTAACCTTTTTTTTTTTTAATTTGTTTAATACTATAGGCTATGTCACAGGGAAATAAATCTCTGGAGGTGCTGCTCATGCTAAGGAAAAGTTTGAGTGTTCAGGCACTGCTGATCTTTCCAAGCCTAAGTCTATCACTCCATCCTGCAGGGGCTGATTCACTCTCCCCTCGCACAGCTCATCACCCACAGCCTCCCCTTTAGATGCCCTGCATCTGGTCTTGTCTCTGCCCCTTGCACTTTATTCTTCAGCTCAAGGATTAAAACAGTGCCTGCCTCTGTCCTGTGAAGCTCTCTCCCAAAATAAAATAAAAAAGCAGCATTGGCCCCAATCTGTCCCTATATCTTCCCTCCATGGTACATTACCAGATGCTCTCAAGGAGTTCGGCATGTCCTATTTCCTTCCATCAAGGATGTGATATCTGAAAACCCCTGGGAGACAATGGCTTTCCAGTCTGGAGAATTTGCCTCCCCCTCTGCATCAGATGTGTCAGAGCAGCATTTCATTTACCTTTTTCAGTGATTTTTATCAGACTGGTTATTAATGAGAAAGTTTAACCCACTCCTGGGCAAATCCCTGGAAGCCAAACAAGTTACAGTGAGGGGAACCCACTGTGAGGGAAACAGTCTGAAAGTGAGACAGATTCCAAGCAGGCACTGACCCTTTGGTGCACCAAGAATGATCCCACCTCAGCTGATTCTGTCCCCTGCAAAGGCCTGTGGGCACCCTGCCTGCCACCAGCATGGGTGACTGTGCACTATAGCCATGTCACTCTCCCTAGCTCTCCCAACCTGCACTACTGTGCTGAGAAGCCATGGCAACCATGGCCACCTCAACACAGTTTCTAAACACAGCCATGGCCAAATCATTGGTGCCTATCTGGAAAAGGCATTTAATTTCACAGATAAAAAAAAAGCCTCACAAAAACTATTTGAGTCTGTTTGTCTGATGATCTGCTTCTTTCCTCTACCCTCTTCCTCTAGGATAATGTCCTTATTTGCCCAGTGCCCAGACTTTCACCCTTCTCACCCTTGCTGTCCCCACCATCATCATTGCAGCTAAGGATTCCACCACACACCCTTCACAGTACAGACACCTGAGAAATTGTCATTATGAAAGGAAAATAAACTTCTCAAGGGGAAAAAGTGACTACACAAAAACCTCACTCTCATCCTTCAAAGAGGGCTGCTGTAAGCTGTCTGAATTCCAGTGTTTCCAAACCTCCCCTCCTCCATGCCCTTGTCACTTTGACAGACACAGATATACCTGTAATGCATCCTCTACACCACTGCCCTTCCAACCAGTGCTCCCATAATGCCAGAAGATACCACAAGTGCATCTGCGTGTACATTTTGGCCACAGGTGAGGGGAGCCCAGAGCTGCTCACATAGTGTTTACCCTGGCTCTTGCACAGCTGCATGAGAGAGCTAAGCAACTCTGCCATTGCCACCAGGCTGTACGTAACACACCCTGACACACAGCAGCGGTTGGCCCCATGGACCATGGCAGAAATTTGCACACCCATATGTTGGCAGCTCAAGCTTCACAGACTCACCTTGGCTTGAAGAAGGCAAGGGGCAGCCCTTCAACTCTCCCAGAACACACACGCTCCCTGGCAGAGGATGCTCCCAGAGATTCCTGGTGTCCTACTGCTGCACCAGAGGTGCGTGCTCAGTGTCATTTGTTCCTAATGCCTGTGTGCATCTCATAGCCTCGGTACAGTTGGTTTAATAGCCAAACTCTGCTGGGAGGCAGCTAAGGGAGAAGAGGGAGTGAGAAAGAGAAGTGAGGGGGGAAGCATACAAAACAAAAAGAGAGCAACGTGAGTAGGAACCCATAAAATAGAACAACACTGCCAGGCAGAGCAGCAGCTGAATTGGCTGTGACAGGCAGACCCTCTCTGCACCTGGGATTCACACACAAGCTTATTTTCCTGGTTTCCTGGAGAGACGATGAGTCCTGACTACCTGTCAATGTGTACCCAGGAGATGTCACCAGCAGAAAAGGGGCCCCAGGTGCTCCTGACCCACACAGCTGACACAGTTATGAAGGCTGAGGTCACAGGTTACATTTCTCAGAGAAGAGCAGTGAGGAGCTTAGATGGAAAAGAAAAAACTGAGCAATAGCAGAAACCAGAGATCCTAACAATGCACCAGTCATGACTCCTGGAGTTCCCAGAGGATTCAGGACAGCTTTGCCTGCTGCACAGCTCCTGTTCTGCTCATCTGAGGGGCAGGGGAGCAGTTAAGCAATGTGTGCCTTCAGACAGACACACTTTTCCCCCAAGCCCCAGCAGGTGCACAAGTGAAGACATTCACTGCCTTTCCTCAGCTTGCCGAGAGGCCATGAAGGACATATTCCCAGAGAGGTAAGGTCAGGCTGTGCCAGGTCTCCTGACAAGCAAGCTACACTCTCAGCAGCCCATCAGGACAAGGGTATCAAAAACAGCTGTTCATGTTCACCCATAAGGGACCAATAGAGGATCTCTTGAAGAAGACCAATTTTACCCTACAGCATGGCTCTCCTTCCCAGGGCTGGCAGCTGGTGGACAACCTCAAAGTGAGGGGCCACCAGGTGGCATTTTTAGCCTCCCTCCTCAGGAAGGAGCAGAGCAGGTCATGCCACATCTCCTGGTGAGACACTCAACCACTCCTGTGCCCTCTCAGTGTCCACACAAATGTTCCACCTACAACTCAGCACTTCCCCCTGCCTCCTCCTTCTCCTCAAACCACCTGCACACCCTCCACTGCTGCAACAGACCAAATAACTGCTTCCAATTAAAAGCTGCTCTTTTCACCAGGTTTTTTTATAAGAAAAAAGTCATTGAAATTTAATTTAGTCAATGACCAAGCAACAGGGTGTGAAAATGAGCCAGTGTCAGCTCAGGTTCTATTAGGAATGAGCTTGAACCAAGAGCTGTGGGAGGGGATGGGGGAGTTGCTTGGAGTAGCTGAGGGGGAATCTGTACAGGAAGTTTTGAATCAGGATCTCTTGAATCATCACATCTGCCAACCAGATTTCTTCCCTAGACCACCCCCAGCATTACACGTAAAGCCTCCAGGCACCCTCCTTCAATATTCCCCGCACTCCAGTAAAAACTTCCCATCCCATCCATCCCCACAGCCTGCAAGCAGTGCCTCTTTCCTCCCTCTTCCCATCACTGCTGTGACCAGAGCCCCGCTAGAATTGGCAGCCCCAGGCCGATCACCACAAACTGCTGGCTGAGAGAAAGGGAGAGAAGCAGAGGAGTCCTGGGGGCCCGAGAACAAGGCAGGACTCGTGAGTCATCCCCTGTGCACCCACAGCCCCCGCTGGCTACCGACAAGCGCCAGGAAGATGCTGAATATTCGATGAAAGGGTTTTTTTTAGAGCAGCTGAAAATGGCAAGGGAAACTCCACTGACAATTTAAAAAAAAATAAAAAAGGAAAGAGAAAGATCACAATCTCATTGCCACAGCCAGTCTTACACCTTCCCTGAGGATATGTTAGAACAGCCAGGGGTGTGAGAGGAAAGCAGCCCATAGCGATCTGTTTCTGGCAGGCGGAGGGAAAGGCTCTGTGAGGGTGCAGTATTGCCATCCCCACCAGTCTGGATGGGTGCAGGTGCATAAGCAGCCTGGGTTTGCAGGTGAATGGGCAGAGCACATGCTGAGGGAAGGCATCACCTGGCTCTAACACCTCTGCTAGAGATCTCAGCATCTCTGCCCTGGTTGCCACTAGAAAACCTCACTTGGGAAAGGTAAAGTTAAATACAGTATTTCGCAATGCCAACCTGTACAGCAAGGACAAGGATCACTGGTTGTTTTCACACAGTGTCACATGAATCACTACAGAAGTGTGGGGTGACAAGGGACTACATGGGCCAGTGAGTCTGTCTGCTCTTCCCCAAATCAGCGAGGCAAAAACCAACTCTTGCTAATGTTAGCAAAGTAGGCGTTTACGCTCTATCTTAGAAAGCTCCTTCACACCAGCTGACACAGGGTTAAATCTTCCCAGTCAGTAAAATCTCAGTCCAGTAAGAAAGGAAGTTCTGTTGCACCTTGGTGTGCCTGTCAGAAGGAGATGTGGCACAAACACTCTGTTCTAAAGCAGAGTGCTTGCCTGGGGAGGTGGAAGTCAGGAATTGCAGGCAGGGATGTGGAGCAGAGGTTCTGTGCTGAAGCCCCTCAGCTCATCATCAGTGGACACAGATTACCACCAGGATGGTGCTGGGGGAAGTACTCAGTACAGCTGAGGGAGGGGAGATGCTTGTGTGTGTGAAGGAATAGGATGCAGAGATTTACAGAAACTATAGAAATTTTCTTTTCTCCCACTTTCTTCCACCCTGTCATTTTCTCTTCTGGTCTCTGTCTCACCTTCTGTCTTTCCTTCTGTAATCACTTGTCAGCAAATCTTCTCCAAACACGGTTATTTTGAATGTATGTTCCTCTACATCTCTTACAATATTTTCTCTCTCATTCTCAGTATCTTCCTTGCTGGTGAAGCTGATCATCTTAATGATGATAATATTGAACACAGTGAAATGGTTTCTTTCACACCAAAACCAATTATTCATTGCTCTGCTTTCAGGTACCAGCCACTTTCATGCCTCTCCTCGTCACTTCAGATGCAGACACTCAAATATCACCTTCTTTTATTCCGCTCTACCATCTTCTCCTCTTGGAAGGGAAGGACATTCTCTATCATATATTTTTAATCTGCTTCTTGAGAAAGCCCAAGATGCAAAATGCACTATTTTAGTCCTATCCCTCCTTCCCAGTCAGATATCACTCTTGGGAAAGCCAATCTCCTCAAGTTAATGGCCTGCCTAGCGTGGAAGTAGCAAGTGCTATATTCCTTGTCCTCCTGACATCCAGACCTTTGCCCAGACCCCATACCCATCACATTTGTGCTCAGTGCACAGATTTAACTCTCCCAGTGCAGAAGCTGATGGTCCACAGTAGGGTCATGCTTTTTCCAGTAAAAGAAGCCGACAGATTAATTCTGCTTGTGATTCATCCTAGCACAGAGAACAGTGTGGGCTCCCCACTTCACTGTGCGTCACAGAACCTGCCCCCAGTGGGAGCCCACAGAACAACTGCTGTCATAAGGTATCTCAGGAGGCCTCCAGTCCAAACCCCTGTTCAAAACAGGGCTAACTTCAAGGCCACAGCAGGTAGCTCAGCACATTGTCTGCTTGAGTTTGGAGTATCTCAAAGGAGGCAGACTCCAAAACACCTCTGGATCACCATCTCACATCAGATCCACCCTCATGTTTATGGTTTTCCTTCATACAGAGTTGAAATTTTGCAAGCTACAACTTGTCTGTTGCCTACTGTCCTTGATGTACACCTCTAAGAAGAGTCCAGTTCCATTTTCTCTACACGCATGCCCCATTGCCTCATCAGTCAGATCACCCTTAAATTGCTTTCCTCCAGGCTAAACAAAGCCACCACTCCCAGCATCTCCTTACATGTTATATGCCACAACTCCTTAGTCATCTTTGTGGCCCTCACTGAACCCACTCCAGTTTGCCACTCTCTGTCTCATAGTGGAGAGGCAGAACCTGAGCCTACCTCTTCTTGCTTAGGATCTCCCTAGGTTAAACTAAACCCTGCTCTGCATGTTTCCTCCTTATTTTACTGTTAAATGGATGATAACCAGCCCCAGGCTATCCAAGTCAATTATATTCAATAGAAACTGCAGTTTGGATCACCGGGTCCATAAGACTGTATCTAGATTTTACTATCAGCAAATCAGATTCCCAGTGCACAGGAAAAAATTACTTTGACAAAACCAGGATGAGGTATCAGATGATTTTGCAAACCTGTTATCAGGGATGGGGAGCCAGAAAACAGACCTAGTCTTGTCTTTCCTGCCCAGCTGTCACTGTGGTTTGGGAATTAACTCACCATGCTTTATTTATCATCAAAATCTTCAGTCAACAGCCAAAGCAGAAAGGCACATTTTCTCTCCTTAAAATGTACTCAGCCATGTCTCAATCTCTCTCAGCATTCACTTCCACCCAGCATCCTTAAACCCTTTCACTTGATTCTTAAACAGGAAGGAGACAAGCTTCAGGAGTTCCATCTGTACTTGGTAAAAGGAAGAGGAAGATACAGATTCACACCATCTTGACATAAAAACAAACAGAAAGGAACAGGGCCCTGAGACAGAGATATGGGGAAGACTCTACTCATCCTGCACCCAGGATGACTGGCACAAAGAACTCACTGCTGAAGGACATTGTCAGTGCAGGCAGCTTGAGCGGGCATTTAACTGGAGGCGAGTGGGTTTAAAAGCATAGACTGCAATTAAACCTTCCAATAACTGTGGCAGCATCTAAGGGCTTCCAGCTGGACATTTGTGAAGCCATTAGGGATCTTTTCTTCCTTCTTTCCTGCAAGACACCTCAAAAGAAGCATCACATGGAGAGGGTCAAATGGGAAGGATTCACTTCCTCCTGACAGACCTGTGCAATAGCTCTTCCACTTTGGTGGGAGTTAACTGGTGACCCACACACATTTGCCCTGTTAGAACAACTCCATGAAGAACTTCAGTGATGCCTCAGATTACCTAGGGGGAAAGTGCCACAATTCCTGGGGAAGGGCACTGTATTTCAATTATGTGGAGATATTTGAGAGGGATTTTGAGTAAGATGCACAGTCCCACCTATTCCAATTCCCCTCCCTCAAGCTCCTGTTTCCATGGCAATGGTACTGACAATTTCAGCGCATAAACCCAAATTTGCATTTTAATGGAACATAATTAGAATGCTGAGATAAACGATTCTTCCTCGATAAAAGGTAACAAACGCCATATCTCACAAATATGCTCTACCAACAAGTATTGCACACACACACACATAGAGCCTATACATCACTGGGCTGTGGAAGCTGGGAAGTTGCTTTCAGTTCCTTCATGCCTAGCTGGCAAGTTTTAAACCCACCACAAAACCCCACAGTTTCCAGAATAAAACGTTAGAGTTACCAGACATTTGCTGCAAACTGACTATCACCTCGTGGCTGCTGTCCTCCCAGGTCCAGGCAGGGTCAGCCCATATCTGCTGTCCCAGCACTGGACCCTGAGATACTCTCTGTATGATAACAGCTCCCAGGAGCTCAGTAGCCCCTGAGATATCCCTGAGATTATATGCCAGGGACAATTTAAAACCTTTCTCTCTCCAATTGCCCTGATATTTATTTTCCTTTTGTTTTTAGCTTGATTTGTCATGAGATGTGCTCTCACTTGGTTTCCTGCAATATGGCCAAGAGTGCATTCTCCAGCTCTTGGATCAGGAAAGGAGCACTTTGTTAGCACCTATCCCACACTGTCAGCCAAGAGGCCAAATAGCTACAAGAGGGCAGAAGGAGATTTTGAAAAGGAAATGTTGCCAAGACATCTTTCTTTACTTCAGCAAAAGGCAGAGAAAGGGAATGGAGGAGGGGGAGAAGCTACTCTGCACCAAATATGAAATCAGAAAATTAATTTCTCCTGCCCTTGAAACAAACTAAATTCCAAGCAGGCAGCTGGAAGGAATAAATACAGATGGAAGAGAGAAGGAAAAAAAAAAATTTAAAAGAGAGAACAGAAGAAAAGCAAACAAGTAAATCAGAAAAACTGCAAACTGCCTGGAAATTTCATTTGGCTTTTCAATTGGGAAGTGAAATGATGCATACTTTGGTAGGAACAATCACACCTGGGAGAGGCTTAAAGTAGCAGCAGCCCAGACCAGCTTCTGCTGACCCATCTGAATCCCACTGGCCACCCAGCCTTCAGGAGACTTCAGACAGCTCTGCAAAGAAGGGGACAGCACAAGAGTCACCTCTGCCATGAGCCAGAGTCCATCTGCCTCATCTCACCTGCCTGGGCTGAGAAAGCAAAGCCACATGTCCTGCTGCGCAGCACTGACAGTGCACCACTGACACCAAGTTGCTATCTGCCAATGCATCAAGTAAATAACACAAAAGTTGTTGCTCAGAACTCTGTGGCCTGAATCTGTCCATTATTTCCTGCAGAGAGCTTTCCAAGGGGTCTGCTTCAAGTCCTGCACCTTCTATCAAGCACTGGCTAACCAGCCATATCCCCTCTATTAGATCTGTATGCGTAGGGCCCAGAGGGTTCAAGCGACTCACTGCTCCTCCTTCATCATCCCACAGATTAGTCAGCCTGGTGGAATCCTGATTCCTCCTCCAAGAAAGTCTTTTAGTCCTACTCCTCTGGGCTGCATAAAAAAGAGCACGTCTGCCTCTCACCACTCCCACCATCCCAGCTAGCAACCCCATTTAATCTCTCTGCCCTCCTTCATTTGCCAGAATCAAATATTAATTGGGCTGCACTGTGATAAAGTGACGGTTAATGTGCCTTGGCACGTGGACGAGTGGAGCTAGATTCAGCAGCACACAGCTGGAAGAGCAGGGCAAGGTGGGCCTGGTGGAGAAGTCTCTGGAGCTCCCCAACAATTTAGCCAGCCACAAAGGCTGCACAACCTGGTGGTTTGGATCCAGTTGCTTTCACATCCTCTCTAGCACTGACGCATGTGTAAATGCACATAGCCAGGCTGCACACAAACACACACAGTTACCTACAGCCATCTGAACCTTATGCAGTGAACTGGCTGTACCAAACCAGCTAGGAGCTCACACACTGTACCTGCCACAGCACTGTCTCCTTCTGTGTGAGTACACCCAGGTAGAAACTCATGTGGATGCTAACACATTATACAAGGTGTGCTTTTATCCCAACATAAATCATGGTACATTCAGTGAGACAAGAGGCTGTACAGCTACACACAACCAGACCAAAACACTTCCCTGGAGCCAATGGCTTTCCACATAACCCTTGTTCCCCTGGTTTGACTTGCAGTTGATTTACTTATAAATAAAACAAACTAACTCTCCTAAACATCATCTCTGCTACTGATATAGCAGTTCATAGGACATTTATTAGTTAGCTACTATCCCTTAGGACACAGTTTACAGGTTGTGCACAGTGGGTGTTGCAGCAGACCTCTTGTTAGGGGCAGAAATGAGCCAAGATACAGACTCTCATTTAACAACACAAAAAGAGTCCTAGTTTATTCTTCATTACAGCTTATCCATCCTGACTCTGACTACACAAGGTCCTACCGCGGAGTCCAGCTGCAGACTCTGACTGCTGGCTATTTCCTGCTGCACTATGACTGCAAGTATTGGTTTGCAGACTCAGAACACAGGTCTTTACCTAGCTCAGCTATGACTGCAGGCTCCAACACCATCAGACCCAGATTGCCCTCACAGCAGATCTCTTACAGCAACAACTCTCTCTCACTTTGTTTCATTCTTCTTTGGGTCTCTCTGGAACCTTCCTTCTTCTTCCTCCAGGCTCCTCTACCTCCCCAAGGTCCTCTTTCTCCAGGTCCTCTTCCTCAAGGATCCACTTAGCTAGCCAACCCACCCCTTTTATCACACTTATCCTTATTAGTCACAGCTACAACCCATTAAGGGCAAGGCTGTTCCTCTTCTTTGGTAATTAGTACAGCCGTGACCTACCGGGGGTGAGGTTGCCTGTAATCGCTTCTTCTACATGTATAAGCAAGGACTTCTCAAAGGTTGGAGACATGATCCAGTTTACAGTTTTAGGAACAAAGAGCAAAGTAAGGGATATCAGAAAGGAAAGAGATAGTCTTTTGATTTAGAGGAACTTGAGTGCTGGGGAGTCAAGATCAAGAGATAAAAGGCCCACCTTGCACTCATGCCTCACATCTTCAGCAACAGGGGCCCATGACTGGCTTGCCTCCTGTCACTTGGCTTCCTTAGCAAGAGAAAAGACCAGCCCCTGGCAAGCCTCCCTCTACCACTCACCCCCACTGTCTTTGGGGGCTACCACGGTGCCTCCCAGGGGTCCTCTCCACAGCAGCCCTGTCAGAGAGGCAGCACCATGGCCACGTGGAGTACAAAGGTGTGCTGGGGCCACGGCTACACATGGATGCTGGTAGACGGGACAGTAAACACTAATCCAGGGCTGAGCGCTAATTAGCAAATTGCTAGCAATTAGCACTAATTGCTGCCAAACCGGTATGGTGACCGACAGGAGATGAGCATGACTCAGACCAAAGTCACCCTAATGCCCTGATGACTGTCAGACAGGATGGATGCTCCAAGGCAGTGGTATGGATTTGCACTCCAAAGCCCCCATGCATCTTTCTGGTTCTGTTCCCAAAACTTGTCAGAGATGGGTAAAACCTACAGCAACTCCACGTTTATCCTGAAAACCTGTTCCATGCCTTCCCATCTTCTGGCAGGACCTTACTAAAATTCATCACCCAACTCAGCATCGGTCTACCCTGGCTGCGGTGCTCGTGGCAGGCGAAACTCAACCTCACAGTGACATCTAGTGTGGAGAGCCCTAGTGGCACCATGCACACGTGCAAGGAATGGCAGCAGCCTCGTCTCCCTCTGGCATTTGTTCCCCGGACTTCAGGGGACAACGGCAGAGCAGGAGAAGTAGCCCTGGAAAAGTCAGCCTGGCCCGCGGGGGTCTTATGTCCAGCATATGGGTATCTGGTACCCAGCACCTCCAGACCTACCCCTGCACCCCGAGAGAGTGAGAATGCCCCAAGTACATGCCGGTGGATTCTCAGTGCTTTCTAGAGAAAAAGAGTGGTTTTTCTCCACTGTGCTGAAGAGAGATGGGTGAAAAGGGAGAGGAGAGGAGAGGAGAGAGGAGAGAGGAGAGGCAAACATATAATTTAGAGAGACTCAACTGCTGGTAGTCAAGACTAAATAGTAAAAAGTCAGGTTGAACTGTCACGCTCCCACAGCCTCAGAAATTGTGGATCCTGTTTGGACAAGCAAAAGCAATAAAAAGACACAGCAGTCAAGGAAGCAGGGAATAAGACAAGGAAAGACAAAATACAGATATTGAAGAGAGAAAGAGAGAGGAAGAAAATGAAGGAAAGGGGGAAAAAAGGAAAGAGAAAAAATTACAAAAGTGGAGTTCAGAGAGAGGGGCCTGGCACTACACTGACTAATGCAGCATGCCAGCCACTGGACAGAGTATCTTCCCTTGATCTGAGAAGACTCACAAGTTATTCTGTGCAGTTCTGAGCAATTCTGGAAAAAAAAAAAAAAATCCAAGAAATTAAAAAACTACAGTGTGTATTGGGGCTATAAATATCCAGCCCCTCAAATCTGAAGGGAGTGGGGAACAGGAGACGAGATGTTCCACCTTTAGCAATTGAAGCAGATATATGCATGATGCAGCTGTAGCCATGGGAAGATCAGGCTGTGCCAGCAAAGGACAGAGCAAAAGGAGCTGCAGCAGCAGCAGGCAATGCTGCCCCAGCTTCCCTGGTTCTGCTCTGCATCAAGCAGCACAGACATCCTCCAACAAGGCCTGCCTAAGGCAGCAAAACCCATGATGGCCCCAGCCCACCTCCTGTCTTTCTCCAAACCCTTAATAATTGATGACAAGCATAACTAGCTACACTTTGCTGCATTCTGAGCCAGCTCTGGGGCTTGTAAACATTTTAAGGAGCAGAGAGGCTGGAAACAAAACACAGAGACTTCCACCTCATTGTCACTGCTTTGAAAGCAGCCATGTTCAGCAGCCACTGACATTCCCCAATTTCACATCTATTCAGCATGAGGACGCATAAGCTCTCAACTCTAATGCAGCCTCTTCTCTGTGTATTTCCAAGCTCTTTGCATGACAAATCATTAATTCCACTGTAACCAGGATGAAATATATCCTTCTTGGAAGAAACAAGACTTTATTTCACCAAAGGCCACAATATTTCCAGAACAAAGAACCACTACTGCCTTTTTACAAATCCCTCTAGTTAAAGAATGTTATACACTGAACCTTGCCCCAAAATCCTCATTTCAGTTTCTGTCCATTTTCTCTGTATTCAGTGGGAAACATTTTTGGGGTGAATTTCTCGGATTCTGGCATGGAAGACCTATATTTCTGACTAAAACACAAAAGAAAGACATAAAGCAGGAAACAAACAATGTAAGGAAGGAATAAAGAGTAAATGGAAAGCCAAAAGTGAAACAAAAGAAGGCCAGGTGTCAGACAGGGAGGTCAGTCTGCAATTTAAAAAGGAAAGATCAATTCTAAAAGCGCAAAAGGAAAAAAAAGATAGGATGAAGTCCAGAGGCAGAAAAAGAAAAAAAAACAAAGTCAGCAGGTAACAGTCCAGTGGCTTGAAGCTGATTTGAAAGGGAAACAAAGGTCCTGGTAAACTTGGAGGCTCAGATGCTGATGTAAGTCTCGTCAAACCCACACTAACTGTAAGTTCCAAAACAACAAGGGAAGAAGCCCTGGAAGAGTCTGTAAAGACTTCCATGAAACAGCTCTATACTTCTGACTCAGCAGTTACAGTGACACAAAACCACAAAAATTAACAAGTCATATCCCCAATAAGCAAGATAGGGGCCTAAATCTCTCAAGTTCTCAGTAGTTCCCAACGTGTACATGTGGCAGTAAGTGTTGTTCACAATTTACTCACCTTTCTACAATGCTTTTCATTCAGCCTGAAAATCTACAAAGCAAACTTGTACTCTCTCCAAGCCCTTCCTGTGTCTGCCATCTGTTACACCTGTTCTCCAGCATTTAGCAGTTCCTGGTCCACAGCTCCCCTATATTTTGTTCACTCATGCCCATCCCTGTTCCAAAAGTTACTTATAACCTTCTCCTAGGTTCTAAGGGAAAAAGAAAAGCAACTACAGCAGGATAGGCTTTGGTCTTTCAAACCAAGGGAAACAGTGGCAGTGAGGTCTGCCACTTTCTCCCAGAGTCAATGCTGCAAGAATGAAGTAGGTGGGGAGGGAAGGAGGAAGACCCAGAAACCATGTCTGTCGCCCACAGAAGGAACAGGGAAAAGTCAATCACTCTGAGCCCTGGGATCCTTCTATTTCTTTGTCCTTTGGACATGTAAGGATAGCAGCGAGAAACAGAGAGAGAAATCGTTCCCCTCCAGCTGCAGAACTGTTTTGCCTGCTCCACTCTAGGAGGTGTGAGAGACCAGCAGTTGCTGTTCTGAAGAGAATTTTCCCTTCAGGGGAAAATAGGAAGTGTGAGGGCACTGGACTTTCAGGCATTTTTATGAGTCTGAATGCCAAAACCCATTTTTCTGGCCACAGAAAATTTTCGGCCTTGTGACACCAACTCTGTATTATACACAAATTATTATTAGCAAAGTGCCGCCTTCTGGTATTCTAAGCCCTGAGGAAGGGCTTTTTTTGGGTTTTTTTCCAAATACAACATTTTATGTACTTAAAAATATTTCCTCTATCTACAAAGTGGGCTCTTGCAGTACCAGCAGAACTACTGATGCTTGTTCTCTTTCCACTTGGAGCAAAAGAAAACAACAGGTAGAGGACAAGGATGAGAGTTGCTTAATCTTTGTGCTTCCTTATCTCCTCTGTATAGGATGTCCCATTCAGAAGCAGAGTTCATTTCTTGACACAGCATCTTGGACAGTGGGAAGCTGCTTTAATCTTAACCTACTCCAACATTATCCACAGAACCTGTGCAAGGCAGAGCCAGATTCTTGGTGAACTGGAATAGGCCACTGAAAAGTGAATGGAAGAGGTAGATGTCTGCACTGGATTAAAAAAAAATAATAAAAAATTTTTAAAAAACCATCACCAGAATAAAAGACTTTCTGTCAGTCTAAAATAACTAGATACTTAACCATGCAAGTGTATGAATCAAAGCATTGCCAAGCCCTTGTTCAAATTCAGTAGGCTGGAAAGTTAAATTTCTTTTCAAAGGCATGTCACACTGTTAAAGGACAAAGGTTCCTATGCACTTCAGGTACAGGGCAGGCAGTGATCCAGGGCTCTTTGTAGGAACAATGACCACAGCACAAACTCCTTCAGGTTAGCGAACAGAGCTAAATATTAATGACAGCAGTGTTAGATATTGCTGTTTAAGAGAAAATACAGAATATGGGAAGTGGTAAAACTGGACAGCTGCTTAAAGCAAAGCACATTCCCTAATCCACATGTGAAGAAACATGCTGAGGTGAAAATCTGCTATAAATCAGCTTGAAAATCAGTCTGCTTCATCTGGAAGAAACAATACAGGTATATGTGTCAGTGTGGACCATACCAAGTGTTCAGACATCAGGATCCTATTTCCCAAAATCACAAAACTGTAGTTTTGGGGTTTTTTTCAAAAAGCCCTAAACTAAATAAATGCTTGTGACTGTTTTATTTTACTTCTAATGCTGCCCTTACCTTCTGTTTCTTCACATCCATCAAAACATTCCTTCAGACTGAGACTCCTACATAACCCCCTGAATCCAGAAGCTGGAACATAAAGTAAGAGCAAACAGACAGCTATTATGAACTGCCATTGACAGCAGTATGATTAGACATTAATATCAGGTACGTCTTTGTTAGTGTGTAATACAGAATAATAAGGTGGAACAAGCTAAATCAGATGTCTTCCAAAGCCCAGAATATTAGGTAAATAACAGTTGCTTTAAGATGAACCAGGAACTTTATCCACATATTCAAGCAGGAAAAATTACCATTTTTCAATGCCATAAGAAAGCAAGCAGAAAGTGAACTGATAATATTCACATATGGAAGTTACTTAAAACTCCAACTGATATGTAGTACTTTAAAAGCCAGCTACCTACTGAGGCATGAGATTTAAAGAAAGCTATAAAACATGAACATTAGCGTGAGGAAGCTTTCGAAGACATCTTAAATCTCAGAAAGAAAGGCATTCTCAATCTGAAATGCAGCACCTGTGGTTTTTGCTGTCCAAACTCAGATTATTCAGGCTCTAAGATAGTGATTTATTTGGATGTTATACATTTAAATGAAGACCATTTGGCATTCATTCTGCCCCCAAAGTGCTTCGAAGAGCTAACTGAACTGATTTTTGAGGGATTGCAAAGCGATTAAATTTTAATTTTATTCATCTTGGATGAAATTTTAATTTGAATAGAGGCCTTAAAATGGTAAAATGAAATGTTGATTTTTTTTTTTTATACAGACATAGACGAAGTCTCACAACATTAAGTTTTTAATAGTACATACTAGTCTGGAAAAAGCTATTTGTAGGGTCTGCTCAGATGTTTTCAACAGTGACTGAGTAAAAGAAAGGCATAGTTAAATGAATATATCATGGTGACACAAGGAGCATATCACCACTGAGATACTGATAAAGCCATGGAAGCTCCTGTGAAGAGAAATACAGTATTTCATACGCTGTGCTCAGCATAAAGCAGATTTATCAGAAACAGGTAGTTGACTTAATCTAGGTCAGCAGAGGATATTTTACAGTTTACAACATGGAGAAGACATTATGTGATCCAAATACTTACACTCTACAGCTATAGTAGAAATAACATATACGACACAGGCAAAATCCAGTTCATATTAAGAGATGATTTCACATTCCTAATATAAGCCAACAAATTAATCAGGTTTAGCACTGCAGGGAGAAGATGTGAGCATAACTCTCTATTAAGGTCAAAGAGCAAAGGAGGACTCTGCACCTCTGTCTGCAGGAGTGTGGCAGGTGTTGGTTGCACCAGAGCCAGCCAGCAGAAACAGGACAGATGCTGTGATCACCGTGTCTGGTAAGACCAAGCACAGCTGTAGCCAGAACGCAGTCAGGAGAAACAGCAATGATCATGCCCTGAGAAAAGCTGCCAGATCCTGTTAAAAGGAGACAAAGAAATGTAATGTATTAATGATAGGTACGTGATTTCACAAAGTGTTAAAAACCCCACAGCCTACATTAGACCATGATCTTTGGCAACAGATCCAAACCTGGGGAATATGTCAAACCGCAAAGAGGGCATCCATTTAACCTCATGGTGAACTAACCTGTTTCGAGAGCCTGACCAGACTCTGAGGCAGGAGACTGTGAATGTAGTTAAAGAAAGTGCCTTGCCTTCCCTCTTCAGCAAAGTGACCCCTGTGTGCTCATTAAATTTTATTCTGCAGGTAATTGCTGACTAAAATCACAGCAAGTCTGCGCCCAGCCTTGCTGGTCAAAGGAGAAGTTGCCTGTATTATGGGTCCTTGCTATAGAAGGTATTTAATAAGAAGGGAGTCAGATTTTCTGAGACACCTACATACATGACAGCCTTATTAATTGGCACAACAGAAATGGAAATGAGATGGTAATGGTTTATTTTTGAGGTAGAAAAGGGGGCATGTGTTCCATGAACAGGATAATAAATCAGTGCAGTTTCTATCACACTAATTTGTTAAATATGTTTTGCAGTGTTGGTAGCAAAGGTGGTTTTGCATCAAATGCCTGCATAAGGCGTTTAAGAGGTTGCACCGTTCTGACACAAAGCATGTGTAACAATGTATTAGGTGTTCCTAATAAATGACACAAATATAGGGTTTAATCTGGAGAATAAGCTGTCTTGAATACACTGTGCAATATGAAACCATGAACAGCTTACACAGAAACTGTAAATTGTATTTTAGGGGCTAAAAGAGAGCATTTGGCTGATTAAGTGTTTTTGAAAATACCTTTCCCATGGCATTGGCAGCTATCATTTATCTCACTCTGACCAAGACGAGATAATATGAGTATACAAGCAGCAACAACTTTTCTGCTGACTATAATATTCTTTATTGCTTTCTTCAGTTTCAGCAATAGGCTGTTAACTTATGGCTTCTTCAGCTTCTTCACAAAGCTACAATAACCTTTTTGTAACTTTGTGAGCTACAATAACCTTTTTGTAACTTTGTGAGCTTTCATACAACAGGAAGGGCAAATCTGGCAGGGAATAAGAGATGAGCAGGTTCAATTTTCCACCAGCTACTAACAGAAAACAAGAAAATGGTGAAGTGTTCTGTGTTATACGTCTAGTGACAGTCCCTCCAAATCAATTTTTAAAAATAGCTCATTAAAGGGAAAACTAAGAGTGATAAGTGACATGCTGAACAAGCAATAAATGGTTAATATTCTCCAGCTCTGAAGCCAGGAATAGGCACCACATAAGTCCTGTCCAGAAAAATGTCTTAGCAGCATTAGTGGAAACTGACACATGATGCTGGTATCCATCCAGGGAGGGATTCAGAAGGGAAGGAACAATAAAAGACAGGCATTGAGTTGACATCTGCAGGGGTTGGAGAACAATTTCCAGAGAATGACTGTCTTTTAATGCATAGAGGTTTAACTGTTATTGGTCCCTGTTACAGATCATTACTACGAGAAACAAGGAGAGCCATTTGTATCCCTTTCTCCCTGCAGGACATGTTTGAGGGAGAAAAAACCTCTTTCCTCCTCCAGTGTCAGCTTGTTAGTGGCAGCACTGGCTATAATTGAATAAGCTTTATTCAAATGATAGCTAAATTTAGCAGATATTAGCATGAAGTCTCTAGAGGGGTGAAAACTGGAGAAGAAAGCTTTAAACAAATAGACTAAAGTAACCCTGAATAATAGATGCAATTTATGGCAGAGTCAACCCCTCTGCCTGATGAGTCTAGCACAGTTAAATCTCGATTTTGGGGCCTTGTTGAGACAAAACATGACACCATCCCCTTTCCTCCTGTCATGTGATGACTCCTGTGATGGCAGGACCCCTTGTGTTGTCCACAAAATCAGATTTATTACACGGTTTGCAACAAGCCAATAATTACACACTTAGGAGAGACTTGATTATTTATTTCAAAGTTGTGTGAGCCGTGGTGCTCGGTGACATTTGCCAAACCAAGCACACCCACCAGACTTTCCATACCATCATTTTTATTAGAAGTTCAGGATCTGTAACTTTCCAATCACAGCCCCTGTGAAGCGATGAGTTAGTAGGAGTAATTACATAACCCCAGTTAATTTCTGTACAGGCTCAGGGAAAGGGCCTTCAACTGGGCTTTTTGATCTTTAGACATGACTTTTAGTATTGTACACAAATACATGGACCTTGATTTTTTTGCCAAATTAGCAATGTATACATAGAAATACATCAGCATCTTGATTGACTACCTCCTTAAAGTTTGTTAGTTCCTGGATGCCCTTGATTAAGGGATGCTGGCTGCTGCCTGTTCCAAGATTAAAAGATTAAGTCTTTTTTCTTGCTGATTAGCATTGAAAGTATTCAAAGATTTTGCATCAAAGAACATCCTGATTTAAGATAATCTTGATATTCACATAATCTAGAGCACATGACACTGGAACGTGTCCAGATGATTTTGAATGTCTCCAGAGATGAAGACTCTCCGACCTCCCTGGGCAGCCTGTTCCAGCGCTCTGCCACCTTACCCTCGGAGAAGTTCTGCCTGGTTTTGAGGTGAAAATTCCTGTTTTATTTCATGGCCGCTGACACTGGCAGGAGCCTGTCCCCACGCTGTCGGCCCCGGTTCGCCGAGCGGGCGCTGCCATCTCCGCCGCCCCTCACGGGCAGGCTGCGGGCGCTGTGGGGCCGCTCGGGGCGCTGTGGGGCTGGGGCGCTGCGGGGCCGGGCTGGGGCGCTGTGGGGCCGGGCTGGGGCGCTGCGGGGCCGGGCGGGGGCGCTGCGGGGCCGGGNGCGGGCGCTGCCATCTCCGCCGCCCCTCACGGGCAGGCTGCGGGCGCTGTGGGGCCGCTCGGGGCGCTGTGGGGCTGGGGCGCTGCGGGGCCGGGCTGGGGCGCTGTGGGGCCGGGCTGGGGCGCTGCGGGGCCGGGCGGGGGCGCTGCGGGGCCGAGCGGGGGCGCTGTGGGGCCGGGCGGGGGCGCGGCGCGGCCATGTCGGCAGCGCTGCTGCGGCGCGGCCTGGAGCTGCTGGAGCCGCCGGGTGAGCCTTGGGGTCGGTGTGCGGGCGGGCAGAGGGGCTCCCCGGCACGGCTGCAGTGACTCCGTCCCTCTCCACGTTGCAGGCCGGGCGAAGGCGCCGCCGGGACTCCAGCGAGGCCGGGCCGGCCCCAGGGCGGCGGGCGCGGCGAGGCGGAAGAAGAGGGTACCGGAGTCCGGCAGGAACAAGGCCACGGTCAAGGGCAGAGTCGTGAAGTCGGCGATAGGTGAGTCCTGACCCCTCCACAGCCCTCACTCCGGGGACGCTTGTGGTGTCCCGCAGCCACGATGCCGGTCGCTGTATCCATCCCATCCCATCCCATCCCTCTCATCCCATCCCATCCCGTCCTATTCTCCTGCATGCCCTCTTGGTGTCGCTCACTTTAAACACAGCCTCGTTTGTGGGCGCACCCCTATCCATGAGCTGTAGCGGTGTCTTTCTCCAAGGACTTTGCTGATCCTCCTATGTCTCTCCTTGTAAGCTGCCTGGATGAGCAGCTGATGCGTTTTGTCCCTTTCTGCTTTGCCCCAGAGGAGTACCGTAAGAAGAAGCCTGTGAATCACTTGAGAGAAAACTTGCAGTACATGTTAAAGGGACGACTTGTTGCAGACAAAGCTGTCGCAGAACAAGTAAGACTGTAATTTCTGCTGGGGGGACTGTCTGTTTCCACTGAGGAACGCTGAATGGGAATCATCCCTGCATCTTTCAGGTTTATACCTTGCACAAGAGAGTCAAGTTTCTGTCTACAAATGGCCTTGAAGAATTTCTGTGTGCACTGGCAAAATAACTTACTAAGCTTTAAATTGTTGTTGATATGTTACCCCCATTATGTTCTCTGATACTAGTCAAAATCATAGAATCATAGAATGGTTTGGGTAAGAAGGGACCTTAAAAGATTATCCAGTCCCAGCCATCCTGCCATGGGCAGGAATGCCACCCACTACATCAGATTCCTCAAAATATCCTCATAGCTGTTGGTTGGCTTTTCTTAATTACCAAAGATATTTCATCGTTTCAGCTGGCAGAGATTCCCTGGTTCAGACCTTCTCCTTACTGTTGATCAAACTGGCCTTCTCTAGCTGGAGGCTGATTAACGAGGAACCAGATGTGCTGCTGGCTCATGTAATAGGAATTACTCAGCCTTTTAAATGGTGTTTCTCATAACTGGAGAATTTCTGGAATGGTCTTCCCCAAAAGGTAGTCTCATGCCAGGATTTGAAGAGAAGAGTAGCTGACAGTGCTAGAATCTTGGGCTGTTTTAATGAGATACAGGCTGTTAACTTACATAAACAAAGAAAGTGGTTTAGGCCAGTGTTCCTCAGGCTGGAGATTGTGACAGGAGGTGACAATGTATTAGAAAATGCTGAGGGAATTCCACCAGCTTCTTGGTTTTTCGCTTTGTGTCATGGAGAGAGGGGATAAAAAAGAAGGTCCTAGTTTCAGAAATTTCTGAATTGAAATCAATGTTCTTATCTCTGAACAATTAATAGAAAATAGTTTTCATATTTGACTCCAATTTACAAGTTAGTATCTGCTGTTGTCCCAGTGACCTGTTTTGGTTAACATTAGTGGTTTGCCTCTCACTTTCCTTTGGAGGCACTCTGGAAAATAGCAGGGTTCTTGTAGAACAGCAGAGATGCTTCAGGTGAGCTTGAAAATGACTGTTTCGTGGTTTGGTCTGGATAACGATGACTGTTGTTTTTTCCATTTCTATATTGTCTGAAGGTTCTTGCTCAGAACAGAGGCAGGAAGTCCAAAGATCAGCCTCCAGAGAAGACAGAAAAGAAGAAGCCCGAAGGCACTGTGTTTACTGAGGAAGATTTCCGTAAATTTGAGAGGGAATACTTCGGGGTCCCATAAACATCATGACAGGGATTCTTGCAGCTCCAGTCTCTCTGCAGCTTCTCCACTCTGGCTTGCAGGCCTGGGCATTTCCTTGGTGTGTTTGAGATGGCACATGGGGGATGTGCCTCTGTGTTGGACTTGCAGAGCTGCTCTGCATCTGGGCAGAGCTTGTTACTGGCCAGCTAAAGCCACAGAGGTGCTCTTGGCTCTGAGGTATTGTCCTTATAATTATCTTCCTGCAACCAGCCTGTCTTGCATTCTTGATGTAGAAGGGTGGACCAAGCCAAATAAAAATCTTTTTCCCCTTCCTCAGAATAAGGCTCCTGCTACCTGTTTTATTTGGCAGGGAGCATTGAAAGTATTGTATCTGAATGGAGAAATGTTTTGGACCAGCATTAAGAAGGGAAGGATGCTTTGAAAGACTGTTAAACTTGAGTAACCCTGCAGTTTGGGTTCTTATTACAGCCCCTGTCAGGTCTGTCAGTCATTGCAAAAACTTTTTATATGTCATTTGATTAAATAATTGCTGCAGACACTGTCTCTCTTTGCCTTTGTAGTAGTGATTATTATGACAGGTGATGAAGATGAACCGTGTCACTGCTGTGATCCAAGCATTCCTCTCTTTAGGATGACTCAGTTGTGTGAATGGCCTCTCTGATTCATGTTAACACATGTATTAAATCATCTATTTGACATGCTCAGGCCTTCAAAGAGTGCAGGTTGGAATGGAGATGACTCCTCCATTTTGGTTACTCACAATCCCTCTCTCCAAGGGAGCTCTCACACGGAGAAAGTTGTCCTTTGAATGTTTATAGCAGAGTGTCCCACTGAGATTTAGCCATGCCAGCAGGGCACTTCTGCTGAGCGTTGCCTGGTGCTGTAGCCAGGAGCGCTTGTGACCCAGATGTTAGTCTCAGCATCAAGTAAAAATCCGAGGCTGGACTTGTGCTGGGTTGAAGGGAAGTTGTTTTCTCTCAGACTACCACTAACCCACTTACCCAGCTGTAACAAACAGAAGGCCAGCAGGTGGGGGTGTTGTTCCAGAAACTTCCTTGCTATACCACTCTAAATGTGCTTCTGGGGAGCTCTGCTACTGCCTTTTCCTGCCCCTTACCTAAGAAGATGAGAAATGTGTTCCCTTGGGGGAAAAAAAAACAAGTAAGGAGAAGGACTAATGTCAAGCTTTGGTTAAGCTCAGGAGTTGATTGCAAGGGGCCTGTCTGACCTGAGCAGCAGCTGCTTGATGCCACCACAGGCAAGAATTCTTATCCTTTCCCTGCCGTCTGATTATAGTTCCTGGTGCTGTCCTCTTACATCTGTGCCTCCTCTGTTGAGTTCTTTTCCTCTTGTCTGCAGTGGGGGGAAGGTCATTTGGATGTATGAGATCCAGATGGGAAATTGTGACCATACTGAAGTGTGCGTACTGGAAATTGGGTAACAGCATGTGGGAGGGGATTTCTTGTAATAGGATCAGGTTCAACTATCTGCAGCTGAAAGTGGTAAATATAGAACAGGTCAAAGAACAATTCCCCTTTTTTTAGTTTGTTCGTGCTTCCAAAATTTAAAAAATGTAAAAAAAAGAAGCTTCTTAATGGAACAACTATGGTTTGAAAAAAATAGTTGAGCAAAATGTGTATTCAGTACGTGTCTCCCTAAAACTACTGCACTGTGTGCCTGCTGCAGTGCGTGTGAACTGGCTTAACCCAAGCAGCTCTTTGTGGAAATGTCGTGAGGAAAATTAACTGTGTGAAAAAGCTGGTTGTGCCACAACTTGACTGAAAGAGGTAGATTTCTGGGGTGTTACTTTGTTTTAAGCCTTCGCTTTCAGTATTTGGCATTTCCTATGGCCCTACAGAAATCCTTCTTGTCCTCTCCTGCTCCTCTTCTATCCATTCCTCCTATGCCCCCTTGTTTCTGTGGTTGTTCAGCTCCTGGGCCCTTCTCCTGGCAGGCTGAGGGAAGCAAAACCATCCTTCCTTGCTCCAAAAAAGGGCAGGAGGGTAATGTGGTTCACTCTCTTTGTACAAAACCCAGTCTGTTTGTTTGCAAATGTAAGCAACAGGAAAGCTCTTCTTTCAAAGTTAATGAAGGACTTTAAAGTGAGGCCCAGAGCAGTTCTCCGTGGGGATAATAACACCCAGATCAGTGGAGTTTCAAAATTGGGTGGCAGCTATCATTACTGGCTGGAAAGACTTAGGGCCAACACAAGTAATCAACATACTTCTTCAGGCATTATGTTGTCAAGGAGGGTAAAGCTACCTGACAGACTGAATTTTGCCATTTGAAACTAAACTTGATTGTAGAGTCAACAGTATCCTTAAATAAATTTAAATAAATTAAATTTCATTTTGTGGGAGGAAGGAAAAAGAAGCAGAAGTGAATGGTGGCTCCTAGAGATACCATCTGCAAAGGCAAAGATCTAACATCTTGCAGCCTTGACTTTCCCCCTCTCTGGCAGGGTATGAGGTCCTAGGAAAGAAGAGCAATGCCACCTAAATACTGGGTGGGTAAGGACAGATGGTGCCCTGTGAGGGAAGGAGACGGAAGAACAGGTACCAGCCTGTTGCATGTGCCTAGTGTTAAGCTGAAGCCAGGCACCTTCTTATACTCCCAGCTGTCTGTCTAGCCATGCCCAGAGGATGCCAGCTCCTTGGCTGTGCTGGAACCCCAGGAGGAACCTTAGAGAAACCTGCCCCATCCCTGTAAGTGTTTGAGGCCAGGCAGGATGGGGCTTTGAGCAACCCACTCTAGAGGAAGGTGTCCCTGTCAGGGAGTGTGGAATGAGATGATCTCTAAGGTTCCTTCCAACCCAAACCGTTCTATGATTCCATGATCTCTGTTCTTTGCAGCCAGATTTCTCAGCCGGATAGAAGAGACAAGGAGGGGTTAGGGAAGAATCAGCTGCCGTATCTGCTTTTCCTAGTTGGCTCCAATGTGTTTACCACAGTGGAAGCAGACAGGCTTCAGGCCACAACAACCTTAGGACCTGCTGGACAGCATTTCTTTCCTGCAGATCTGCGAGCGGCAGCACAGGGACGTGTCCCACTGCTGCCGGGCCAATGCTGCATGCTTGCTGAGCTCATCAGGCTGCTGGCTCTCTTCCCAGCTCTGCGACACCAGCTGAGCATCCTGCAGCAGAAAATAGAGGTAGCTGGGCTAGGGAATGGAGAGGGTGCCATCTTACAGGGCACCTCTACCCACACACAGCAGGGAGTCAGAATGGGCAGCAGTAGCAGCAGCTTTAATATGAATGCAAATTAAAGCTCTGGAGTGTTATTAGTGTGGTAGAACCTTTCCAGGGAAACTGTTTAGAAGAGTTCCCAGATGCTCAGCCTTGAGCTAGCTTAGTGTGAATAAGATTCATCAAGCCTCTTAATGGCCTATTGCTCCCTTGTTATGTGAATGGAAAGCAAAAAAAGGAAATTTGTTCCAGTGGGTACAAACTAATGTAAGCCCATACGGTCTCTGCTGTATCAGCAAGTCTCCACTTCCTTACCACAGAAAGCAACAACAGCTACTACCAGCACTATTTGTGTGTCAGAGAGGGGAGGACTGCAAAAGTAAACCAAAAAAACACGTTTGTTCAGGACACCAACTTCTTGCCTTTGAACTGACATAGCAGTAACAAACCTGGCTGCCAATGAACTTGCTCAGGCAAATGAGATTGAAGGCATTGAAGAAGCTGTAGGGGAAAATCAAGGGGTAGGGGAGGGTCCTAGAAACCTTAGACAATTTTACCCTCTGAGGTGTTTTTCCATTACTGCCTTACCTTTCAGTCTTGCTGATGATCAACACAGCATCAGCACCTACAGCACTTACAGGCTCCTTAACACCTCAGGAAGGGAACTGGTTATTGTAAAAAGGGTGCACAGCAGCAGGGCCCTGAATAACTCAGAAAAGTTACAGCAGAAGGAAGTTCCTCATTTTGAGACATAAAGACCCATCAATTCAAGTCGAAATGAGGAGTGTGAAAGAAGGCAGACTGCCTACTGTCTGCTTACAGCTCAAAATGTGGAACTCCAGCCAAGGCAGGCTGAAGGGTTGGTAGGTTGGAGAGGGATTAAAGATTTGCACTTCTATGTATAGTTAAATGGGATTAACAGAGCCAACCACTAACTGGTGGGGGCAGGGGACACAAAAAGCATGAAGGCTGCTTGCAGCTGTCTACAGGGTTACAGCTTTTTCTGAAGGAATAAGCTGTTGGCAGGGCTAAGCAGTAACATAGCCAAGCTGGTCTGTCCTGAGCTGCACCATTTGCATGCCAGCAAGATCATTTATCTCCTTTAATGGGAGGCAAAGACCAGGGCTCTTTCTCCACCTGCCCACGCACTGCGATGGAGATGCAGAGGAGTTTCAGGACTAGGAGATTCTCTGCCCTATATAAATTAAGCTGACGCATCTGCTGTGCCTGGAACTCGCTCCTGCCATTCCTTAAAAGGGTGTGTGCATGCAAAAGAGAGGAAGAGAGCAGCTGAAGGAGAAATGAGAGGTGGCTGGCCATCACTTGGAGAGCATGCACCTCTGTAATAGGGAAACCGGAGCTTGTGGGTGCAGCCAGCTTCCTTCATTCAGTGACTTCATTTGCTTATGACACTGCATGAGTGCACTGAAAATCATGCAAAGGCAGCATACCTGGGATATCTGAGCAGCCAAAATAGTATTGTCTAGGTCAGGGGACTGAATTCCTCTCTTAATTCACAGGGCCTGAAGAATTTCAATGGGAAAGTCAGCAAAGGTGAGCACTTCTCCCCCAGCAAGGGATGCTCATGGTAAAACCCCAAGATGGCCTTTGCACTGGAAATGAAGTGGAACAAGAGTTTACGTGCAGCACTGCATGGCAAGGCTGTGAATACAGCAGGACAAAGGAAGGTAGGATATCCCCAGAGGCTGCTGAGAAAAAATTAGTATGCACAAGATGGAAATTATGCCTATAGAAACGACAATAGAGATTTTGTTTGTTTGGGGTATTTTTTTTTTTTCTGAAGGCCTAAGTCTATGGAAAGATAAAGAAAGCTGGTATTCTTCTGGCCAAAAATGTATAGATTTCCCATCCCCCAAAAATGGCTATGAATGGACTACCACTGTGTGAAACTGCATCAGACTAAGCAACATTTTCTTTCTGTAGTCCAGCTTTGGGAGCACTGGAGGAGCATTCATCTCCCAAAGGACAGTCTGTCCTTGCAGCTATTTCTGGGCTTTCTGCCAGGGCAAAAGCTATTTGAAAGATTTTATCATCATTCTTTCTTCGTTCCTCAACACTGCAGCTGTGGATTTATTTTTGTAAGTGTGCTGCAAAGGTGCATCTGATTTTCCACACAGGCATGTGAAGAAGTTGTCAGCAGTGGTGGTTTCCCCTTCTCCTTTTGAAAGAGAACGGCATGCACCTGGGTCTCTCTAAAGGCAGGGTGAAGAGGAATGTAGTTATAAACATTGTGATAACAGCAAAAATAAGCTTGTGAGAAGGGGCTTTGTGAGCAGCGACCTGTAAGGGTTTGTTTGGCTATGTGGGGGAATATTGGACTCCTGTTTACCATGAAGCACAAAATTGGCTGAGGGATTGGAGCCTGAAGGTCATGCACGCTGTGCATGTGAAGTCTACTTCACTGCCCTGAATTCAGAGGAAGAATAACTGAGACAGAAATCCCACCACCTGTGCGAATTTAGATTCAAACAGCTTTTACATAATGCAGATTGGGGGAATTCTGCTGTTTCCAAGGATGTAGAAGAACTAGGCTCCCCCAGGGGCAGGTAAAGCCTGCATTTCATGCCCTACAATCTAACTCTGGACATAGTATCATGCTCTATGCAAGCTGCAAGGAATCAGTTGAAGCACCTTTGTTCTGTGAGGCTGTGAGAAAAAGGAGAGAGCTCCTGCAGTTTACGAAATATAAAATCAGCTATTAGGCAGGAGGCTATCACACTTTTACACTTGTAGACTGGAGTTTGTGACAGTGTCCTGGGTGCTCCTTGGCTCCTACTGCAGGCTGGACAAGCTGCTGGGCTGCAGAGCCAAGTGGCATGATGCTTGCTGCGCCTAACTGAAGCCTGGAGGAAAAGTCTAGATAAAAAATGCAGAGGAAGAGTCAGCCCTGATCTCCAGCCCCTGTAAAATCTTAACTAAGTTACTAAGTATGGAAACACAGCATCATTTCAGCAGGCGTTGCATGAGATTGCCATATGGGCTGCCTCTGCAAAGCCACAAGCTCGGAGGCTCGGCGAGCACTGACAGTGCTGACGGCTCTTAAAGGGCAGGTTTCTGACTCTCCTGCAAGGAGTTCTATAAAGCACACACACGGCTGCAGAGAGCAAAGCAGCATGGATGTGTCATGCATTCCTTCTCGCTTGTTCAGCTCTGATCTTCCTTCCCTGGAGTGAGTGTAATTTGGTAAATTGGACCTGCATACCCTCTGCAGGGCTGTAGAAACCAGAATCATGTACTTACTGACCAGCTCAGGCACTGCCTCGTCCACCTGCAGAGTGTGAACACGAAGAGAAATTGGTTTTAGCCACAAGTGGCTCACAGCCAGCCCTGCCATGGGGTGGGGAGAGGATAAATAAGTTGTGTTGACAATTTTTCCAGACTTCAGGAGAACTGAGTAAGGGCAGCAGAACACAGGATGTGCTCCCTCAGCCCTGGCTACTGCCAGGCATAAGCAGAACTTGCTATGGCTCTAAGGGAAGAGGAGGTGGTTGCCCTGTGGTGGGAAAGGGGCATCAGTATGCAGAGAAGAGGAGGGTTTTCCCCACAAAGACTGAAGCCATCAGCTCATAGACTCATAGCAGTGGCTAGTTTTTCTGTGGCTCAACTGAGACCCAAGCACACTGTCACCTCAGGCGCAAATTTGACCAGAACCTTGGGGCTTTTCTACCTCTAATTGCCCCCATCCCCAGCCTGGCTGATGCAGCTGATTAGAAGGAAACCTATTATGTTGGTCTACCTCCTAAACCACAACAGAGTCCCTTGTCCCTGCTTGCAGTCTCCAGTTGGCAGGGCATCCCATTCATACAGCACATGGTCACCAGTGCCCTTACCCAGGAGGTTTGAAACTACTCAAACAAATTGTCTCATGATACCAAGAAGGTCTTAGTTATCCACCCCCACCTCAGTGTGGCATGAGCCCTAACTCCCGACAGGGAGCCTTCTTGCTGTAATTTAAAAAGCACCCAGCAGCCAGCTGCACCATCCATCGGATGGAGCAACTCTCATTCACCAGGTCCCCCAGCACACTGCTGTTATCCCATATCAGGTAACAGCGTGGACAACGAGCAGGGACGAAGGACTGCAGCCCTAACTTGACGGCATAAGGAGCTCAAATGGCCTTCAGACCAGGACTCCCAGCAGGCTGCAACTGGAGAAACCATTCTCCAAGGTTCCCTTAAGGAGCTTTTCCCTCTCCACTTCAGCACAGACAGGAGCCCTGATGCCACTGCACTGCATGTGTGTGCCAGCCAGGCTGGGATGTCCAGGCACCTGAGCCCAGCAGCTCAGGGAGCCACGCTAGCAGGAAGAAGGAATCAACTCCTTGGAAAGGATGTGTGCGTCCACGTGCCAAAGGGATTAAGCACTGTTAAATGGGGGTATCTATGGCAAAACAAGACAAATTGAGCACACATGAAGTAGCCAAAATGGTACATCCCAAATCCTAAAGCAACCTTAATAACCCCACATAAACACACTTGCTGCTCCAGCACACCAGTACCTTCCCTGTACAGCTGAGGCAGGACTAGAGCTGAACTAGTTTTACGGACGAACTCAGCTACAGCCTTGGTAGAATAGTCAGATTTATTGCTACAGTTTGAAATTTGACTAATCAGGGGTTGGCTGAATAAACACACTTTCACACTGGTACAGGAACGTGACCCATCAATAAGAGCACTACTGTAACCCCATTCATCTGGCCCAGTTCACACCAGTTTAACAGGGCCAGGCAACAGTTCCTGCTCATGGTTGGGGCACTTGGGAGACCCAGAGGCACATGAGGAACTCCAGAGCAGTTAACACTGCTGCTGGCTCCAGACTTACCTACTAGCAAGCTTTCTTAAACCAGCATTCAGAACTTTTGCTATTTTGTCCCCAGACCCTTTTCCTCCCTTCAGAGAAACACCCAAGTCTGAAAGTAAGCACCTCCCACCACACAGTATTGCTGACCTTGTGACTCTCCAATCTCAATTGTTCCAACAGGCTTACAAATTTGCTGAAAACCCTGAGGCACGGGGACAGGTCAACTTGCGGGCTGGACTTTGTGACAGTGTCCAGGGTGTTCCTTGGCCCCTGCTGCTTTCGACACTTTAACACACTCCAGGTCAAAGCACTCTCTGTGCCCTTGCATTGCATCCACCACCCAGAACAAGCAGCTCAACTGGCACACTGCATTCTCTAGACACACAGTAGCTTGTTGTGCTTGTACTTACACCCAGGTGTGGTTCAAGTTTCAAGTCATGCTGGTTTTGCAGGTACCACTCATGACACACCATCACTGCACATTTACTACAAAATTATTTATTAGACAGCAATACACAGCTTTAGCAGGAAGCTTATATACATGCACACAACACTGCTGACTACTCTACTCGGGGACTCTAGTTCTTTTGCCCTTGGCCTTGCGGACCTCTTCTATCAGATCTTTTAAGTACTGAATTTCCTTACTAAGGGAATCTGCTTTCTCCTTCAGGGCCTGGTTCTTCTGCTCCAACTCTCTGCACTCCCCAGACAGTGCCTCCTGTTCCGCCCTCTTCTTCTGCCGGTAACGCGTGGCAGCTGTCTTATTCTGCTCCATCTTTTTTAGTTTCTTATCTATTTTTTTTTCTCCTTTCACCTTTGCTGACACTACCGTCTCTGCAGGATGATCATATGGTTTGGACCGCACAGAGCCACAAGGGGCATCTGCAGGGAACTGGTTGCCATTGGGAGATCCAACGGAATTGGTGGGGCTGTGTTGCGGGGTTCCCAGGTAGGAGTCTGGGCTCATGCATATTCCACTATCATCTGAGTGGTTTTCCTCCTCTTTCTCAGACTTTGTGATCACCACCACAACAGTGGGGAACTCTCGCTTTCTTTCTCCTTCCAGAACATCCACTTCACTACCTAGTTCTAAGCTAAATGAGTGATCTGGAGTGGAAGTCAGAGACCCTGGGCAGAGGGGAAAAGACCAAAGGGAAGTCAGTGGGGCCACTGGATCTGCTCCAACTGGGGATTCGGGGACATGGGTGATTACGTTATTTATCAGTGGAAGTTCTTTGTTGTGAAATTCCTGGATGGTAGCATTAAATAGATCACACGTGTCTTCCAACGTGGCCATCAGCTCGTCTGGTGAGACGGTGGCTTCCAGATGTTCCATACCTAACAGGGCATCAAAATCAAATTCCTTCAGATCCATCTTCTCCACCATCCACTCCATGCCAGAGAAGGCATCCTCTGCACAATACAAAAAGTAAATTACCACTTCAGTAAACCATGACACAGCACAACTCAAGCTTATGAAAACAATCTACCAGTTCATCATCCCGGCACATCTTTCCTCTCTGATGTATTAGCACAAAGAGTAAACCATCAGAAAAAAATTACTCTTTTACTTAACTCCTAAAAACTGCAGGGTATAATGTAAGCAGATCTTGTGACATTCCAACCCTCTTATTTAAAGACCAGAAGAATTTAGGGACATTTGCAAAATGCAACCATGCTTTCTTATTGCTACCTCTGCCAAGAAACAGTACAATTGACAGCTGCTGTGTTATTTCAAGGCCAACACAAGTGGCACTTTACCATAACCAGCAACTGTGTGTAGGGTAAGCAGCATAGCACACGCTCTTTCCAAGCCCAGGCATGCAATATTGCCTTCAGATTTATGAAAACCTAGCAATTTGTTTTCAACTGGAATGTTGTGGTACTATGTAATTGATGCCCTTTATGAAAATAAGTAATACCTTACCCTGACTGCTATCTATGGTGTTGCCTATACTGTCCACAGCAAGCCAATTGGAGGAGACTGCCTTAGCCTTGTCGCTGGAGAACCCATGCGAACCGAGGGGCTCGGCCACCTCCAGGTAGTCATCTAGGAGTCCCAGACTTTCCTCAGCCACCGAACACGGCTGGCTGAAGGGGGATATTGAATCCCCCAACAGCATCTCGTTGTTCAAGAAGCTCATTTTCGTCAGCTTTTAACGCTTTGACGTCGAAGGATGTAGACAAGTAGAAGGTTTTGTCGTCGACTACAGCAATGCTGCTGTGCGGTGCCGTGAAAAACCTGCAAACAGAACTTACACCCATCAGTATTTGGTCCGACCAACATAGTAACCTTTTCTAGCAATGGCACCTCAGGAAGTATGGCGGAACTTTACAGATTTATCTCATGCCTTTACTTCTGTGCCGCTGCGCGTCCCCCACCTCCCTCGGGGGCCGGCCCCGCCCACCCTCCGCCATTTCGCGGTCCCGCCGCCATTTTGAGTCCTGCCACGTTTCCACCACACAGGGCTCTGCACCCGATGGCCAGGGCAGACTTAACGCTACACTAGCACAGTATTTAGTATTAACACTGGTGCCAGATGAGTAACAACCCCCTTTCGCCTATCTGCGATTACACCACGTGGTCCTCACACTCAAAACACTAAAACCTCTAATGCCCCATTTTCCTCTACGTAGAGCAGCACTTTCCCTCGCGAGAGCAAAGAAACCCTTCCCGGGAATGTTCCTTTACTCCCATGAAAATCCCGGAAAAAAATACTATTAAAACGCCAGATTTCTTGAAATCAAGGTTCTTCGAACGACAGGAACATAGACGTTCCTCGTAAATTCTTCGAAATGGCATTTCCTGCTATTTCTGACACTCGCCGCACCCGGAGATACTGAGCCCTACAAAAATCTCCCCACCATGCACCCATTTTGGCGTAACTAGGTTAATTTATTTAAATTTTAGGTGTTATTTTACCGAGGTATCTCCTCCCGCTCCCCTTGAGATACCAACTAACACCTCACGCGTAATAAACCCACCCCAGAAGCCCACTTCAAATGGCTAAGCGGGCACCTATCAACACACAAGAGAGAGAGCAGCCGTCCCTCACACACGATACTCACGCCATGGTTGCAGATGCCGGGGGTGTGCTGAGGCCGCCGCCGCTGCTGCTGCGCCTGCTGCACTGGCCGATGCCGCCGCTGGCCCTGCCGCCTTAAAGAGCCATGGCGGCCAGGGGAAGGGGGCTGCTCGTATCCGCGCCGCGCGGGAGGTGCTGCGTACACCGATACGTGAACCAACAAAACCTCTCCCCCAGCGACAGGAAACAATGAGGTGGCACAGGCGGCGCTCCGCTCTTATATATGAGAGTCGTCAAACAGGCTGCGGCGTGAGGTATCCTTCCGCCAAGCGTCACCTGTCTGTCACTAGCGCACCTAGAGGCCTGTGGCCTGTCTTTCTGGGCTTCTCTCCTGCCGTTCTGCTACGAGTTAAACACAGAAGCTGCCGACAAGACGCCACGGCTCCACAGGCGGACAGTCAAGAAAGGACTATATGATGTATACATGCGCGCCTAACATCCCCCCCCTTCGGGCGCGGCTGTGCCACGTGACCGGAGCGGCTGAGGACGCTCCCCCCGCCCCCCCCGCGGGGAGCGTTGGGGGGGAATTTTACCCGCCAACAAAGACGCGGAGCTCGCGCGGAAAACGTCACTCAGCTCGCCACGTGGGAAAGGCGGCGCTCATTGGCTACGGGCGAGTCGTTCACGTGCACCGTGAGCTGTCATTGGCCAGGGCCCGGAGGTGACCAATGCGGAGGGCAAGGGGGGGAGAAGGAGCAGTTGGGCGGGGAAATGGCGGCCGGGCCGGGTCGGAATAAGGATGATTCTTGGAGTGGGTGGAGAACGAGCAGCCGGACAGGGAAATGGCTCCTACTCATGGCAGTCTTGCGTTTCCCCTGACATGCCCCTCTCGAAGCAGTGTGTGCTCCCCGCTTTGATTTCCAACGGCCCCTTTTGTTGCCCACACAAAGCCCCGCTCAGGTCAGGCGGGAGCTTGCGGCTGCGGCCCAGGCTGAGGCGCTGGCATGGCGCCCCTGAGGCGGTGGCAGCCCGCCGTGGCTTCCCCCTCCCTTAGATAAGGCGCTGCCTTCCCTCCCTGCCTGCTCCACACATGGAGCCCATAGATTACGGGCTCTCCGGGGCTGTGTGTTTGTGTGCGTGCAGGAGGGCGTCTGCCCGCAGCCTGCCGGCCTCACAGCGGCCATGGCGCCGCACCGACGCTGAGAGGCTTCTGAGGAGCCCGGCTGCAGAGCCGCGCCGTCGGGCAGCCGAGAGTGTCAGTCTAACTAGTGCCTTCAACCCATGCAAGGGCTGAAAGCTCCACGGTTGAGGAATGAGAATGTCCTCTCCTGCCATGCAGCTTCATGCTGCTGCAGTTGCTTCTCTTTTCTGACTAGTGTGAGCATTAATGATCACCTCGCGGCTACAAAGGTCAGTGTCACCTTGGGTAGCTTTCAAAGTGGAGTTTCGCACTCAGTTTTATCTGATCTAAATCAACTTGCTTCTAGGAAAGAAGTCAGACCTCCTCCCCCACCCTATTCCTTCTAAACAGTTCCACCAGCTGGCCTGTCCCCCCCGAGACAGCTCACAGCAGGAAACTCACAGGGGTCAACAGCTTTCCTCTGGCTTCAGTTCCTTCATCATCCTTTCAGTCGGGTCACACAAGCACAGGATGGCTCTGGTGAGCTGGGAGTTTTATACCTGTGTGATTCCTCGCTGTGTCAGAGTTATCCAGATTCAAAAGGTTGATTTTCCACTTTGCCAGCCTCACAGCACCATCAGTTCTGAGAGCTTCGGTGGGACCTTGCTTGTTCAAACATCATCCTGCAGCTCAACTCACTCTCAGCTACTTCTGTGAAAGGCTCCACTATTTTCCAGTTAAGGCCTCAGTAGTAGTTGTGTAAAGCCATAGCCTTCACCTTGTTTGCTTAGGTCTAACTGCGTGGAATGTCTTAAACAACTTGACTGATCATTTGCAAGGATGGAGTGTGACCCAATTTCTACTTTTAGCAGTCTGGTCTTAGCACTGTTGCTACAAAGCAGAGTCACTCCACATCTGTAATGTGAACACTGACTGCTGAATTAAAAACGGCAATTTTCCCTATGTGATGGTTTTGGTTCTTTCTTTCTTTCTTTGCAAGCACAGAACTTGAAATGACTCATTAAAATAGAGGAGGCAGAGAAAAATGTCCTCCAATGCCAAAAAACACCACCGTAGCAGTTGAGATAACTGTTTTGATAAATACACTGAGGAGGAGGCAGATCTTGCTTCAAAGGGAAATTGAGAGGATGCAGCAGCTTTTAAGGAAGCCGAGTGGATGATTGGCTGTGGGGATGGGTGGACAGCACTTCCATGTCCTCACTGGCTAAGGGAGAGCTCTCACATCTACTGCCGTGCCTGCCTTCCCCTCCTTTAAGTGAAAAGGGCGATTTTATGACCATAATAGCAGCTAAACAAACAGAAATGCACTCAATATATATACACCCATTCCTTCATCATGAAAAGATAATTATAGATTTCTCTGAAAGGACTCTGGGAATGTGTGCGCAAGAATCACGTAAGCAAAAATGAAGTATGCAATGAGGAACTTAACCCAGATCTGCCTGTTTCCTAGCTGCCTGCTTTCCCTTTTTTTGTGTGAACTGAGGTGGAAATTTGTCTGTATTATGAGCTCCAGACAGATTTTCTGTAACAATCTCCAATCCAGATAGTGAAATCAAGTAACCGGAAGCCAGCCATTTAGAGAAAAGCGTATTTTTCCATGTTTGCTGCAGGACTGCAGAATACCAGTTGTTAAATAATTTCATGACCTACAACTGCAATTCCTTCATAAATTATCTTTCTTCTTTTGCAGATATTATGTCAGAGATATCTTCACTGTGGCTAGATTTTTTGACCAAGGTAGAAGACACTTTTTTAAGCACAAATAACAATTTTTGGGAATTTTTGTATCAAAGAAATTACAAGTATTTTCTAAGCACAGGACTACTTGGTACTCTTTACTAACTCAAAAGTGTCTAAAAATTTTTTTCCAATATTACATAATATATTTGTGGCTCAGAGACTGAGCAGCTCTGAAGAAAATTTAATTTCCAGCATGAAAAGGTGGCTTCTGAGGGAACACCAATTTGTGTGCATGGTAAGTGAAGTCCTGCTGTCACATTAACAGCTTTATCACTGTGGATGTTTTTTTCCTGCCCTGGGCACCTCAGCATAGGGAACTCCTGGGATAAGTAAGATTCATCCTGACACAGAAACAAGGGGCCAGCTGCAGGAGAAAGGAGCTGCTCTTCCAGAGCTCACTGCAGGAGAGGGCCAAGGGCCTGGCTGGGAAGCAGTGGAATGCCCTGATAAATCCAGCACTGCAGAGAGCCACCTCCAGCCAAACAGCATCACCAGGAGGTGGAAAACTAATACTTCTCCATTCACCCTCCTCATCCTTAGGATGGAAAGTCAATATAAGGGCTTTAATAATCTCTTTGGTTTATGTTTTTTTTCTTTTTAAAATAAACATTGCAAAGGAAAAGAGGTTTTCTTCTTCCACCAGCAAGAAGACAAACGTGCTGAATGCTGTTCGTAAGCACACCCAAGACCGAGAGGACGTAAATGTTTCCATAGTAACATCCGTCACACAGTCTGGGCCGGCTGCATAGGACGCTCTCAGGGACTCTCCCTGGCAGGGAAGCTCCTGGGCCTCTGTAGCAGGGGAGCAAGGGTGGTGGCAGGAGCGGGTATCGCTGGGGCCAGCAGGGGAACCAGCAAAAGTAACAGAGACAGAGATGTCTGCTCTTGTCCGGAGTGCTGGGAAAGCCGCAGCCAGGGGAAAGGTGGGCTGGCACTGCACTGGGAGAGTGCACGATGGCCGTGGCGGCGCCTTACCCCGCACTTCAATGAACAAAGCATTTCCAGAGACTAGCAGGAATTTTTTCCTGGAGACAGAGTGCTGAGGAAAACACAAGGGAGGAATGAGGCAAAGCAGAGAGACATTTTGAGCAATTTTGAGGGAGAATTAACTACAAACCTCTACGGCACAGACTAATTCACTGTGCTTGCTTGCTTCTTTCCTCATGTGGTACAAACAGATTTCTGAAAGATCTTTTCTGCCAGATTCTCATTGTAAACTCTTTAGAGATTGCTTTATAGATCTTTCATCTTAAAACTAGATCAGAAAGCAAATATATATGATTAAAGATCAGGCTGGGAGGTATTAACATCCACATTTTATTACGTACAAAATAAGTTATCCATATGCTCTGCCTTCTTTGTTTTGGACTACTACACCAAATAGAATATCTAATAAATCATTCACTGCTTACCCACCCCCTCACTGTCTTCTGTTTCCATCCTGCTATGTAAATACCCTGACATTAGAAATGAGACTAATAAAAAAGAAGATTAAATCTGCAATTTACATTTGCAACTTACAGTTCAATTATTTCACACAGTTATGGAAACAACCCTGGTTGTCCACCTACATTTTTCTTACTAAACAAACTTGGGCATGCCAAGCACATGCTGATAGCTCTCGAAATATGTGTCTCCAGTGGCTTAGTTACTCAGAATCAGCCAGGCTGTGGCTAGCTGCCACAAGTAAAAACATTGTGCAAATCTGGTAAGAGGGAGGTGAGTTGTAACTTGCCCAAGCATGAGTTTCCTAAGCAAAGCTACAACTGGCTGAAAATTATGTTTAGCAAAAAATATGCACGAAGGAGAAGGAGGGAGAGGAGGGGGTGCTGGCTTTTGTTCAGACCATTGGGGGATATTTTTAGTTGTCTCATTGTCCAGCCTTGTTTTATTATGATGAAAGGACTTGGGGTTCAAGAATAATCCTTCATGTGCATTAGCACATGTGGGCTCAGTTTAGCATGCAGACAATAGCCTTCCAGTTATCCAAGCAATAACAGAACAGAAACACATTTTGTGTTAACTATTGTTCGTGGGCCCATAGTTGATGTGACCCCCCCCTGCAGACTGTATGCTCAGTGTGTATCAAAATGTATGTACCTGTAGGTTACCAGCATCTGCTGGAGTCACACGTTCGAGGTGTCTTGTGCCCTTCTGTGCAAAAGGATGAAGAGGAGAGTGACAAGGCACATTGCTTATTTTCTAGCAGTATGATGTTAGCAAGAGCTGAGGCCTCACAGGTAAGTATGGATTATGAGACTGCAGCATGTTGGCCCAGACGCCAGTGAGTGAGTTAACTTCAGTGGAGCTCTCTTTCAGTGTCTCAGTGTCTTTTTAGACCAGACAGCATGAGGGCCCCTTGCTGTACCAGCCCAGCAGCAGTTACACTGCACTCCTGAACCTGGTGCCTAAACCAGCAGCTTTGGCTGAAGCAGGTGGAGAGGTTATTTGAGCTTATTTCAACCTCTTGGATCAGTGAGGGGGGAGCACAGTGAAAGGATAATACCAGGCTGTGCTCTGCGTGCTCCTTTGGGGGATTGGTTTTTCACTTTGTGTCACTTCAGAGTGTTTTGATGAGGCCAGAGAGAGTGTGCACAGGTGTACCCTATGAGTGAAATAAAACAGAGTTCTAGGGATCATTGCTGTGGTGCCTGGTGAGGGACGTTTGCAGTTCTCTTAATGAGAGGAGGTTTCTGTGCTTGACTGCTGAGAGAACTGGTTTGAGACTAAACCCAGGTGTGTCAGGAGCCAGCCACAGCAGCTCAGGTCTGTTGTGGAGGTACAGCTGCCTGCTCTTCTGGCAGAGGGTGAGACTGTTGAAGCCATGTCCTGGCTTCAAGTGGAGACACCTCTGGACTTTAGGCAATGCTGGTGCTATTCAGGAAGGGAACATTTGAGCCATTCACCTTAGTCATGCAGTCTCAGTGAGACACATTTGGATGGTGAGCACTTATCAGAAATACAGGTATCCCCTAGGCAGGGCAGGCTCACGAAAGGGTAAGTCTGTCTCAGGGTGCAAGACTTAGGAGTCACCAGTCTGCTGGTGACACCAAACATCCTCTTTGGCAGTGAAAAGTGATGGACTGAAGATGCATTATTCTTCATTCATTATCTTGTTTTACATTTAAAAAAAAAAAAGGAGAAAGATTCCTAGCCCAAAACATAACCTCATTGCTCCTTCTTCAAGAAAAGGCACCAGACTGGATGCTTCCTACTGTCTCTCTCATGACAACAGGCAGTGTTTGGAAAAGAGAAGGTTTGTGCCTTGGTCATGTCCTTGCCTCAGCAGAAAGCAGCCTCCCTGTGAACGCCAGGGAGCTGGGCCCCTGCCAGCGTGCTCTCTAACAAGCACCGTGGGAGCTGCAGCTCTGCAGCCTCTGGGAATGCTGTGCCTTGTACTACCTTGGCTCCAGTGCACCTCGGGGCCTCTGACAGCGCTTCGCTGCTGCTGCAAACAAGCAGCAGCTAAATAGGATTCATATTATCCATATAAGTGTTGGTACTTACTGTCTCCAAGTCCCCTGTGCTAAATAAATTCAAGAATCTGAAGGCAAAAATGTCATTCTGCCATACTGCTTCCAGGAACAATTGCTTCTTGCCTTTCAAGGGAGGTAAGGAGCCCACCAGGACCCTAGGAGTTGTGAAATAATGCCCAGTGTGGGAGAGGGAAAGAGCCAGCACAGCCCATCATTTGCCATCTGTGCCCCCGTGTCTGTTGCCTCTGAGGCCTGTCCTTTGCAATGCTGAGCAGAATGAGACAAGAGGGTTGTAAAGGACGGGGGCCTTTGTAGTGGGATGCCCTATGGGACAGTATCACCCCTGTGCTTCTACAGAACAGTGACAATTCTACCACTGAGAGAGGAAGGGGAAGGGTGGAATTGCACTGAAGCCAGGGAATTGCTGCCTAACAAAAGAAAATCCTAAACAAAACAAGTAACACAAGTGAGCAACTTTTGCCCATTATTTGTATGGAGAACACTTTTCACAAAGAATGTGGTTAGAATTTATATATATATATATTTCCCCTGAGAAGCTTAGCACTGAGTGTTAATAGACAGATAAAAGAGCTACTTAGCCACAGGAGCCAGGGAAATTGAACCAGGGCAGCAAAAATAAAAATCAATCCGATTTTTAGTGTGTTTAATGTGATTTTGTTCAGAACTGACTTCTGCATGAGTATTTAAGAAAGCTTCAGAAGAAGTTTGAGAAGTTTGAGTTCCTTGAGCCAAACTCTGTGTCCCAGTCTCTTTGCTTTTTGTAAAATGACAGGAACGTTTCCTGTCTACAGAAGGATTTTAGATCTTCCCTGCCTTACCCATTGCCTTATTGTTTGCAAGATTATTCCACAGGATCACATACTGTAAAGAAAGGAATAACAGCTTGCTCACCAGCAATTTCTGGGTCCTTGACCTGTGAGTAATGCTGTTTTTCTCAAAGTATGCAAGTAAGAATTTTATCCTTGATTGTGTAAGGGACACATTTGTTAAATGAAAGCTATTCTAAGAAGGTGTTGCATCTTTAAAAAAACAAAAAGTATAAAAGGGAGGGGGAAGATATTTCTTGAATCCCTCAGATTGTAAACTCAGATAATAACTCAGCCTGACAAGTATAAAGAAGACAAAATCCAGATATCCCAAAGAGTTCCCTGATTGTCTGGACTGCAGCAGTTCTCCCAGGGCTGGAAGCCAATACTGGCTGTCACTGGTAGGAGGTAGAATCTCCCATTTCTTGCTTGCTGCATCTGTGGGCAAAGCCCCACATTTCAAGATCCAGTCCCAGATTCAGTGAGCCATGCTTGAGCCATTGAATAGTGCAGGTAGTGAGCAAACGTACCTTATCTGGAAGAGGTTCCTTTTTTTTTTT